>NMRB01000064.1:372038-453551 GCA_002633025.1 Notospermus geniculatus
GTGGCTAAAATGCTAAATGCTAAAATGCATATGTAAATGAGACATGTTCATTGAGAGCAAATTAATGAGGTTTGGTATGAAAAGATTATATGATGCACTGAATAAGCTGCACCTTCAGTTTTCCAGAAAGGTTTTTGGGGAGACCTGGGCTTGTTAAATATTTCCGATCGTACAAGCGGAAAGCGCTCTATAGCCCTCACATTATTTTGTTCTTTATCATACATATACTTTCTTGCTGCCTATCTTTTACTGATAATTGCACCAGTTTCGAACAGCGCGGATCCAAAGATTACCCAGATTTCTCTGTCATTTTCCAGCGATTTGAAACCACAGGAAAAGAAGTGCCTCTCCCATCCGGTGTCTACAGTTTGGTGAGTTCCTTCAACATTGAAGTGCCAGTTGATGTTTAAAAAAATGCTTGTCATAAATAAGTTTGCAGGTTTAATGCCTGGTCAAGTTCTCCTTCAAAGAGAAGATGACTGACTGACAGCTGTGGTTGATCGGAGTAGAAAGCGATATCTTCCTTGCGTATTTATTAATAGGCCTAATAGTAAACATAAAACTGTCTCCGAATTTCGCAAATTTTCAACCCCAACCAGGGTCTTCCTCGGGCACTTTCTAGTAGAGATCCCAGAGATCACTTCTGGGATCTCTACTAGAGAGTGCCTGAGGAAGACCCCAGTTGGGGTAAAAAATTTGCAAAATTCAGAGACAACTTATGTTTACTATCATTTTGTGTGTCGTTTTTTGTGCTCATGTTGGATATTTGCGTATTTATTACAATCTTTCGCAACTGCATTAGTTTCAAGCCATTGCTTCTGCCAGATTTCACTATTTTACACTAAATGATCTTTTGTTGTTATATCAGGATGACTTGAAGCAGTACGGTCGTGAGCATGGCTGGTGCCCATACTTTTTGGCAAGATATGCTGTAAGTACCTTTGTTATGTGATCTACTGCTGTGATGTACAGTTATTGTACTACATTTTACCTTTTGGCATTGTTATGTTGTGATCTACAGTTAACATTACATGTACCTTTCAGATAAGGCAGTGTAATGTTGCAATCTACACTTAACACTACCCTTCAAATCAGCCACTGCAATGTTGTGATCTACTGACACTTAACAGGGACTTTCAGATCAGACTGTAATGTTGTGGTCTACAGTTAACATTACCTTTCAGATCAGCCACTGCAATGTTGTGGTCTACAGTTACTACTACCTCCTGGACCCAAAGATAGCAGACACAGTATCCAAGGAACTCGCAAAGACATCTGTTGTTGTATTCGATGAGGCACACAACATCGATAACGTCTGCATTGAATCCATGAGCGTCACAATCACTCGGAGAACACTGGATCGATCGTCACAAAATATTGAGACCCTAAACAGATCTATTCAGAGGTATTTTTGTAAAAATTGAATCGAGGGCTGTAAGCCCTAAACAATATTGGGCAACTTGTATGCAATGTAGGAGCTCATCTGAGTTCTACTGAAAGTTGTTTCGGGACAGACTGGGGGTGAAGTGTAAAATCGGTTGATAACTTCTACTGTAATTGATATCAGACTATAAACCCAAACTTTGACTTTCACTTTGAAAATTATCAGACTCTGAGTGTTGTGATGGGAAATGAAACTATTCCCTCTTTATTTTGTAGGATCAAGGACACAGACAGAGAACGCTTACAGGAGGAATACCACCGTCTTGTTTCCGGTCTTCGCGATGCAAACGTAGCTAGAGAAACTGACGTCATTCTCGCTAATCCTGTCCTTCCTGATGAAGTTTTACAAGGTAAGCAGACGACAGAGTAGGCCTACCTACCATCAGCAGACGACATTTCTTATCTAGAAATCTAATCTAGATTTCTAGAACAGATTTATAGAAATCTAGATTAATCTAATCTAATGTAATGTAGAATGATCAAATCTAGAAATCTAATATAGATTTCTAATCTGTATTCCTTCAGTCAAATGTTCTCATTGAGTACCAACCACCAGCAGACGGCATTTATTAGGTATTGTTCCCAGTAGATAGTTTCATGAACATTTGATTGAAGTTAAGTTACATCGTTAACTTGTGATATTTTTTTCAATTTCTAGAGGCAGTTCCAGGTAACATCCGAAATGCCGAACATTTCCTCGCATTCATAAAGAGGTTTGTAGAGTATTTGAAAACACGATTACGCATCCAACATGTCGTTTCGGAGACACCACCATCATTTTTGAAGGACTGTTCACAGAGAGTCTGCATTGAGAGAAAGCCACTCAGGTTAGTTTTCTTCAGACATATTGGCAAACTGTTATATCGTGTTTTCTTCACACTTGGAAATTGTGTCATGATGTAACTCGTGATAACAAGCTTTGGCACTCTGTGTCATGGCATGTTGTCTGAATTGGCACCAAAATTATTATAATGATTCTTCTTCTTTGGCCAATCTTTTTATATTTTTTTTGTGTTTGAAAAAAATATCCAGAAAATATTCTATCTTTAATAATTCTTAACCCTTCAAATACCAGAGGACATGATCTTAACAGAATATTTTGAAGCATCAGTTCAGCAATTTGTTGTCGAATGGCGCAACGACGCTTGTACCGTAGGGCCTACATGTTTTAAGCATTTTAGCAAGGTAACAAAAATTCCTAACCCCAAATAGCGCTAGTGCCTGGCTGGTGTAAGTAATCGAACACGCTATTTATAAGTTTTGGGGGTGAAAGTCATGGAGACTGCTCCAATAATTTGGCTGTTTAAAGCTAATGACCCTTATCATTTCAGATTCTGCGCAGAGCGTCTACGTTCCCTGCTGAGGACACTAGAACTCACAGATATTGCTGATCTCTCCCCTCTCATGTTAATCTCAAACTTCGCCACACTCGTTAGTACGTACACGAAAGGCTTCGTGTTGATCATTGAGCCATTCGACGACCGCACGCCGACCATTCCCAATCCTGTCCTTCACTTCAGCTGTATGGATGCATCAATTGCTATCAAACCGGTCTTTGACCGCTTTCAATCTGTAATCATTACCTCAGGGGTGAGTGCATTCTCTTTTTATTTGCAGTTGTTTTTGAAAAATAAGCTTTTTATGCCCCCGAACTCCGAAGGTTCGTGGGGGGGGGGGGGATTATGTCATGGCAAGTGCGTTGGTGTCGGTTCATTTCCGACAATTCACTTGAGAATGCTTGAGCAATCTGCCTGAATTTTTTGTGAGGGTTTGTCCCTATGAGGGGAAGGTTCCTTTTGATGACCAGCTCCGCTGCCTATCCAAGATGGCGGCTATGGTGGCCATCTTTAATTCATTTTCCTTCAGTTAACTTGAGAATGCTTATCAACCTGAAATTTTTTGTGAGGGTTTGTCTCAGTCTATGAAAAGGTTTTTGGTTCCTTTCGATGAGCCAGAGCACTAGCATGTGTGTTAAAATTCCGATTGAAATAATGTACTGTATTTGCAACATTGATTTTTATTTCTCCTTCCAGACCTTGTCACCTCTGGATATGTATCCAAAGATTCTGGACTTTCGACCGGTCAACACATCATCTTTCACGATGACCTTGGCACGGACTTGTATTTGTCCCATGGTAAGATTTCTTGAAATATTTTTATTCATGAATTTGAAATCTGCCTATCATTCCGCTTTCCCAGAATTATTCCATATCATGATTATTTTTTTAATTTTTAGATCGTTGCCAAGGGCAACGATCAGGTTGCCATGACGTCAAAATTTGAAAGCCGAGAAGACATTGGTGAGTTATCCAAATTTTCAGACGATTTTTATGCTGCATTAAACACTCTTTTGATCTTTTTTCATTGTGGAACTTATTTTGAATATTTGCGAGTTTACGGCTTCAATTTTCATTGATCACAGTCAGTGAAAAAACTCCGGGGGGCTCTTAAATGGTTACCATTAAATCCTGTGGCAGCTGGGAGGTTAATCTTCATGTAGTAGTTACAGTATGTGCTATATAAGCGGTCAGAGGATCCTGGGTTCGAATCCCATTGGGCGTGAGACTTTGGGCAAGTCTCTTTGCCTCACTGGCCTCTCTCCACTCAGGTATATAAATGGGTACCGGTCGGAAATGCTAGGATTGTAGGGCTGAATGAGCAGCTCATCTGAGTTCTACTGAAAGGTTTCAGGATAGACTGGGGTTATAAAGTGTAAAGTCGGATGACACCTCTGCCGTTGTTGATATCAGACTATAAACCCAAACTTTAACTTTATTTCAGCTGTGATAAGAAACTATGGGAACTTACTTGTTGAAATGTCGAGCATTGTTCCTGATGGCGTCGTTAGCTTCTTCACAAGTTATACATATATGGTGAGTACATGCAGTCATATTTAAAGTCCGGCAACATCTAACTACGACCCAGTGGAATGCGGAAGTCATGTAATGTGGCAGAGATTTGCTGTTTTTAATCATGCCTGTCGACCATTTGTGGTCGTTCCCCGATTGTTCACACTGTGCACCGGTTATTCAAGAGCCACGTGTGATTAAAGGTCCGTAGAAAATCCAACGATCAATTTCCTAACTTCCGCATTACATTCCAATGAAGTTTTACCCTACCACAAAAACCACTCTACATGTGACCCGATCCAGCAAAAGTAGGTGCAGGTCGCAACCGAGAAAAGGGCTAACGGCCTTACAACACACTAGCTTGTCTCTGTGGGTTCACCTGCGACTTGCGCCTACTTTTGCTACATAGATCGGGTCATATCAAGAGTAAGAAATTATTTCCCCTATTAGGAATTTCTGTAAAGAATGACTGACCTTTGTGTGTAGAAAATGAGAATTTTTGCCACATAGTTGTCACGAATCGTCATTATTCCAGGAAACCATTGTAGCTGCGTGGTACGAACAGGGTATCATTGACAACATCCAGAAGAACAAACTCCTCTTCATCGAGACACAGGATGCGGCTGAAACTAGTCTGGCCTTGCTGAACTACCAGAAGGCGTGCGAAAATGGACGTGGTGCTGTGCTACTCTCTGTGGCAAGGGGAAAGGTGTCAGAAGGAATTGATTTTGGTAAGCGCCGGGTAGGCCTATTTGTTGACATTGACACAACTCGTCAAATCAGATGGAAATGATGTCAGATTTCTCTGATATCTCTATTGTGGTATAATGGGGACCCTAGCCCACTGCTTCAATAGGTGTCACTAAGTGGTTAAAAACTACTGAAATGAAACTGACATCCCGGTCCTGATCAATTTCCCACACAAAAGGCATCCATTGTATAGGACCGGGTTTCGGTGTGCTGCTCTCTATCATAGCCAGGACCCCCATTAGCGATATCAGTATCATTTCGTATCTAATAGAAAATAGGGTGCAAAATATCAACGATTCTGTTACCTGCCACCTGATTCTGCAAGACATAACTGTGGAATGTTTTTATTCTGATTATCTGATATTAGTATATTTTTCTAGATCATCATTTGGGTCGTTGTGTGATCATGTTCGGAGTGCCATATGTCTACACACAAAGCAGGATACTCAAGGTAGGTTTATAATCAGGTACTGATGCATGTCATCGACTGTTGAGTTGGCCGTTTTGACGACTTACATTTGACGACTTACACAGGCACATTTCATTGGAAATAAGGTTACGGAAAATCGGGACTTTCACTGTTGTGACGACTTGTGCACTTTGACAACTTAGGCGAGGTTTACTGTACTTAAACCATGTAAGTGGGAGCACAGTGGTTGAACATCAGATTGGAGACTGAGAGGTCACAGGTTTGATTCCTGTCCAAGTCATGCAAGTCGCCGCAATGAGCATTTGGAATAAACTGCTCCTCAAGTTCCCCAGAAAGATTTCTGGAGATGGGATAGTTTGGTAATGTGAAGTGCCTTGAGACTGGACAGTTGAATGCACTAAATAAAAGCTTTATATGCTTTTACATAAATTTGGAAGTAATTGTTTTATAGCTTTCATGTCCAGTCTCATGTTGTCCTTGTTCCAGGCTCGGTTAGAATACCTACGAGACCAGTTCCAGATCCGTGAAAATGACTTCCTCACATTCGACGCCATGAGACACGCCGCTCAATGTGTAGGTCGTGCCATGCGAGGAAAGACTGATTATGGTATAATGGTCTTTGCTGATAAGGTGAGAAGGTACCCCAGTGTGTGTGGTCAGGAATGACCTGCTGAACCTTTGCCGATGCCCTCGCTGCCACCGTGGCAATGCAGAGCAGACATACAGCCCAGTCAATGGGAATCCAAGGTCACATTCGTGAACATGTTAAATGTGTGTTGGCTGCCACGTGCCATGACATGGTGCCACCTGTTTTCAGAAAAATATCCATTTTATTAAACCTGATCGTTGAGATCGACCTTTGCCTTCGATATTTCAGCGATTTGGCCGTTTTGACAAACGTGGAAAGCTACCCAAGTGGATCCAAGAGCATCTGAAGGACAGCATGTGTAATCTTTCAACAGATGAGGCCATCCAGATGTCCAAAAGATTTCTCCGTCAGATGGCACAGCCATTTACAAGAGTAAGTCATATTTACATGTATTCCTTTCAGTGCTAAAGTCAGGCTCAGAATGATGCCACACACATCTGAATTTTGAAAAAGAACTGGATTTACTGTCAGTATAGCTCAATGTTGGCCAGATGCTAAGTAAAGTTCTGCCATCAATTTTCATTGGTGTTCGGCACAATATGTAGCTATCCNGGGGGGGGGGGGGGGGGGGAGTAGGCACTGAAAGGGTTACATCTGAATGCACGTGTCCCTAGTTCAGCAGTTGTTCTGTTATTAACTTTGGGCTCAGCTATGCAAGAGATCACAATGTTTGGTAAACAAGTAGCTCGAACAGCCATCAGCCACTGGCAGTATTTTCAAAATCCTCAACACATTCTACTGTACCGTATACTTTCTTGAGAAGAATTTTGGCCAATTTTCCTCTTCTTCATGTGTACTTTAATCAGAACATAACTGGTATTACTTTGCAGGAAGATCAGCTTGGTGTGAGTCTACTGACACTAGAACAGCTACAGACCACTGAGATGCAGAAGAGGATTGAATCAAGGGCTCAGCAGGCCTAATAAAACAAAAGTTTTATCTTTGGTTATGACAGTGGACATAAAATGCGGATTCAGCTGATGTTCTTGTAGGCTGATGATGTTGCCAGCATTCACACAGTGCTTGTTGAGTTCACCAGTTCAGAGAAGGTCAAGTCATGTATGGATGTTTTTACGACATACTGACCACATACCGGTGTTGCTCTGTACAGACTGTTAATGTTTTGTGCCATTCCAATGTTATATCATGCAAGAAATGTGCAGTTGTTCAGAATTTTATTAGTTACAACATGTACTTCATGTGCATATATATCTGACCCGTCACCGCAAAACCATTACCGTACTAAGTCGCTCTGAACTTGGCAGGTCGAGACCAGTGTTTTGTCAATTTCAGTAGGCCTAGGCTTATTGTCTGTCTTTTGTAAAATCTGAGTGATTACATGTCTTTCTTTATCTCTTGGGGTTATTTTAGCTCATCCTGGTTCATATCGTGTGCGACTTAATACGGGTTTTATTGTGATGGGTCACATATGTACTGGTATCTAACGTATGTATATGCATGCAGGAGATCGTTTTGGCGGAGTTGTACATACGCATGTATTGGAGTTAAGCTAGTAGAATTTTGGTTTGTCTTTTCTTTCCTTGGAGCAGTACTATTAAAGATGCATTATTCATAATTCTTACCATACATGATCAAACCCTTACCAGATATTCTGAGTATTGGCTTATTGGAGTTTTGTGCTTATTATGGTTTCCGATCTCAAGATCGGAAACCATATAGTGTTTGGTCGTGGTGTCTGTCTGTGTGTGTGTGTGTGTGTCTGTCTGTCTGTCTGTCTGTTCAGTCTGTCACACCTGTAACTTTGTTCCTGCAAGAGCTACAGACCTGGAAATGTGACCTACCCCCAGGTTTCATGACCTGAGCTACAAGATGGAATGAACATTTCCAGTCTCCGATACCTGGTTCATGGTGAAATTGACATATCAAAAGTTGAGATTTTGTCTGTCACACTTTTGTTTCTTGAATAACTTGTCTCCGACGCCAGGTAGAGCACTAGCAACAAGTTCCTTCCCTATGTTTATGGCCCTTGGCAAGATACTGGCATCAACAAATTTATTCTCCAGTGTCAGCATCATAATGATATTGATATATCAAATTTGATATTTTGACATATCGGGAGATCTGCCACAGTAAGTGACTTGAAACTGGTATCACAACATCATTGCTCATCCACGGATGTTATTGCAACTGAAATTTTCAGTTTGCACCTGCTCGGTCGCATGATATTTGCTGATATCGTGGTGAGATTTGATATTCAAATTTGATAACATGACATAAGTCAGAATCTGGTGATGGTAGAGACCTAAAACCTTCACCTACACCTAGGTTATCAAGGATGAGCTTTCAGATTACGCAATGACCTTGAAGGTCAGAGGTCAAGGTCAAGGTCAAACAGTTCTTAAGCGCAAATCTCCTCGGAATTTCAGGAAAAAACGAATTAGAAGCCTGAATTTACCATCCCCGATAGGTTTAATCAGGGATCCTGTCCCAGTTATGCAATACTTCTCAAGGTCAGAGGTCAAGGTCACAGCCAACCATCACAAATAACATGAGACAGAACCTGTGATGGTGGAAGCCTAAAACCTTCATCTACACCCAGGTTATCAAGGATGAGCTTTTAGATTACACAATGACCCTGAAGGTCAGAGGTCAAGGTCAAGGTCAAACAGTTCTAAAGTGCAAATCTACTCCGAATTTCAGGGGAAAACTAATTAGAAGCCTGCATTAACCATCCCCTATTTGTTTAATCAAGGATCCCTGTTCCAGTTACGCAATACTTCTCAAGGTCAGAGGTCAAGGTCACAGATAACTAGCTCTATTAGAGTAGTAAACTTATCATCGGAAACCATAGACATCGCTCCGATGTCCTTTTCTTGTTTTTGTATATAGAAATAAATTTCAATGAATCTGAACCGTTATCGGTCTGTCCTGTGTTTATATTTTGGGTTGCAATAGAATGCCTGACTTGTTCTTTGAGCATCACAATCACAGTGTCATGCACTGCAGCCGATACTTGTTTCCTCGGTATCTCTTGCATGGGACCTAGAGAATGGCTACTGAAGGAGGCCAGTCCATGTGCTTAGTCCCAGCTCTCATGGCAAGAGGCCATGGCCTTGGGCCAAGCTCTCACGGTAAGAGCCCAATTCATGGCCTTGGTCCTAACTCATAGGGGAAGAGGCCAATTCATGGTCTTGGTCCCAGCTCTCATTGCAAGAAGCCAATTCATCTGTTCATGGCCTTGGGCCCAGCTCTCATGGGAAGAGGCCAATTCATGGTCTTGGTCCCAGCTCTCATTGCAAAAGGCCAATTCATGGCCTTGGTCCCATCTCTCATATAGGAAGACGCCAATGGGGACCCTAGCCCACTGCCTCAATAGGTGTCACTAGTGGTTAAAACTATTGAAATGAAACTGACATCCCGGTCCTGATCAATTTCCCACACAAAAGGCGTCCATTGTATCGGACCTGGTTTCGGTGTGCTGCCCTCTATCGTAGCTAGGATCCCCATTCATGGTCTTGGTCACAGCTCTCGTGGCTAGAGGCCAATTCATGGCCTTGGGTCCAAGTTGCATGGCAGTAGACCAGTTCATGAGTGGCTGGAGGCCCAAATGTCTGTGGCGTGCTAAGTTCTGGAGTTGCCAAACGACATGCTTCAGGGTGTGTGTGTTTAAACTGTGGCATATGGGATGCATGCATGGGGAAAATGTGTGGCGGTCTAGGAAAACCCATCTGGTGTCACTGAATGATCAACAAGGGCTGTCAGATTGCCTGTGCATTGATCTGCTGCTGTTTACTTGTTACGTAGTACATTTCAGCTTTTGAAATGTGCTGGTTCACCAAGGTCATTAAAACTTTCCTCAAACGCGACATCCGACGGGTTTTCCTAGAGCGCCACACAAATGTATTAGGGGCCTACTAAATGAACAGGCCCTTCTGGATTAGAATGTTATGCAAGTACATGTATATCTTGTACAACCAAATGTGTTTAATCATAGACAATACGACAAATGTCACTTAGGAGTATTATAGTACATATTGTACTTTTATTTCAAGTACCGTAAGCCTATTTTCCAGCATTTGACCCGTGGCTTTTTGCTTCAGAAGAGGCCCTAAAATTGCAAGTGCGGGTAATATGGGGGTGCGGATCGTACAATTACATGGATTTTGTGAAAATAAAATTGTTGAATTTCAAACTTGGATACAAGTTTCTGGTGCAGCTGGATGCAAGGCCTACATTCGCCGTGCATTATGCCCCCCTGCTTCAATCGAAGTAAAACAAATGAAAACATTTTCAACTGACTTGAAAACAAGGGTAACTGAATAGACTGATCCCCTGTCCTTGAGATCCACTAAATACATGCAGTTGCAGGGTGGCTCGAGGACAAGGGACCAGTCTAGTGAACTAAACTGCATAAAGGCGCCGCTCCACGTGACAGTTTTCTGTCGAAAGTTTGCTGTCAGATAGCAAATGTCCAAAGACTATCCCGTGGAAGCTGTTCAGCTAGTGACTGTATGACAGCAATAACTGACTATCTGACAGCAAATAACTTTCGATAGAAAACTGTCACGTGGAGCGGCGCCTTCAGTATGCGACACCTTCGATAGGTAGATGTATCTTTCCGTGCAAGTGGGTAATACGCTCAATTACAAATTAAGGCGAGATTTTTTCATACCTTGGTTAGCGTGCCCACCGACGCGCGATTGTATGAAGATTATTTTTCCCGACCACCTCTGCATGTCCTTGGATAAAAAAGGTCTAAAAAGTATCACTAGCTCAATTACAAAAATACAATTACAAACATATTTTCCAAACTTTCAGTTGCGTGTTAATCATCCCAATGCCTGTGATTGTGAAAACTGGCAAACAGGTCCCTGATCTATGAGCACATTGGATTTGAAATTAATCATGCACCACCATCGCAGCAAGGCCGACAAGAAATAACACAACGGAGATTCAGCAAGCTGTTAGTTACAGAAATAAGTCTTTCAATGGTCACGGATCAACATCATTTCAACTGTCTTTGCATCCTTCTCGAAGTTCTTGAACAAGTGATCCTTGAAGTATGTTTCAAATCTCAGGCGAATATTGCGTACATCTGGCATACTGTCACAGTTGGGGATGTTGAGGAAACTGTGCTTGAGTTCTGTCCAAAGGTCGACTGCTTTATAATTCCTGCAAAGATATAAGACACAAGACTTGTGATATCAGACATCATTTTTCACGTTCCAACGATCTGATGTTTGAGCATCTTTCTGTGAATACAACAGAGATTCAGGGTGCTTAGGGACATCTCATTTAACATGGGTCATTGAGCCATCTTTTTTGAAGATGGGGATTCGGCCTTGTGGTTAAGGCATGCTGCCCCTGAGTGCTGGTGATTAAAGCTATGTTTATGCCGGTAGGAAGCTATGTCTTTCACCTTAGAAACCTGTTATTATTTCATGCCCTTTCTGTGAATACAAATATTCAGGTTTCAAATATACTAAGGATTATTCTGTGAATACATTGTATTCAGGTCAATTGAGCCAATGTTTCGATATTCCAGCATCATTCCGTGACTTCATATTCAGATTGTACAACGATTCCAATGATTTTTTAAATATTGAAGTGGTAAGTTCAGATTTTGTGATTACATTGTTTTGATATTCAATCATAATTCTGTGAATACACATATTGGCAAGTACAGTGATTACAGTACAGTGATTTGATATTCAAGCATCATTCTGTGAATACATGTACATGTACCTGTATTCAGGTTCCAATGATATGACACTGATATGATATTGAAGCAATCATTCTGTGAATACAGATATTTATACAGGTTCCAATGAGTTGATATTCAAGAAACATTCTGTGAATACAGCACGTATTCAAGTTCCAACAATTTGATATTGAAACATCAAACTGCCGTATGAATCCACATATAGATTCCAATGGACAGTGAGATTTAAGGTGGTCCAATTATTCAAATCAAAACCTTGCGCTATGATAGAGTAATGTTAACGGCTCTAATTATTCATATCAAAAACTGGTGAACAATAGGCAGAGAGAGGGAATACATCTATCTCAGGGCGCTCTTGTGCAAATCAAAACCAAGGAAAAATAGAAGATATAGTATAGGGACAGAGGGAGATAGATGATGGGGTCCAATAAAGATGAACTCATGCCAGAGACAACTGAGGGTTAAACCTAGTTTAGGGAATAAACTCGTTTGTATTCTTGAGACTTGGATTTGCCTTGTAAACAAATGGGAGCCCAAATAGCCAATTTTCTCGATGCCCCTCGACTTGATTGGAACAGTGTCTGATGTGGACATAAGAAAGTCGAGCTGTGCTCTTGATTACCTTTGGAATTGGTTGTAGTGAATATGACATAGGATGGATAGAATTCAAGAGANAATAGGCGGGAACAAAGGCAAACAATGGGGGCGTGGAATTGTGGTCACAGCGATTAGGGCCGTGCTCGCTCCTTCTCAATACTACCTCCATGGTTGTAGTGAACATGACATAGGATGGATAGAATTCAAGAGAGCGCATTAAGTAGAAATATACTCTTTCTTTCTTACATATTCTGAGGATTTTTAGAGCATTAAGTGGCCAGTTTGGTTTTATTAGCAATGGCCTAACGGACAAAAACACTAAATGGATCAATTGCCCTTTTGAGGTGCAGAGTACCATGACTGACAAATTGGGAAAAATCTTGCAAACTTGTGGCATTACAGCAACCCATCAAATAATACTGGCTGAAAATAATGTTATGTAGGAGGAAACTGGAACTTGGAGAAAACTGACAATGTTGAGGAGAGATGTAGCCCTCTCTATCAAATAAAGGCCGCATTCGATTAGTTCCACCGTGCCTGCTCGTGCCTCCACAATAGTGTTCGATTTGGTGATGACGTCATCATTCGTGCTAGCTCGGGCCTGTTTCAAGTAGCCCTACCCTTAGGGGTGGGCTACTTCGGGAAGTATCCCAGAATGCATCGTTCCAAGATGGCACTAGGTAGTCTATCGTTTCGGGAATCGATTTATCGTAAAAATCCCTTGGATGATGGCTTATTGGCCACAACCGGGGTGAACGCTCCGGGAGATGAAATACATATCAATCAAAACCAAGACCAACATAACTCTTTTTCTGCATTCCAACTCCATCCTCATTTGTCATCTAGGGCCTAGGTCGATGTCAGTATTTTTAATTCCCGCATAGCAGACAAGAGACCGCCGTGACACTTTCCCTGAAGAGCAAGCCTGAAATCGTTCGTTTACTTCCCTTCACTGTGCATGTCATTTCTTCCCCGAGACGCGAGCACGGGGAAGCAGGGTGGAAGAAATCGAACAACAGGGATGGAACCCATGACCTCATTGGTGCAGGTGCCGATGTTGCCATTGCACCACCCTGACGACCCAAAATCTCAATTCGTCTCTTCATGTTGTTTACCAACACATCTAAAGTCTTATATGGCAATATTGGTTGTTATTATTTGGTACTTATTCGAATTGTTATCATACAAAGAAAGTATCATCATCTGCGAATAAAGCAGGCTATGTGCAGGGAAGAGATTATCTGAAATACTCAATAACATCAGTCATCGTCACTGAAGACATCCCAGCCCTATCAGCAAATCTAATATTTACAAGTGCTTTATCAGATATTCCGAATCTAGCAGGGAGATATTGAGGCATTGTTATGTAAATACCGGCACCTCAGGCAGTGCTGACAACTTAAGACTACACCACTGGAGTTTTGCCGCATTTCTTGACATGAATGCCATATTGTCATCGACGGGGAACACAATAACCTGTGGAGTGTAGTCAGCCCATTCAGCGCCTCAGTGGCTAGTGAGTGGCGGTAGCGTGCACACAATAAATTGGGTTCCGATGCATCGGTATTTTGAGATTCATTAGACGCGGGACATGAAGTGGTGAACACTTTCAGAGGATCTATGGCATACTAGGTCTGGTTTAGCAGGTGAGTAAGCAACATTCATGAGAACTTTTCTGTGTCGTTTTGCAATCAGTAATTCTATTGAGTGAGTTGACATAAGGTTGTTTTGATTCCAAATGACCCAAGTCAGAAAATATTTATACTGGCAAAGATCTGAAGTAGGCCTAGGTCTATTATGGTTGTACACAGATAAGTTTAAGAAGGCAGCCTCACAGATAAGTTGACCCAAAGTATTACATGGTTGCTGACACTGTTTCCTCCAAAAAGATTTTTCTACGGCAATCCTTGATAAATCATTTCAACAGGAAAGTTTCATAGAAAATCTTTGTAATCCTTGCATATTTCACAAACTTTTCACACAGTCACCAGACACTGTTTCCTCCAAAAAGATTTTTCTACGACAATCCTTGATAAATCATTTCAACAGGGAAGTTTCATAGAAAACCGTTGTAACCTTAAATATTTCACAAACTTTTCACACAGTCACCAGGCTGAAAACTGACTAACTGCAAAACAGACACACCCAGAGACTTTAATTCTTTGGCTGGGAATTGAAATATCATGACTTAATGACTTGGGGGGGGGGACTGATCTGATGACAGCAGGTCAAGGTGATTTTCTCGTTAATTTCAAACAAGAGTGACAAGCTGTAGAAATACCCCGCTGCAAGTACGAGGACTTACTTGCTCCTCTGTACAAGTGTCCAGGCTGGTCAGATTTTAACTGTATATTCAGATTCAGTGCAAGCATCGACCCTACCACTTTTGGACACTTGTGCTGAGGAATGTAGTCCCAATGTTTGTGGGTTAACAGGGATGTGAGTGGACTAAGGGCAAAAGGGAAATCTTCAGGGAAAAGACTGAAAATAATTGTGAATGCAGGCCTACTTGTGCTTTGGTGACCCTAAATTTCAACAACTTTTTAAAGTTGTTGAGGATTCTGGTTATATGAAGTGGCCTTCAAACTTACAAGGGTCATTTTATGAGTTGGGAACTCCCACACTGGAAAAAACTCAAATTTGCCTTTAAGCCCCTTTCACACCGGACCTGCGTAGAGTTGCATTGTGTGGCCTACTGAGCACACCGAAATTAGGCTGCATATACTCATGAAATAAATGTTGCTACGTGCAGGATCGGCGTAGTCCCTGCCACCACACTAAGCAAGTAGGCAACAATACGCCCTTCCATACATAACACTACGCCAGCCTCAAAGGGTTTTTCGTCAGATTGTCATAGTAGTGTACTATTGCGTAGGCATCCAGGGCTCCACCCCGAAAGTACCGGTACACGAAAAAATTAAACATGTTTAATTTTTTGTGTCCATCTCACGTACCCCATTGCGTCACTGGTATTGCCACGTAGGCCAGCGTAAGCTTGGCGTAGTCGGTACACCGCACTACGCAACTCTACGTAGGCCCGGTGTGAAAGGGGCTTTAGACAGAGTCAGCGATTTCACATCCCTGATAACCAGTGATTGTTTTTCTTTTTAGCGTAATGTACTAGATTAGGTGCAGAAAATATTCAAAGTTCACAGTTCTAAAATCATGATGTGATGAGGGTATGCAGTCCGAAACACATGCATAATTTAGGACACTTTTACACCATGACATGAAAATATTGTCAACAAGTATGCACACGATAGCACGTAATTTACAATTACAAGCATGTTCCTCTCAAATATGCATCGCACTTCAGTGACCCATAAATACAGGTAAGTGTAATGGGCGAGAGAAGAATAGAAAGGTACAAAAAAAATAATAGGCCAATCAATTCTATAGAATACGCTGCATGAGATATATCACTGACAAAATCTACTGGCATTTCCTTGAAAGGAATGAGTAATTGAGATGATTCCAGTTAAAGTACATCGTAGGATAATGGGGGTGTCGTTTGAGTTTTCGGAAAAGAGGGGGTGCACTGTGCTAGAAACATTGAAATCTGCAGTGAATTTCACTGATTTGCTCCGAATTTCACGGTCAATTTTACAGATTTGTTGGCCGAAAGGGGGTGCGTGCCGGGTGTGCCCCCTGAATCCGTGCCTGTACACTCATTGGCAGAGTGTGCAGATGTATACACTGAATGACTAGGAGTGTGCATATACTGATTGCAGCGATCGCGATATTTTTTTGTCGAGGGGGTGGGGGAATTCATCAATGTGGGGGACCTACATGTAACTGCACTTTTCGCCATTTTTCAGCCCAAATCTTTTTCAGCGACATCTCGGGCATTTGCCCCCTTGTCCGTGCTAGCTACGGCCATGAACAGGAGCAGTCAGCCGTGCGTATTGCCAAAAGATGGCAGCAAAGTTCTAGTGGACCAATACACAGGAAAATCCATGTGACTGGGCTGTAGTGACACCTATTGGTCAACTCACTGACAGCTCACTCAGTTTTTACCAAACTTAGTCCTACACTGGACTTACATCAAGTACAATGCAATAAAACACCATAATTCAGTGCTAACTATTCTACAATTTCGTGAGATTGACTGACATAGAGACACACACGCCGATTATAGTAAGACTATAGGCAAGAACATTCCTATCACAGGACACGTTCTGGTAAGACCGTCATGAAAATCTCATAATAACATCCTGACTCGAGGGATTTCGGCAGCAATTATTCTTAAGAAGGAGGGTTGTTTCTCATCAGACGAAACAAGTTTATTGGTCTTGGGGCAAACTAGACGAATAACTCACGTGTGAAATCTTAAGGTACTGGTACTGTCACACTGGCTAGTATTCATAAAAGCTAGCAAATGCTTTTACTTAAGATTTGCACAACAATGTCCAATGTAAATGTACTGCAAAACCTGAAGTAAAGGCATTTGCTTTCTTTTATGAATATCAGCCATTGAAGTAGTTCTCAAAACGTCCTGTCCCGTCCTAAAAAAATCGTAAAACGTGAAATGTTGGCCAAATGTCTCGCTTCCCGTCCGAGCACGTCCATGAAGTTCGTAAAAAGACTGTAAAAAGTTGCCACCATCTCCACTCCATTCGCACACAGTTTGAGCCCGTTCGGCAACATTTTCAAGAACGTACTGACAACTAGCTGAGTGGGTGGGGGCATTACTTGAAGTTGCTAGTTGCAAGAAATTATGCATACCAAACCATCATGAAGGTATCGTCCTTTTTTCTTTGGTTTTGTGCAGCTGATTTTATGCTTACGACGACAGAAAATGTTGCAAGAATCCACAATGAACAGTCTGGAAAATGTCACCGTGCAGCCATGTAAGTCACTCTGACGTCGTGGATCTCAATAATCTTCTATCCACTGTTTTCTTTCAAGAATTTCCTATTTGTAGATAGAGCATGTAATGAGGTTCTGTATGGCTTCTGTCTCAGTCTGACCATATAGTGATTCAGTCTTTAGACGGCCATTCATTGGAGTTTCTGTCACATCATTCATTGCTCTCCGGGGAATTTTTTATGCACATGAAGATTACGCGGAGTTTTTTAAATAAAAACGAAATTGCTACCAAAAAATACAGAGTATTGAAATCACGTCATACAGGTGGCTCCAGAATTGTTTTGTTGGGAGTCTTGGGATTGGTGGGCAGAGAAGGCTTTTGAAGGTGGGCCCCATTGGCACCCATGTCGAGGGGGTTTGGGGGTTCTATCTAGAAACGCTCAGAAAGTGAGCTGTGATTTCAAAGTCAAAGTCAAAGTTTGGGTTTATAATCTGATATACAACTTACTACGGTAGAGGTTATCACCTTACACTTCAACACCAATCTGTCCGGAAACCTTACAGTAGAACTCAGATGAGCTGCCCATTCAGCGCTACAATCGAGCATTTCCGACCGGTCACATTTACATGTATAGACCTGGGTGGAGAGAGGCCAGTGAGGCAAAGTGACTTGCCCGACGTCTCACGCCCAGTGGGATTCGAACCCGGGACCCTCTGACCGCTAGTCGGAGACCCGAACCACAACACCACCACATCTTGACTACCAATAAGGGCTGTGACATCACTCCGCCCTCGCACGTATTGGCGTAGTCTTCTGACGTAGTCAATACACGTGGAGTTCTAGGATGCACCACCATGGCTCCCTGGATTGCTTCCTCGCAATCCTGACGAAAACCGATGGTTGGTTTAGAGCATGGGGGTTCAGACCTATGAGTCAGAGTCCATCACAAATGAAATACACAGCCAATCTCAAGCTTTGCCAGTGATCAATTCCATACCTTCCAGGGGTAGTACAGAACTCCCGTAGAATCTAACACGATTTGTGTGGTAATGTCAATCGCTAGTAGAACTCAGATGAGCTGCTCATTCGGCGCTACAGTCGAGCAATTCCGACCAGTACATATTTATACACCTGGGTGGAGAGAGGCCAGTAAGGCAGAGATTTGCCCAAAGTCTTACGCCCAGTGGGATTCGAACCCCGGACTCTCTGAACACTAGTCGCAGACCTGAACCACCACACCATGGCTCCCTGGATTGCTTCCTCGCAATCCTGACGAAAACCGATGGTTGGTTAGAGCATGGGGGTTCAGACCTCTGAGTCTGAGGACCGGCACACATTTATACACCTGGGTGGAAGAGGCCAGTAAGGCAAAGAGATTTGCCCAAAGTCTTAGGCCCAGTGGGATTCGAACCGGGGACCTTCTGACCGCTAGTCGGAGACTCGAACCACCACACCATGGCTCCCTGGATTACTTCCTCACAATCCTGATGAAAACCAATGGTTGGTTAGACTCTATGTCTAGAGCATGGGGGTTCAGACCTCTGAGTTGGAGTCCACCTCAAATGAAATGTACAGCCAATCTTGAGCTTTGCCAGTAGAGTAATCAATTTCATTCCAGGGGTACGAAACTCCCGTAGAATCTGACACGACTTGTGTGGTAATGTCCACTGGCTGCAGGAATTAATTGCCGAAGAAGGCTCATCCATCCCCATAACCGCACCAGAAGAGAACTTGGCATGAAACGTCAGCATCAATGCTGTCTATCAACTTTTACAGGCTAAGGCTAACATGGCTAATGCAATATCAGCTTTACAAAGTTAGCATTAAAAAAACGGTGCTGACAAGCAGAATGCGCAGACCTGATTGCACAAATTTGTGATTTGTCACAAAAGCGCCGAAGATGATGTTAACGTAATTCTTTGACATGTTTTTCGCAACTTTCGTTCCGTTCAATTTTTCCGTCCCAAAGATGTAATCACAGGCACGTATCGCATTCCTTTGTGAGGTTAATTTCTATTGGTTGAATTAGAAGGAACCCCCCCCCCCCACAATGGCAAATTTGTCACTTTATGAGTGGATGATTGCAAAGGAAAGAAACTTCCAAACCAAAATAATCCAAACCCCTGGACGCAATGATCCCGGAACCCGCCGACAGGCGGCAGTACACGACGAAGGCCTTTATGGATCGCTGCTAATATTTTTATAGTGTAGGTGATTTTCGGGTTTGTAGCTCATAGGCGTTCGTATGGTACCAAGGGGATGAAGTTGCTCGTTGTTATGGCTGTCCATCAATAGATAATTGGGAAAGATGTAGATAGTGACTCATACTGTGGAGAAAGCGATGTTGGATTTAGAGATATTTGGGTGTTTTTGGAGATGCACAAGTATTGTTGACGTAACGATATGCCACCGCCTGTTGCAAGCGCTGTACTGGTCTGCGTCGTGTACGGCAGTGAAGTGTGCATTGTGTCAGGCGGTTGGGCAGCACAAGTTTTCGTGACGTCATGGGTTTCAGCCGCCGGCTTATGATGTACACGTTGCTTCGGGAAGTACAGTGCAGAAATGAATGCAAAAAGTCAGGCGATTCAACAGCTCAGATTTTGATGACATAGTTGGAACAAATCTATATGCCCATTGCGTATGGTTGGCCTCTGGGGTGGGAGAGTGCAGTGTGTGTGTCTGGAGAGTGGGAGAATTGCCAAAGAGGTCACGTCGAGTGCGATTTTGTTTGTTTTTTAATGTAGGCCTACTTTTGTTTTCGGGACGCAAGGGCCTACGCTGCATGCGGCTTCCAGTCGGTTGTGTGTTTTTGTGTAGGCCACATGCATGCGTGTTGCTCTAGGCCTATTGCAAACAGAGGGTGAAAAGAAGAGGGAAAGAAAATTTTGGTGTGAGAAGAACATCATGGACTAGGCCTAGGCCTACCGATACACCCTTATTTTACGGCTTCCAGTCGGTTGTGTGTTTTTTTCGTGGGCCACTGTTGCTCTATTCCAAACAGAGCAGAGGGGAAAGACACCAACACCCTGACCAACACTCTGTGAGAGGATGCATTGGCCATACGTGGACAATGCATCCTCTCACCAACCACCCATTCTGCCACTTAGTTACCATCCACATTGACCACAACCCATTCCACCTTGGCGGCAGAGTCGGTTGGCGTTCGCCTGTCACTGTAGCTAGGCCTAGGCCTAATACTTTCACCGCCTTTAGTTCTTCAGGGGCATGCCCTATTACCTTCCGTTTTCAGTTATAACTTTATCACTCATTGTTGCACAAAACAACCATCTATTCAGAAACAAATCCTCTAAAATCTATCCCTACCCCCACCCTGGTTCCGTTAACTCTGGATAGAAAGAGTTCAGAAGTTTTATTATGTGGTATCATTACATGTAGCTCCTTTTCAACTTACGGCCTTTAAAGCGCGCCACGCATGCTCGATCCCGACCTGGATCTGTGCCGAGCACGGTTTCGGTACAATTTCCACTGACACTAATCGGTCAAGGCCAGAGCACAGTGAGTCAAAATAGCATGCTGGTCACAGCATTGATGTCATGAGTGTCAAGGTCAGTTACTGGGCATGCACATGCGAGTCGCGCCGGGCCCGGTGTCCATTTCCTCACTTCACGTTTTCCAACCATGCCGTACTCGACCCAGGCTGAGCCCACCTCCTCTTGAGGTTCTCGGCCCACTTGGATTTAGCATAGCGTCGAGCAGGCTCGATCCATTTCCTACGACTTTTCTGCCGTGCCGTGCCCCGGTCGAGCACGGATAAATTGTGCGAGTGGAAAAGAGGCATTGCCTTTGTTTATAATGAATGACTCTCCAAATTTTGATGTTGTGGACCTATGAGTGGACCCATTTTTCTGTGAGGGCAACTCTCCTTGACAGCGCAGGTTTGCTCCGGGCATTCTGGTTTCCTCCTGCTGTACATATACACGTAATTTGCCCAATATTATCCAGGGCCAATAATGCCATATTTGGCACTAGGATCTCAACTCGCTACTTATCTGTACATTACAGAGAAAAAATGCACATGTTTTGATAGAATAATGTCTGCAACGACCACTATTGCACTATAATTAAGATTTACAAGACTGATTCAAGTCATGATCACCGATCAGCCCCGCAGGGCTGTGCCTGCTGTCACGGCCAAAAAAGTGTGGTTGCAAGATTAGATTTTCCTTCCTCATCGAGTCTGAGAGAAATCCTCAAGTTGAGTAAGCAATGTGATTTAATTAGATAGATTTGATGGATGGTACTTCTGTTCAACATCTTAAATCAATTCAACGGTTACTCAACAAGCTAGCTGTGCTGAGTGATTTGTTATGATGCGTGCAGCAGCCATCTTGAATTTTTTTAAAGAAGGTTCTTTAAAGAGTGTGAAGTCAGGT
This sequence comes from Notospermus geniculatus, assembly GCA_002633025.1. Lineage (NCBI taxonomy): Eukaryota > Metazoa > Nemertea > Pilidiophora > Heteronemertea > Lineidae > Notospermus > Notospermus geniculatus. The sequence goes on from NMRB01000064.1 coordinate 393,644, forward strand.
TCCCACTCGGCTGATGAGTTGGAAAGTGACAAGATCAGATTATTTCTTGTTGAAATTTCTTGTGAACTGGTTGTGCCAGTCAAGGTGTCTGAATAGAGATTCAAATGACGCCATCTTGAATCTATTACTTTATTCCCATCAGGAATTTATTGCCTTTAAGAGCATATTTATTGCCTTTAAGAGCATATTTTATTGCCTTTAAGAGCATATTTGTACATCTGCCTTAGAATACCATTTAGAACACGGTCAACTGCAAAATAATCTTGGCTTACGTCGGCAAGGGCCATAATCTGCTAAAATACAAAATGTGTAATTTTGAAATTGTGAATTTCATGGGCCATGAAATTATTCTTAGTGTCATTTTTGACTGCCGTGACTATCCCTTTAACAGCTAGCTGGATTTAATGTGGATCAATTTGCACTTTCACGACTGCAAAACAAATCAACATTTCAACATGTGATAAGAGATAAAATAGGTTAGATAACCGTGACATTCAAATCAGTTTTCAAGCTCCTTTCATATCAACAGAATCCAAATTCAACTCGTATTTTTGAGAGAGTCAGGCATGTTGACTCTACGCACCATTCTTGTGATAATATCAACAGGAATTGGTCCACATATTTCCATTGAAGCATCTAAGATGTTTGAATTTGTGACAAGTAGATTTTTCAGTAGTTTAATGTACCGAAATATAATGTCACCATTGAATATCTTGCCTCAAGTATCTATATTTAAAAATATTTCATTTAAACCCCGCAGATTGTTGTCAAACTTTTTACGTCAATCGCAAGATAAGTTACGCAAAATCAATGCAGCAGCATGCGATATGAATTTGTGATATAGAAATCCTCATTTCGGGCGAATAAGTTCTATATGAAGCCCGACATTTCAGATGCGCAAATTTGTCCCAATGGTACTTGACATTGTTGCGGAATTTCCTCGTAAATTAAGGAGAATCTTATGAACAGGCTTCCATAATTGTGGAGTAGTTCTATTCTGTGCATGAATGTGCGAGATTGCTGTGCATGTGAATGGATGCACACAAATTCCATACACTATATGATAAGATATACCACTGAATGGTACTTATGGATAGAAACTGATTGCGTTTGTTATAATACATTAAATAACTTGGGAATGAGGAACCCGCAAACTAACACCACGATGTGGCGCTGTCAGTGTAAGACACGGAAGTTCCTATTTTCTACAGTACAGTATTTCCATTTACTTCTTGCCCCAAAATAAACCACTCTGTTTGGTTCGATTTCGATTAAATTACACAGCCCTGTTTCATTTTCAAAGTTTTCCATATATCACTGCTTTGTTTTGTCAGAAATGCCACAAGATGCTATAATACGGACAACGTCTTTTGGGGGCAAATACCAGAAAATTGTGCAGAAAAATGTACAGTTTTTTTGACGATGCGACGTCAACAGCTATACAGGTGACGTCAGTACGTCATTCGGGTCTTATACTCGCTGCACCATCTATTATTCCAGTTTGTCACGCGGGTTCCCCATTCCGCAGTCAATATCCCGAAGCAATGTCAACACCCCCGCCACATCCGACACATCATACCAAACGTCTCATCGGCAACAGTCATGATATTTTATCCTTTGCTGCAAATGCTCAGAAAATGCACGGTATCTCGTTCATGATAGGATTTACTGGCTCTCATTTCCTTGGTTCTTTTCATCACTGCCCCGCCAATCACTACCAAGCCAAACGTCAAATGCCGAACGGTAATCTTTTTTGACATTCGTACAGACAGCAGAAGGATCAGCGCAACATAAAACCAGTGGTTATAATTTACTGTTTATTGGCCGAGAAGCAAGGCACGCATCATAGGGGAATATTTGGCTGTATATTGTGGCTAAGGTTGCATTGGCAGGAGTGGTGTCCATAAGGAAACCTACCTTCACCCTCCTCGGGCGAGTTCGGTTCAGGATGGATTGATCACTTTTACATGACGCGGGTTCGGTAACCGGCCTCGATCCAGTTCGTGGTCTGTTCTTGACCTTCCCGAGACTCGCGTGGCGAACTGAACTGGCCTGAGGAAGGTGGAGGTCAGTTGTTTCGCTTTTACATGGGAAAAAATAACCGAACCCTCCTCGATCCAGTCTCGATCTGGAATGCACCGGCACCGTGTTAAAAGCCCTAAAGAGACCAATCAGCCTCATAGATATCTGAGGATTTGACATTTTCATTCAAGTTGATCCTTGCAAAGTATAGAGGTGTTGGAAAGTACAAAGACAAGTATTCACATGAGATCAATTTAAAACAGTGACAAAGTCCATCCTCCTGCAGCAAATAGGTTGGAACACACCCAAAATTTATTTGTTTTTATGGTTTTTTCCTTCTTCCATCTTTAAAACCAACCATTTTATTTATATCAAAAGTGGCTCAGGCTGTTAATTTTCGTCATTTGACGAATCTGAGTTGCAATCCTTGAGAAAATGGAGAAAGCAGCTATGAAGCTGCAAATTGCAGCGATTATTCTGTACAGCACAACAAATAATCCCTGCAATTTGCAAGTGCATAGCTTTTTCTGTTTCCCCAAGGATCACAACATAGATTCCTCAACTGACGAAAATGTGAACATCCAGCCCCTAATCAAGCAAAGGTCTGTAGTGTAAGGCAGTATAGTGACATTGGAAATCATTTTCTTACTGTAACACTGCAAAAAGACTGCAAATTCCAAGAGAAATTAGCAAATCCACAAGTAGATGATGTAGAGGGTTCAGGGTCAATTTTTCACAGGCCATCCCACTCACTCAGCCCTAAATTGATGAAATACAGATAAGTCTGGTACCCAGAGAGTAATCGCAGTAATAAATGGCTCCTTAGTGAGTGATACAGACCCAATAATCTAAGAACAATGACCCATTCAATGGCATTGGCATCGATTTTCAGATTTTCCAGCATGAGTTTCTTCCCATGTTTCCGCCAGAGGGGGGATGACAGCGATCTATCCCGCTCAAATTATTTCAGGATGATATCACCCTCCTCAAGTTTGCTGACTAGTTTTAAAATTATATCGTGGCATTGGTAAGCTTTGATTTTTGCTTCATGTTATGTCTGAGATGCTTGGAAATCACTTCTTTCACACTGCTTATTTCAAACAATTTTCTACAGAATCTCCTCCTTGGTGCTTCGCAGTATGAGCCACCTCTGTTCCCCATCACCCCCTCAAAAATAATCCTGGCGGAATAAACCCTGCTTCCTGTTGAATCTGACAAGTTCGCCATCTGAAACATCGTTGTTTTTCAGTGCCAAGCAACAGCTTGTGAATTAAGCTTGGGGAATTAAAGGGAGACTCCATTCATTGTGCAAAATTTTGAATTTTTGAAGTACCGTATTGTTAATACATTCAAATTCATTGATATCTGAAACATATCATATTTTTTTTAATCAGCAAACTCATCATTTAAGTATTTTTATTGCATCCCAATTAAGGGGACCATTGCACAGCACATGTGATGTCATATGTGCTCAATGCATATTTATGAACGTACAACCAATAGGCCTAGCAGTCACAGTATTAATTAGCTCATTAGGTCGTCGGCCTACTTAAGTGACATCACAACTCGTGGAAATAGTCTCCATGGATTATTTAAAAATTCAAAAGTTTACAATGAGTGGAGTCTCCCTTTAACACTCGAAATAGCAAGTTAATCGACACGATGTAAGAAATCAAATTACAGGTGAAAAACTAACTTTTCGCCCATTAAAAATGGTGCACACATCTTCCTCTCTGGCGTCAGCACATTCATACGATCTGAAACTTGATTGAAGAGACCCAGCAGACTTCACGTCATTCCACGCATGTACTGACAACAAAATTAAATCATTTTTTCCCACAAGGAGCAATCGCAAGAAAACTTGCCTCCCATGCGGCGGTACAGAATTTCTAAAATTTAATTTTGAGCAAAGACCGACTGCATGCTATTCTTTGACCAGTCAATAAATGAAATGAAGTTGAACTGCCAGTCAAAAGAATATTCAGACAATTACTGAAATAGAATAGATACATGTATAGCAGGGCATCAAATTCAGCTATGTAGCAGAAGTATACTGGCCAATAATAATGGGGAACCAGCGTGCCCAAAGGAGGCGCTGGGAACAATTCAGTTTTAACACAAAGGCACATGCGCTGCAGACCTGCCAACCCCTAAATACCCCTCTCAGTATTTTGCCCCTGAATTTCAGGGTTTTTCAGTATTTTTGAGGGGTCTCTCAGTAACGCTTTGATCACTCAAGCAAACGTTTTCCAGCACTTTCATTGTCTCCCAATTGCTGTCTGTGAAGTGTAATTAAGCTAATCATCAATTGCAAAACATCATCATGATGACTTTCACAAAGCGCCTTCCATTCATCACAATATTCTTGCTGATAGGTCTGCTGCCTTCTTTTCTTCTCAGTCCCATCTGTAGTTTCGTTACCCGCCAATTAGACATCTAAAATCATACTGCAAACTCATGAGCTGTCAAAAAACAGCTGATACGTCCGCCATTGTTAAGCATGAGAACGTTGAACGTTAAGCATGAGAACGTTCCGACGTTGCAGCTTGGCTTGACTTTCGACGTCATAGTTTTAACTGAGATGTTCGTCAGCACCACGTCATGGATTAGTTCCGCCGGTTCCTCATTAAATGCAGGAGAAAACAAGAGCTTCAAGAGGAACCTGGTCAAAGAGAGTGATTCTTCTTTTCTTGTGAATTGGGCCTGACCCACACTTAACGATAAACAGGTACCAATGTATTCACAGCACCACCTCGCAAGTCTGACCACATTCCATCTTCTGGCATTTTTAACCATCCACCAATTCCACCGCTGACGTGTTTTTTTGGGCAAATTTATGTCTTCTTCAATTCAATTCTCGTACGGGTGACAGTCCAATAATCAATGGCTGAACGTCAACCACTGGCAAGAACTTGGGAAGAATACTCAACGAAATTTCTTCGCCTGAATCCTTTGACATGCGACAGGTGCTGCAGGTGGACGAATAACTTGTCTCACTTAATGAACTAGAGATAACTTGGGCTACCACTCAGCTGAGATTGCTGACACTGTGCAAGGAAGGTCAGAATGAGGAACCGGCGGAAATAATCTGTGACGTGGCGCTGACGAACAACTCAGTTAAAACTATGACGTCGAAAGTCAAGCCAACGTTATTTGCCATTTAATTCTGACCCTATACCCTACTTCTAGCCCTAATATACCTGAAGTAGTCCATTGAATTTCGAATTTTACACGTTTATCATCAAGTATAGGACTGACTCAATGTATCTGAATGTTTTCAAACGATAATTCAAACGGGAACATGTTGAATTTCATCGATAACTTTTAACTATTTTAGTGTAAACAACAGACTGAAGAGCAACGTCATTAATTCTGAATGACGCGTCGCACATAACGTCACGAACGATGCGCGACGTCAGTGACGTTTTCAACATCGCAGTGCATGCGCTTTTGTGTTAGTCTAGTTGTTCCCCAGCGCCTCCTTTGGGCACGCCGCAGTTCCCCTGCCTGGGCAGTCATGAACATCACATCCATCCTTAGACCCCATACAGATTCTTTTAGCATTTATAACCATCTTGCCATACCATGACTGATTTGTGTTTTGTGACACTGCTTATTAAGATTTTTTTGTAAAATGGCTCTCTGGGGTCATTTTATCCAATTCAGAATACTCCAAAGTACTAAGTACTGTCAATAAGGCCACACTTTTTTTATTTATTGGATTACGGATCCGCCCCCCAGGTTTTTTGAAAATGTTGAAAAAAAATAAAATTCCCGATGGTCTATATTTTATTTTTATTTTTATTCCCTCCCCTCCTACATAGGTTTTGGCCTGAAAAATCCGTAATCCAATAAATATAAAAAGTGTGGCCTAACCTCTGAAATAAGAAATCAATAAATTTGGTCACAGCGGAAGCAGCTCTCAGCCCTCTACTCAGGCTGATCAGCCACTTAGGCCTACTCAAAAAGTTATAGAGAAGACCAGTCACATCCTCGTCAAAAACCAACAGGCAGAGATTTCAAGATCTCCACTGGATGAAAATTCGCCTCTCTCATCTGGAACACCCCCCTTTTGCAAACCAGGCAATCTTGTTATAAATCACACAGCAGTAATAAAAATATTTGCTCAGAATTTCTCCGCGGAACAGTCAAATCTAGCTCCTCTTTTATGGCCCATTACACCAGGTCAGGTATGGCACTCTCAGCCGTGTTATAGCCCTTAAATCACGTTCAGTCATTTCAGGCAGCCTTACATCGCTTTATCCTTGATGGAGGCAACTGACTCCTAATAGAATACTCAATTAGTTCGTTGGATTTAATGGGTAGACAAATCACTCAGCTAGCTCCATTAACAAACATACCAATTACTTATAATTAATTTGTGATTGTTTTGGTCGACTGTGATGCGAGCACGTCCTTGTTAAATTCCCCGCGTTGCAGTAGCAAAGGTAATATTGAAATTAAACGCCGTTATTCAGTTGATGGATGACTCGTTTCGCGCCGACAATTGTTCGCGTAATCTGACGCACGGGTACCGGTATAAAGATAATTTCATCTTCATCACTGATTCCTTTAATTCGGCTGTGCAAACGAATTCATGCAATTTCCCAAAGGTATTTCACCAAAAGCAGTGGCAGGGCTTCCCCATGATTGGGACACCGTGCATGTGGCCGTGTAAAAAAACCACTGGGCAGCATCATCAACTGATTTTAACCCTTTCGCTGCATATAACATTTCAGCAGTGTCCTAAAGCCTAGCGTACATCGACCTTGCAACTGGAAGCAACACCTGGCAATGGCGTTTCCGGCAACACTTGGCGATTACCTAGAACCAACAGCAACTGATCAGATGCTCAAACAGGCCGATGTACCCGCACTGGCAACGCTATTGCTGACCGTTGCCGCTAGTTCCAGCCAGTTGCTCACGTTCTACTCATTGCCAGCAGTTGCTTCTAGTCGTCTTCAGTTGCTTCCGATGTACGCACGCTGGTAATGACTTTCCTCATTTGTGCAGTACACCTGGTCATGTGGTGGAATCATGTGACCCACAAAATTTCAATTTACAGGGGGCAAAATTGGCAAAAGATTGCAGGGAATCTAGCAGCCCGAAGCCTGAGCTAATTGGGCAAGTGCTTGAACAGAGAAATTCTGACCACTGCAGGGGAGGAATCTTTGGGAGGTATTGCCCATATTACAAGTATTCAGGAGGTCTTTCTATTTATCACTGACTTGTACCATAAATATGGCCAACATATTGAATCCTACCAAAACCAACAAATTGGAAATAACCCCCAAAATATGAGACAACTCTGACATTTCCACACTTATGAATTTTAGCTACAAATTCCATCCAGGCACTCATTACTGGTGATATAATATTGGACGAGCTCCAACAACTCTGAATATACATGTATATGAGAATATATCACGCAGAAAACATTAAGCACACATTATGACAAATAAGGCATCTTGTGCATTCGTCCTGAGAAATCGTAAATAAGCACTTATCATAAATGTGGACAAATTAATGAGAATATTGCCAGGTGCCTCGGCGGGGAGCAGCATACCAAAAAACCAACACCCATGTTGTCATTCTAATTATAAATTTTTTTTTTCATTTGCAAAAATCACTGAGCTAAAATGGTACAAATCTAGGGTCCCGATTATATCTGACATTATCCTATTTGACCCCTCTTCTTTCAGGGGCGGATCCACGATTTTCGGCACAGTGCTAGAAACATTGAAATCGGCGGTGAATTTCAATGATTTGCTCCAAATTACAGAATTTCACAGTCAATTTTACAGATTTGTTGGCCAAGAAAAGGGGGGGGGGCGTGCGCCGGGTGCCTTTCTTAGATCCGTGCCTGTCTTTTAAGGAAGAGGGAACACCAACTCTACAAAATGGGGATATGCCCACGCTGGGTCATCTGTATCTAAGACATACAAGATCCAGTCACGTTGCCTAAAATTCCCATCCAGTCATATGTGTAATGTCAACCACTCCACCCTAAAATGTGCCACATTCTATTCTACTCGGCCGATCCGACCATTTTGCTCCAGTGACTTCGCATACGAAAAAAAGGAATTATAATCAGAATGACAATTGCTCTCCAACAATAAGCTTCAAATGCACCGCCTTCAGTGTCATCATACAATGTCAATGCATAATCACACGACATCCTTGATTTTGGGGAGGAAAAAGCCCAAAAATATGTCCCCATGAAAGAAATCACTTAAAACCAAAACCACTGCAAAAACATTACCCGTACGGTAATAAGAGAGCAGAAATACATGGTAGTGCATGATATACATGTATTACTACATGTATTTTTGCAGTGGTTTGGGGTCTGTGATATATTCCTGATGCTAGCAGCAACCAGGGCCAACGGCACAGAAAGTCCGATAGTGCTTTCGTGCCTTTCGGCGGTTTAGTTAATGGGGAAATGCGTTATAACTAGGTAACTGCCGATAAAGCGCCGGTAGCACTATCGGACTTTCTGTGCAGTCGGCCCAGGTAAAAAATAAATGACATTTATCACATTAAGAGGACCCTTAGGGATACCTGCTTATTGTCCCAGGTGAAAACTTAAGAGCGATGTAGGGATGATTAATCCCAAATGCTCAGGATCTGAACCTGGGCTGGGATTTTTCGCTTTGCTACATGTAAGTGGTCGTGATAACCACTACACTATCGTTTCTTTTCTTCTCGGTCACACTGCTTGCAATGCCACGGAGTGATGCTAATACCACCAGTTCCCCATTAGGAATTGTGTTGGATGCTCTAGACGGAGGCGCTCAGCCTCAGTCTCTGTATACGCATGCGCAAACTATGCAGCATTACAGAGACGGAATCCAAAGTTGCCCATTTTTGTTACGAGAATACCAACCCAGTGGCTGATTGGTTGATTTTGAATTCAGATGTTACAGCCATGTTGATTGCCATATTTGGACAGGGGTGTCACATGATTGCAAAATAACGGCGCTCTATTGCAAGATCACGTGACTGATGCCAGCCTTGTGCAAATCAGCATCACACAAGTTTTAGACACTGCAGCCAGACCCTTCGTTGGGAGACCGGTCTGGCTGCGCGAGACTATGGATACTCTAGATTCCCTTTCCACATGATGCATGGGTCACCATCCTCCCATTTTACCTTTTACTTGTTAAAACATTAATAACTTGACGACAATTATCACGAATTCAACAAGTCATGAAGTCAAATTGTCGCTGAGATCCTCCACACAAGAGCTAGATCAAAAGACAAATCAATGATCAGTTGAAAGGAATACATCTTTACACAAAATGAAAGTTAAACAAATCATGTTGACAAACATTTCAATGCCAACTTAAAGTGACAGGGAATGTGAACATGAACTGTCTGATCCCTCATCCGTCATGTCAGCGATGAGATGGCCGAAGTGTCAAGAAGAGGGTCCATGTCTACAAAGATTGACAAATGAACTTATTTTCTTTTTTAAAGTTGCTGAAACTACGACTGGAATTCAAATTCATGAAGAGTATTGTCAATAATCTTTTTGGTATAGACGATTCTCCAACTTAGCAGATCTGTGCACTCCCGGCGAAATCTCAACCAGAACCTCGATCTGAAACCAGGGACGTGACGCCATCAACGATTCAGCGATGGTCAAGTCTGATGCAATGTTGACGTTGACGTCACTGTCGTGGGGTTGTCTGCGTTACGTCATACAGTTTCAGACCGAGGTTGTGGTTGGAGATTTCGGCAGAAGTGCGCATATCTTTGTCGTTTACATCAATTTGAGAACGGTCTATTGTATACAAGAATTTTACTTCTCCAGACAATTTTTGGGTCGGGCAAGAAACTTGGATTGGTGTCTATGCCTGACTGCAAAGACTGTACAGAAACAGCAATCTTGATAGGCATGGATTCTGCAAATATTATGAGCTATTACTAAATGTCCAACAAACTTGAAGAGAATCTCTGAGACAAGGCATCAAACATTAACCTGCAACATCATCCAAGCTCAATAGAAAAGCATGCTCTTTCAGCTTGCTCAGCATTTTTGTTGGTTCTCAGTTTCCCAGTGCAGTCAGCCATGTCCAGTGCATTACTTGTTATAGGTTCCAATGTTCTTCTTTCATACGGCATTAAGTTTTTAGACATCAGAACTCGGAATCCCTCAGCTTTCCTATTCGGACTCCCAAGTTCAAATTCAGAAACATACATGTATTTCTTTTTTCATATTTCATAGGACTTTTCCGAACTGAGATTATGGTTGACTGACATAGTCCAATGCTCTGCTTACATCTACATGTATGAGCAACATTCAGTGCATCTGTTGCAGTGTTCAGCAGCTCCAAAAGGTGAACTTCACCACCTCACAGTCGTAAAGCAAAGGAGTGAAGGCAGTCGGCCAATTATGTCTGTTCCAATAACCTGTCATCCAAGGGTAGCAATTTATCAGCCAAGTCGTAAAATGAACTTAGGGGTGCAAGAAAAACTCATGTTTGGCAGTTATTGGTGGAGGAATGCCACTCCATCATCGGGCTCCTGATGGATGATCTGACAGATCAATTATCAACCATCGTGAAGTTGGGAGACAATGGAGAAAGCAGCGCGTGCTGAAGCAAAGAACAAAACTTGTGGAGGGGTTTTCATTGGAAATTTGAAGGACGATGCCTGAGGGAGACTTCTAGCAGAAATATTTTTCTCATAGGTGTACTGGAAACTGGTGCGGTCAAATCTCACATCTTTAACCCAACAGAGCCGCCTACCGGTATTTATTTTGCACTTTCCATCTGTAGCTTACACCGCCCTGAACCACCATAAAATCCCACTACATTATGTTGAATAGAAAGATGTATAATGAGTCAAGGTGGTTTATGGCGGCATGGCAGTTTGTAGATGCCAGCAGTAATTGATGATTTTGATTTCTACATTAGATGTGATGGGGTTTGTCCAAAAGTGGCTGTGGTCTTCTAGGCGGCTCATGGTAGGGCGATGGCGGCATGGGCTCTATTGGGTTACACTGTGTTTATCTTGTGAAGTGGAAAATGAAATATAAATACATGTATTTAAGGAGCCAAGTGGTTCACAGGGATTGCGCTACCCACTCACCAAGTTGCAGTTGGTGACTTACAGGTAGGAACTGACTTTACATTATTGGGACCACAATTTGTGTGTTGAATTGGGTGAAACAGTGATTTTGACGTACATGTACATGTAGTTTTTTTACTGGAAAACGCATTAGGGGAAATTGGGATGTATTTTTTAATGGAAAATGCATTAGGGGAAATTGGGAATTCAACGATCCTGCCAGCTTTGGTGACTTGTCGGGTTAGACACTTGCGGGTTATATGGAGTTTACTGTATTTGTTAACCTCACAAATGCACATGGCCAAACCAACCTGAGCCTGGCACACAGTAAGGTGCTAAAAGATCACAGATGGTGAACCGCCCCCATGAATTACTAAGAACCTCAAAGGCAAGATCGCTCCACATAACCTATTGCCCTCAGGAGATAACACAACCCTAGTTAAGATACAAAACAATATTGCCCGCCCAACTGGGTATCATAAATTGCGCAAATTTCTCAACCGTGGCGTTTCTGCGTCAATTCTCACCACTTCATTATTGATGTCAGGCATGCCACAGCAGCGCTGCTGCTTCGGCTAGACTTTTTGGAAATTGCCGATATCTAAATAACAGTTGAGTAAACTGCAGTAACTAATTACGAATATCTGAGCCCATTGGGAAGCAAGTGAGACAACTGTCAGTGTTTCTGAGCAGTCCACACGAAAGATCTTTATCAAGACTGATCAATAGATTGTATCTCGGTGGTACAGCTCATAAGCTCAAGAGATCGGTGGTGCCAAACAGGCTACTGTTCTTATATTATGGTAACCACGAAATCCAAATTAATGCGGTCACAGTAAATACAACACAACAGAAAACGACACGCTGAAACAAGCGAAGATGATTCGAAGTCTGACTACAGTGTTGAGTTATCCCCATTCCATTAAACTCGCTCCGCAGTTTCAAACCGCTACCCACTACGTTACCCACGCTCTGAAACTGCTATTGTTGATGCCAGCCTCAAAGTATGACCAACAGACGACATCAGCTGTCCCATTTGGGGAACCTGTGTGACTTGCCGGTAAACGGACCAAATTTGTGATTCTCGGCCAGTTTACATGGAAGCAATTGGATTATATATAGCCTTCAAAATGTCCGAAACGTGGGTGCACACTAACAGGTGCGTGATAACATTGCTCAAATTTGCAAACGGCGTTACTTTTTTTACTCTCCAATCGGAAAAAGTATGAATACACAGTATACATTTTGTACACATAACACAGCCAATCAGAAAGTGTGTTACGGTGTCGTCGGTTCAACCCATGATGATGGCTGGGGATTGGATCCCTCGTCAAACAGCGCCGTCTATTGACGATCCTTCACTTTTGGCGCCGATCAAGCCAGTATTTAGTGCGTCTATACCTATGGCCAACTAAACACTGGGGACGAGTGTACCATTGCAAATGCCTCTGACTGAGAGCCGATTCTGTGTTTTTTTCTATTCTACTTATCTAGACTACAGTTCGTGAGATCAATACTAAATTGCGACAAAAGCATCATTCACTACTCGGTGGTACAGCTCATAAGCTCAAGAGATCGGTGGTGCCAAACAGGCTACTGTTCTTATATTATGGTAACCACGAAATCCAAATTAATGCTGTCACAGTAAATACAACACAACAGAACACATCAGCTGAAACAAACGAAGACGATTCGAAATCTGACTAAAATAAAAGTGTTGAGTTATATCATAAAGGAATCAAACATAAAGGTTTAACTGTGAACGATGAACTAACTGTGGGATACACTTCATGTGTTGCCACCAGATGTCTCTGACTGCCTGAATTTTGGCTTTATGTAATAGGCACGAGCTTCAACTTTTTTTGTGGTGAAGGGGTACAGGAACCTGTCAACTTGATGTTTTGAATTCCATTTCTGAGGATAACAGAGCTATTTTCAGCACAATTAGTGTTCCATGTGCAAATGTACGTTAGCCCATTCAAATGTACACAGATGACCCTGCGCTCTCATCATTCGTGGGGTTCTCATTAATTCAGACCCTTTGTATCATAAGATCAACTCGTCGGAATTCAACAAAATTTGCAGTGAACATGCAGAAGGGTCTTGCCTACCATAATGTAAGAGTCAGAATGCAAATCTGTTGAGGTTTAAAGGGATACTGTCCACATTTATTAAATGCTAAATTTGTAAGTTGAACCTTTATGTTTGATTCCTTTATGGTATCCCCATTCCACATGGCTCTGAGAGCCGATTCTGTGTTTTTTTCTATTCTACTTATCTAGACTACAGTTCGTGAGATCAATACTAAATTGCGACAAAAGCATCATTCACTCTTGGACAGATTTACTTGTTATCAGCTTCCGATGGGCAATTTACTAGATCTTAGGCTAATTGGTGGTCGACGTAAGATAAGAATGACAAACGATGATGTCAATGCGCTGTTAGTGCAATGAAGCTTGGGGAATTGATACTAAACAACCACACCAAGCTCATTGTCTTTCTGACGTCCTAGAATGACTCCACCTGGTAGACAAGGAACAAATTTTTTTATAAACCCAGCTTTAAAATGATCAAATGCAACTTTGACCGGTGTATCCCCGTGTCACCTACCCCTGTTTTGCCTTAACTCTCCATTTCGCCTACAAAAACTCCCCATTTCACCTACCCTCATTTCGCCTATCTCCCCGAATTTATTGTTAAAACTCAGAGTAGGCGAAACAAGGAGTAGGCAAAATGGAGAATAGGCAAAATGGAGAATAGGCAAAATGGTGATTAGGCGAAATGGGGGTAGGCGAATTGGGGTAGGTGAATTGGGGTAGGCAAAATGGGGAGTAGGTGAAATGGAGAGTAGGCAAAATGAGGGTAGGCGAAATGGGGATGAACCCCTTGACCAGGGAGGTTTGATTTAGGTGGCCCACACAGGTGCAGATTTAGGGAGAGGGCGTGTTTTTCGGATGATGACATGGCAAAAAAGTGAGCACAATTGCCCCTCAGATGCCTGGAAGTTGCGTATAATGCATTTCTGAGACCCTGATTGGGCTTCGCACCTTCGGCGCTTGCAAACCTGGCTTTTGCCTGAAGTGTGCCCCCTTTCCCAAATCCCTGGATCAACCCCTGCCACACAAGGTACCGGTACACCAAGTGGTGATACACAATCACCTGCAGTTGGGAAGCTGACCAACAAACATGTTCAGATGAAACTGAAATCAGTGAAACAAAAGATCAACCAAGCGACCCCACTAACGACTTCTGCTATCCCAAAGCATCAACCTGATCGATCAACCGAATGATATTCAGGCCAATAACGACACTCATCCCGAGGCTGCTGATGGCGATACATAAATAAAACATCAATACAGATCATCGTCACTGTTGGTCACATCCATATATCAAAATCGTCTGCTCTTGTCATGTGTGTCGGACGTCTCTTGTTTATGTTGGCAATGAAAAGGAAGTGTTTCTTACAGCAACAAATTATGTCCAGTATANAAATCATTACAAAAAAAGCCAATTTCGTAATTCCAGACAAACTTTGACCTCTGTGACCTTGAAAAGTAGGTCGAATAAAAAAATTGAATACTATCTTATGTATCCTTATTAGATATACCCATGAAAAAAATTTGACAAAAATCCATCTCTTGGTTAGGGAGAAATAGCACTTTCAGTGATTTTGGTTTTGGCCCCCTAGTGGCAAAGTTAAGAATCAGATTTCACCGAAATTGTGTGTGTAAGTTGCTATAACCTAGAGGTACATGAGTACAAAGTTTCAACACAATAGTTCAAACCATTATCAAAATATAGCCCTTTTAAATTTTTCACAAAACGCCCCCTACGGGCCAAAATAGGAATCCAACTGCGCTCAAAATCGAACTCGACCTAGATCTTAGGCCCGTATATACACCCACCGAAGACCAAAAAGATCCGTCAAAAAATAAAGGCGCTAGAGCGCTAACAAACCAAAAGTTTACGGACGTACCGCCGTACGTACTAACGCACGACAGACCACCACTAAATGACCCCAACCACAGCATAAGCCCTGCTGGGCCTTGCGGCCAAGTGGGCTAAAAATCAGGGATTTGTTGTATAACATTGAATGATGTCATCTTAATAGCCAAGTTGATAATGAGGATTGTGTTGTTCAGTGTTAATACCCTACTTTGAGCACATTGCTTTCAATTACCTTTTCAGGTTGCTGTTTGGTGCACACTTGATACAAAATGTATCAAGTGTTTGGTGCACACTTTGGTGCACAATTACTTTCAATTACCTTTTCAGGTTGCTGTTTGGTGCACACTTGATACAAAATGTATCAAGTGTTTGGTGCACACTTTGGTGCACAATTGCTTTCAATTACCTTTTCAGGTTGCTGTTTGGTGCACACTTGATACAAAATGTATCAAGTGTGGTGCACAATTGCTTTCAATTACCTTTTCAGGTTGCTGTTCGGTGCACACTTGCTGTTTGGTGCACACTTTATACAAAATGTATGCTACTCCTGCCTTCAAGTTCAGTAAAACTGTCTTAAAACCAATCCTTTACGTTTTATCATTTCAGGCAAATTTTCACCAAAGAATCTACTCCGACAATGTAGTTAGACGTCATGGTTTACCATCGCCCCGCCTATCTTGTACGTCTGCCCAAAACTGTCAAGGAACTCCTCCTGGATATGCAAACAAAGTCCAAAGAGCTGAAATGGAGCATCATGGGTGGCCAAAAGGATGTAACCTTGACACTGACGTGGCAGTGCCAGAAAAAGAAACAGACACGGAAGAAAAAAAATGAAAAATCTAAATCAAGGGAAAATTTGCACGAAGATTTAAATCAGAATGAATGGATCTCTGAAGCTGAATCAACACAGTACCAACGTTTTTCGAAGCAGTTGGAGTTGATGCAGACGATTTCGAAATTGGCCTCTTCAATTTCGCAGAAACCTCTCACAGGGGAACTCATGTCGGGTTTAGGCCTATCAGTGATGAAATCGCAAGATGTAGTGGTCAGTCCACAGGACACTGATGATGGATACTTGACAGAGAAGGCCACTCCAGATGAGATGCATGTTTACCCCAAAGTAGTCGTTCGGCCTCCGTTTTATCTCCCGAGCAAAGAGACGCTCATAAACGGGGAAGAGGAGAGTGTGCCAAATAAACAAACGTCACCTTCTGCTCAGATACCACCTCCGCTGCCCCCGCCACCACCCCCTCCCATTGTACGAGGCAATCAATTTCAATTCTGTAATAGGAGTAGGACCAATTCAACGTGTTCGAAAACGTGCAGTCAAGAGAAAGAGGAGGAGGAGGAATCAAGAGATGCAGACCTTCACGAAGATGCCACATTGGGAGATGAAGTTGGTCATGACTATTTCGAAGCCACTGCCTTAGATGACGTAGTCTTACATGATATTCCAGAATCTAACTACGAGGGTGATGAACAGGAACCAGCTCAACTGGAGAAAAACAACTGGGAAACGTCGAAATCTAGTATTGACCGAAGTACAGAGGATGGAAATACTTCGTTCGATAGACTACTGACCCATGGGTCAGATTTTACTGATAATGAGAGCGGAAGTGCAATCAGATTCGGGAAGTATGTGAAGTTTCGGGAATCAGACAGTGCAATTTTTCATGATTCCAGTCCATTTTATTACGATTCGGAGCTAGGAGAGAGCGATCTTGTAGGTGCTGGATGGGAGGATACGCTGAACCTACAGGAACTCGATAACTCTCCTAGACATAAACTTTCGTACGTCGAGCCTGACTCGACAGAAAATCTAAACAAAAAGAAAAAAGTGAAACGAAAACCTAGTTTGAAGAAGCTTTTTGCATCTTGGCAGCCGAAACAAAAATATGATAAAAAGAAGGGACCAAAGTCGCCAAAAACCGGACGAAAAATAATCTCACCGAAACCGCTTTACTCACAGAAGAACTATATTAGTAGATCGTCAAACTTATATTCAGCGGGTAGTGATAGAAGCAGTTATACAAAGGTGATGGAGTATCAGAGAGTCAAGACTGGTAAGAACAGACAAACGGGTGACGCGCCTGAGACTTGGGATTCAAGTTTGGAAAGTCATCAGTTGCAACACTCAGTGGATCATTGTCTCCGTTCGTGTGACAGTATACTCACCAGGAAAACGCACGCTCCATCTGATCTCTAGCAGATGGAGACTCTGATGATAGTACAGTAGAAAACGCTTAAGTCGGAGATGCACAAGTCGGAAAATCGCCCATCTCGGATGGCTTCAAGAAGTCCCGATTTTTGTAACGTTATTCCAATAAAATGTAATCGCATAAGTTAGACACTACAAGTCGGATTTTCGGCTATCTCGGATGAAATGGCAAGGTCCCTTCCAATACATTTCCAATAAAAATCTATCGTGTAAGTCGGATCGCGCCTCATTCCTCTTCAGTTAATGTGTTTTTATTCAGGATGGAGCTTTGGAACCATTTCCATCGTGGCCGTTTTGCCCTGCCTCAAGCCAGAAGTCGGATTTTTGTCTGACTTTCACACAACTCGGATATTATCCGACTTGACGGATTTCTTCTCAGTTGGATGACATTGTCTGGTCCACTTGAATCCGACTTATGCGTTTTCTACTGTAGCACACCAAGCCTTGGTAGCATACTACGAAGAATTCGGCCACCATAAAAACGTCGACAGTCATGTTACCAATCATTGTAAAGAAATCACTTTTTTCTTAAATGCACATCTGGATTGTCGGTATTTTGAGATCTCCAGACATAGGACAGAAAAAATACTGGCGAACAAAGAAACAATCAAGATTTTTTGATCTATTTGGGCAAACTACTTTCAAGAAGAATATCAGAAGGCTGTAGATATAATTGTGATTATCAAGTTGCAAATTGCAAACTCTCAATTTGCTGTACCAGCATATCAATGTAGATCAATAGCTATCACCGCATCTTCAGATCTCATTCATTTCATATTGTGCATTTACAGTTTTCTGCTTTTGTAAATAAAATTTACAGAAAGTCACACGAGAATGTAGCCCTGTCTACATTTCTAAAAACATTGAGTTGCAACAAATCTGCATCAGCCTTGTTTTGAGATTGTTGCACAGTGTGGACAGGACTTGCCACAGTTCAAAACATGTTTTGGCAATGTTTTAGAAATGTCATATGAATTCTTCTGCACATTTCTGAAACATTTTCAAAACATATTTCCAAATGTTGGAAGTCTGTCCACACTGTGCAACAATTTACAGGGATCAAAGTTCATATTCTGAAAAAGCAGATTTTTGTCGAACAGGACAAAAATCAAGTCGCACACAATACATGTACAAAATGCATTAGAACATCAATTTTTTGGTCGCACAGAGCAAAATCCAAGTTGCATTTTAGACCAAATGGTCATGAACTTTGAACCCTGATTTACAACCTCAAAACAAGGTTGTGGCAGACTTGCTGAACTCAATATTTTTAGAAATGTTTTTGAAAAGTTTTGCAGGTGTAGACAGGGCTCTTACATACATGTACATTAAAAATATCGCCTGATCTCTTTTTGAAATAAATAAAAGCAGTTGTGCAACAATTGTCTAAAATGATGATTACTGGTAGCATAAAGGAATCAAGCACAAAGGTTTAACTGCGAACGATGAGCTAACAGAGGGTTACACTTCATGTGTTGCCACCAGATGTCTCTCACTGCCTGAATTTTGGCTTTACGTAATAGGCACGAGCTTCAACTTTTTTTGTGGTGAAGGGGTACATGAACCTGTCAACTTGATGCCTAGAATTCCATTTCTGAGGATAACAGAGCACAATTTTCAGCAAAATTAGTGTTCCATGTGCAAATGTACGTTAGCCTATTCAAATGTACACAGATGACCCTGCGCTCTCATTGTTCGTGGGGTCTCATTAATTCAGTCCTTTTGTATCATGACATCAACTAGTCGGAATTCAACAAAATTTGCAGTAAACATGCAAAAGGGTCTTGCCTATCATATGGAAGAGTCAGAATTGAAATCGGTCGAAGTTTAAAGGAATACTGTCCACATTTATAAAATGCTAAATTTGTAAGTTGAACCTTTATGATTGATTCCTTTATGCTGCTAGCCAAACATGTAAAGTCGTACTTACCGTCTCAGTCTTGAGGAATGCGTCCAGTTCCCTGTACCTTGGCAGATGACCTCCATGTATGAGGAAAACATCAGAACATGAATAACCCCGACGATCCCAAAGAAGTCGGTCTGAAGTGTCAGAAAGTCAAAAGATAAAAGCCGTTTTGAATATCAATCTGAAGTCATAAGAGCTGGAATGGAGCTGCCCAGATGGTGTGGAAGTGGCAATTTCAAGTTACTTGCATTCCTCAATGAAGAACCGGCGGAACTAATGCACTGGCACTGACGAACAACTCCCCAATGTGCTACGAATGGAATCTGGAGAACGCTGCCGGACAGATGTCAAATATGTTTGACTTTGGACGCCTGTGAACTCCCGAAGCAGCCAAGTGTGCTACCAATGGCAGTCAGACTTGGAGCCGGCGGCGAGGCTTTGGCCAATCTGCTTGCGTCTTGATGTCACATGATTTCAAAATGGCAGCCTCAATGGCCTGAAAAGATGCTACTGAAGGCCAAGTTTGGGCAGGTGTGCTCTCACCAGGATCCACTGGCAGCCAAATCTGGCATCGCGAGGCGTCCAGTCGAATGCTTCTGGACGCCAGATTTGGCGGCCAGTGTGCTGCTAGCTTAAGCAGACATCAGTAGGCTATCAGGGATCTGTACTCACCTGGTACGTCCAAGGCCTATCTGTCTTCATTTCAATACATTGAAACCCATCTGTCTGAACCTTGGCAGTGAATGTTGTACCGGCCGGGAACATTCTCATATCAATGCTACGGCCAAAATCAATCAGTTTGATCGGGAAGGACTTTTCCAAAATTGTGTCCGCATCTGACATGGCTGAAACCTCGGGCCTGAAAGATATCAATCAAATTAAAATAGCCAGAATCATACACGTAATACATGACGGCCTCAAAAAATATGAGCTTGAAGACAGTAATTGGCGAAGACGCCCTGTATTTCTTTGTCAATTCAATGAGGAGGGCGATTTTTGGTTTATCCCAACAGGTCGGCGCTGTGAGTGATATCACCTTAATAGCGACGTCATTTTAGGTGTAGACGCTGCGTCATGAAAAAGTGACGTTTGTACATTTTTCTACAGGAACAACGAGACAAAACATATGCATTTATCGGTATCACATTTCGTCGTTTTAAGGGAAAAAGCAATGAAATCAGAGAAATTTTCATCTACTACAACATGATGTAAGTTTTACTGTCGGGTGACCAAAACAAACGGGTTATTTTCGTGCCAGAAGTAAACTGAAATAACGTTAGAAAAAAGAAATTTCGGTCACAACGCTCGCAGCGATGCCGTGTGGTGCTAGCACGGCACCCTCCTCATTAAAGATAATATATCACGACTTCATTGTTTACATTCAATGTTTGTAAACATCCATGTTTACATTATGTTATTTTGGACTTTTGGGACATGCCAACCCACCAAAATGAATACTTTTGGAATCAACAGAATTTCTAGAGGGCAATGCCACCAACAAATTACTCATAAGACAAAGAAAGCCTGGACATAAACAAACAAAATGTAAATATACAATGAATTTCGTGGCCCGCGAAAATACCCGTGATATATTATCTTTAATCTGGGAACATTGGATGATTCTTAGTTGAACTGATGTACAATAATTGTCACTTACAGTCCAACTAAGAGGAAATTGTCTGGCTTGATGTCACCATGTATGATATCAATGGCCATCAGATTCTCCAGGATCTTCAGTAGAGAGATGGTCAGGTACATGACCACAGACTCAGGCAGGACCATCTTCTGGCATTTGAACGCATTGACCAAGTTCTGAAAGCAAATGGAATTTACATGAGGAACAGATGAGAAGATTCGCTAGTTTGTACATCTGGAGCTTTTTTCATGAAGTGACTTTAAGCTAATGGTACCTTTAAACAAATGGATAATGCATTGAAGTTAATGGTACCATTAGCCTAAAGTCACTTTATGTAACAGGCCCCTGGCATTTCCAGTTGTTGTGGAAATGCCAGGAAAATAGGAGATGTGCATGTGCACTCCACCTGGAAGGAAGAGTTATGGAATTTCAAAGTAATCTTTGAACCAGACTATGTCAGCACGCCTGAATTCCTGGAATATCCAGGAAAACAGTAAAGAAAATTGCTAGTAAAACTGATCTAGATCTATAGACTGCACTGTTTGGGCCAAGAAGAGTAAATATTTTGGACCGAAAGGAACTTTTATCTTTTCTAAAATAGCAGCTACTGAGAGGTAGAGTAAACAAGAATTTTGTTCTTACTTACCAAGAGAGACCCATACTTGTGGTAGGTATTAACAAAGACACAACCATTGGTATAGAAGTACGCTTTGTCAATGGACATGAATAATGGTGTCTGAAAGCAAGGGAGCTTGTAGTGTCTTTTTTAGGGGTTTAGAGGTCAGGTTTGGTATCATACGTCATGTGGTGTTCACATGTTGTGGAGCCCCATCTTCATGAGACTTTCCAAGATCCACCACTTTTCCCGCGACATTAACAAATCACAATTTTGAAAAGTATCACTCTACAGGAATGATAGTCTACTGGTACTTAAGAAGATATCGGCAAATTTTCATAAGGCTGGGTTGTAAATTTTTGTAACCAGTGCAGTTATACATGTACATGTATTTCTTAGGGGTAATGGTGGTAGATCTCATTGCACATAAAATGACTTACAACGTCGACCATTTTATTCATTCTCCTCAATCTCTGGGCGAGTTCAGTACAGATGTAAAACTCCCATGGAAAGGCAGGTTTCTGGACCTGAAAACATAATGCGAGTATATGAAGGCCAGTCAGTGAAACTCCATAATTAAAAGATACTCTAAATGGCACGCCAACAATTAGGTTTGTACAGTATGCCATGTGTGGCGCTCAGCTTTAAATTCAATATTTTTCATTTTTGAATTCAATAATTTGACTGTTTTGGATTATCTTTTTATTATACTTATAGCAACTGGTAAGAAACTATCACTTAGAAAATAACATTTGAATACCTTTAAAACACAGTCATTTCCTTCCCAGTCAAAACCTGTTGCCTCATCGAGACTGAGGATATTTGCAAGGTAGACTTCAGCGAAGGCTCCATTCCCAACTTTCCGAACTATTTCATACTCTTCAAGGCCTTAAAAGAGAGGTGTTTATAAATGGACTATCCACTGCTTAGATTGAGATATGCTCTCAATAGGTAACTCACCAGTCTTGATGCAATGTTCCTGGAACGCAGCTATGCTGCCACCTTTCGGAGTATTCAATTACCTTGAGCGGAACGCCACGGCATTGGTTTGTTTCTGTATATAAGGAATTTGCCTTTTGGGACGCCTGATAGGATCACCTTGATTACTCCACGATTAAGGCCACGATTTCAATCTTGGCGCGATTCGTGCCACCTGAGATTGACCAATCGTGACCATATCGCATCCAAGTGCACCAAATCGTACCAGAACGTATCGACTCGCATCACCTCGTATCCAAACGTGAAACTTCAGAGAAGTAAACAAATATTCCACGATCAGCTACGAATGGCCAATCGTGAAGTTCGTAACAGACTACATGAGAGTGGGAACTTAGCATTACTAAAATCATACTTACCAAGTGTCACCATACATGAAGATTTGCCGAGCCTTATTTTCGGCATTGTTCCTTCACACTGATGGTAGTCAGGATGGGAGGACAAAGGCTGTGGTAGTCTCGAAATAAACCGATCAATCAGTTCCAGGTCAAACGGATCTGATGGATCAATGGCTATAGACATCGATAGAATATCCGGTCCGCTGTCCTGGTCTGGTACGTAAGTTGACAAATCAATTACGTGACATGTCTCATTCATTTTTCCCAAACTCCCCACCGGACCATCAGGATCTGGAATATCTTCATATACAGAAACATTCCTTCTTGATTCATTCATTACCATAGAAGGCATGGATATTTCCGGAACCGTCATTTCGTACACCGACGCATCTTTCTTTGCCTCGTTCATAGCTGCAGGGCGAGGCACCGAAATCTCAGGGATCGAGACATTACACACCGATCTTGATTCATTCATTCCCATAGATTGGAAATTTTTCTGTCTGGATTCGTTCATGGACAAAGCTCGAAGGCTTTCCTCATCCACTGTTTCAAGTTCCGTAACCGGATGATGACTAGAGAAGCCGGTGTGGCAAAAGATATTGTTGGAATTGTCGCTGTGCCCTGACGATTTCTCACTGCTTCCTTCCATTATGGGCCTGGGAAAGTAAAAGCAAAGGGAGATTTCAAGAGGATGTTTTTCTGCACCTTGTTTGTGTATCCTCCTGACACAGTCACTAGTTCATGTGGTGGAATCAGGAGCAGAGAAATCAAAGGCACTATTCAAATAGATAATATTAGATGAATCTACAGACTCTGCACTAGGCATGAATTTAATCTGCAGCCAAAAAAGTTCAAATGTTTTTTCATATCTGTGCCTCCCTACGTAATCAGCTTCCAAACACTCCAAAAACAATTGGCACAAAAGCAATTGAACCAGGCCATGTCAACAGTCATCTCAGTGGCAGTGTTTCCGCCAGAGGGTACTATACTAATGCAGCACCCTCAAAGGAACAGAAAAGCGACATTTTCTTTAATTTCAGGGGGTTTTGATGATTTTGAAGAAATAAAAAAAAATGCTGGCAAAAAACCCTGAGTGGGGAATGGGTTTAATTCCTGGCAGACACCATCCTGATGTGACAGAGAGCAGGGGCGGATCCACGATTTCAGGATAGAGGGGACGCACTGTGCTAGAACCATTGAAATCTGCAGTGGATTTCAATGATTTGCTCCAAATTTCAGCATTTCAGTCGATTTTACAGATTTGTTGGCCGAAAGGGGGGGGGGCGAGCGCCAGGTGCGCCCCCTTGGATCCGCACCTGGAGAGGGCGAAATATTCAAAAGTTTCTCATCTGCAAGTGACTTGAAAATTATCAAAGTATGTTTTTGAACCTTACATGTAAATCCTCTTATTACAAGTTCTAGAAGTTTTTACTTACGTCAGCTGTCCAATACCCATGCTCGGTCTCGGAAATTTATCCCTCGGTGACTGGTCAGCCAACCTGTAGACATCTTCCTTTGCAAACAGTGCCGCGTCAGTGCTACTAGTCGTCTCTCGTTGCTCTGTCTCTTTCTCGATAAGCATCGTTTCTTCAGCATCAAGCCGCGTCTTGGTATCAAACTGAGTCCTATTTGCATGGATATTACTCAGAGCAGGATTAGGAAGAGGGACAATGCCTGCACTTGGAAATGGTGTTGAGATCATCTGAGCAAGATGGGAGAATTTCTTCGTTGATTCGGCACACGGGGCAAACGTCATGTCCGCATCTGGTAGCGGTTCGATTCCGAACATATCGTCGTCTTCAGAATCATCTTCTTTGGCCTGACAAGGGATGTCAGTAGATGGTTGAAGTATGCCAGTCAAGGCTCTTCTTTTCGGTTGTTCTGTATAACCTGATGGCGCTCTGGAACACATGAAATAATTTAATAATCAGTAAAGAGGGTTCCTGCAGCTCTTTGTCAATAAAATCTAAGACCCTTTCAAGACTTTTTATAGGAAAATTAGTACCGAGCCACAACAGCCCAGAGCTGAAAACCCAGAACTGTAAACATTTCTCACCGATTTTCCTGGTCACACAATTCATCTTGCACTTCCTTGGGTTTCTGCATTGTCGGTGGTTGACTGGCACATTGATTTTCATCAAATATGACAAATGGCTGGGCATTCTGAGTCCCAATGCATCCACCAGCAACATTTGGTTTCTCTAGAAATAGAATCATCTCTTATTAGATGTAGTTCTCAAAATTTGAAAGGTTGGACCCGGTACCCCTGTGATGGAGACGGCAACTCTCTCTGACACCGTGTTTCCTCTGGGGCTCTGGGCCCATATCCATAAAACCTTGCTAGGCTCAGTTGCCTGCCAAAGTGCCCAGTTTGTACCGGCTGATGTACACAACTAGCAACCAACTAAGCTAGCAAGGTTTGATGGATTAGGGCCCTGGGCTCATATTCATGAAACCCTGCTAGGCTTAGTTGGTTACTAAATCATCCAGTTTGTACAGGCCAATGTACACCATTAGCAGCCAACTAAGCTAGCAGGGTTTCATGAATATGGGGCCTGGTTTCCAGCTACATGACATACAATTGCCCAATCTTGTCTCTTAAAGCCAATAACATGCCACATTAGAGCTCATGGTTCTCAAGTCAAAGGATTACCAAATCAAAAGATAACCCTCAACACTCCAAATCCATTAAGTGCACAGACAGAATTTATCCCTGACTGCATATTCAGATATCCAGTGGCAGGCAACAGGCGCGGATCCAGGATTTTTGACAGAGGGGGGGGTCAGGGCCACCAGGGGCGGTCGTTGCAGGCGGGCACCGACGGGGTCTGGGGGCCTCCCCCAGATTTTGAAATCTAGAGTGCCGAAGACGCGATTTTCTGGCATCTCAGTATCAAAACAGAAGCTTTATTCTTGCGTTTTTTTGCTTATTGTCGCAAATTATTGAAAACAAAATAATTGGTGGTGGTGAGCAGGGGGGGGATCACGACCCCCAAAACCCCCCCTCTGGATCCGCGCCTGGCCAACCTAACTCTTTTTCACACTTGTAGTGAGGGGTTATCTACATAAATACTTCAAATGTTTCTCAATACCTGACTCATCGGCATATTCAGCCTCCATATGACTGTCACCTATAGACTCATCTCTCTCCCAACCAAAATTGGCCCCGGGGTCCAAGGTGTTATTGAACATCCCCATCACCAGTCGGAGAGCTTCTTTAGTATTCACAGTCGGAGATGGTGCCGAAATATTCTGTTCAGAAAGAGGTGAAAAAATTTTACAACAGAAAAAACTGCAAGGCTCAAAATAAGTGTTATTGTATCACAATTTGCGACAAAAATCAGAAAGTGCGATATGGCCGAGAAGGTACGTTTGCAAAATTGCGATACGTCATTTTTTAAAGTAGAGACAGCCGTGGCAGACCAGCAGCCATTGAGGAATCAGTTAGCATGTTAGCGCATAGTTTATCGGCAACTAACGACGCCAACCAAACCTCGCTTTCATGATAGTTACGCATGAGTCACAGTATGTTTGCCATGCATGCGTTAAGGCCCATTTCCACTATAGCGGATTCTGCCGCGTCTTGCGGCAAGCGGAGCGGTTTTCACAGGCATTGGGATAATCAATAGGCCATTGTGTTGTTAAACCATCGAAGGATTATCCAAAGCCCTGTGAAAACCGAACCGCTCGCCGCAAACCGCAGCGGAATCCGCTATAGTGGAAACGGGCCTTAAGTGTCCCTAGCTATTACCAGTGTTCTCCAACTCCTATAAGCTGCCTACCTGCCGCCAATTCAAAATATTAGCCCGCCAACCCGGCGGCCGAGTTGTGTCCTTCCGCCAACCCGAAACATTTTGCCGCCAAGTTAAAAAAACTGCCGCCATGTTGAAAAACCACGAGTTGAAATTGACAAAAACATTGGTGTTTTGCCTTCTATAATCGATCTCAGTCAATTTGTTTATCAACTGACCTGAAAACAAAGTTGTTTCCTTCTCCCCAGCCCCAAAGTCATTCTCTGAATCGCCCACCATTAAACTGACGAAATCGCCATGAACGCGGGAACACGTGCGCTCTCCTTCCGACGACAGCTACGCCGGTCGCAGTCTACTTGGGGACTCCACTTCAACATGAAAATCAATAATTTATGCGCAATCTACATAATGCATTCACGTCTGTTCGCGCCATATTCGCGCCCTTCTTCCTGATTGGTCAATCAACTCTAGTCATGAACAGTGATGAATGGAATAGTAGCGTAACGGTGACCATATTTGGCACAGCGTCTGACGTCACACACTCGGCCAGTCGTTCGGCAATTTCCGTCAGGTTTCGTGCCAAGTGACTTCCTTGTAATGGCCGCCGCTCGGATCGATTGTTGATCGCAGATGCCGGGAAATTGGGTCTTTTATTCTCCAATTTTGAAAAATTTCTTCGTGCGAGGGGGGACCCCCCTCGCGCTCCCCCCTAGGCCGCCAAGTCGTCAGAAAAAAAGTTGGAGAACACTGTATTACGGTTATAAAACGTCGGGCATAGTATAACAGAAGGAGTGACTGCAGGACTGACGCCGCAGAATAGCTATCTGACTAGCTGCTGAGCTAAAAATACAAATAAATTTACCTCCCTACTCCTTCCTCCAGAATCTCTAAACGGATTATAAAAGCTGTCTGGCGTCGGTTCCCTCGTTGAACTGCATTCACGTTTCCCAGGTGTTTGAGCAGACATAGAAGACACATTAGGTGTCGTCACCAGTTCTTCGTCCTCTGGGATTGATTGTTCAAGAACATGCCCCATGACTTGTCTCTGTGCTTGGACCTTAAAAGGTCGAACACCCCTTCTGTCATGAAGCATTCTACTGCTTGCTTCTAGCCTTTCAGATTTGAAGCTGGAGTCAGATTTTCCATCAACACACTCTACAGGAGGTTTATGATCTTCAAATATTTTGACACCAGACTGCATTGGCTTGGCACCAGGTGGGTTGTCTTCGAATATTTTGATACCGGGCTGCATTGGCTTGGCACCAGGTGGGTTCTCTTCGAATATTTTGATACCGGGCTGCATTGGCTTGGCACCACGTGGGTTCTCTTCGAATATTTTGATACTGGGCTGTATTGGCTTGGCACCAGGTGGGTTGTCTTCAAACATTTTGACACCGGACTGCATTGGGTTGGCACCAGGCGGGTTGTCTTCAAACATTTTGACACCAGACTGCATTGGCTTGGCACCAGGTGGGTTGTCTTCGAATATTTTGATACCGGGCTGTATTGGCCTGGCACCAGGTGGGTTGTCTTCGAATATTTTGATACCTGACTGTGGTGGTTCTGCTTCGGACGTGGTCTTGTCCTGAAATATTCTAATAGTGGGTAGCACTGACTGATCTTTGGACTGAACAGACAAAGCCTCTGATGGCAAAGAAGTCGACTTGCGACTGGCAATGACTTCAGGATGCTCTATGAAAGAAGGTGGAGCTTGATTCATATTCTGCTGCTCTGCGGCCGTACCATCAAACATTTGTCTTCTTTGGTTTGACTTGAGGAGCACTGACTCTGAAGGCTTATTTGCCAGTGGAGGCTGTCCACTTGTGTTGTGTTGTGACATGGAAACACCTTCGCCCACTACGACATGACTATCACTGATTTGTAGTCTCTCTCCTAATTGTACATCAATCATGTTCCTGAAATAAGAATTAAAACAGCATCAATCATCCTCCTGAAACAATACCAAGTAAACTGCACATCATAACTGCCCGCACGGGAAACCACAGATCTGGGTTCTGCCGCTACTGGTCGGCGCCAGATGGCCCCGTCCAGGACGCAGAAATGCCGACCGGCACTCGGCCTAAAAAGAGTATTTTCCAACCATCGGAACGAAGTGTGCTACGAGATATGCCCGCCATGCACACTTCAAATTTCCTTTCAGTTCCCATTCACCAATGTTCACCATTCACCGACGGGGCTTCCTGACACAGTTCTGACCAACGACAACAACAACGACAATGACGGGGTGCCTAAGTTACAATAGAGTGGATCGGGGTCATTTTGGCACCAAATGAGCTCATTATTTCGACTTCCAGGTGCCAGGAAATCGCATTTCAGCAAGTGTAGACTTCACATTTTTCTGGGGAGGGCCCCCAGACCCCCTATTCTGACTGGCACTCGTTCAGTCCTGGGCAGAACCCTCCCACGGATCAGCCACAAACACTTGAGGGTAACTAGCTGCACAACCTCGGCAGTTATAAAGCACTGTGCCACAGAATAGACAAATCCCAAATTCCCAGATCTGCGCACTTCCACCGAAATCGTAAACAGAACCTCGACCTGAAACCAGCTGACGTGACGCAATCCATGATTCAGCAGTGGTCGACTGTGACGCAACGTCATCGAACTCACTGTCGTCACATGGTTGTGGGGTTCTCTGCGTCACGCCATTCAGTTTCAGACCGAGGTTCTGCTTACGATTTCGGCGGAAGTGCGCAGATCTTTCTCGTTTTCGTCAATTTGGGATTTGTCTATTCCACGGCAGGGATATAACAAACTTTCAATCAGTACCGTACTTTACTTACACATCATCTCCATCTTGTCTTATCTGTGGCTGTTGTTGCATTTGCTCCAACCGTTGTTTCTCCTGCATCTGCTGAAGAAGTGAACGTTGCTGCTCCATAATCTCACGTTGTTGTTCCATCATCTCAATCATTGCTCTACGTTCCTCTGTAAACAAAAGTCAGGATTCAACATCCCTTTTCATTTTTGTGAGAATTGAAATAAATCCAACAATATGATCAGTTTCGGAGCATCGGGCTCTGCAAAAACCCATGGTACACGAACATATTTTGAATTGATCCAAACATTCCTACGGATTGGGCAGTCATAGTGGCACAGTGGAAACATCGGCACCTGTCACTGCAGAGGTACCAGGTTCAATCCCTTGCTGGACCCATTCTTCGGGTGACAGGCCATTTTCTCCAGGCCCTCCAGTTTCCTCCTACCGTACATTCATTTACCCAAAACCGTCTATAGAGCCTATAATGCCGTATGTGTGGCGGTCTAGGAAAACCCGTCAGAAGTCGCTGAATGATCAACAAGGGCTGTCCGATTGCCAGTGCATTGATATACTGTTTACCTGTTACGTAGTACGTTTCAGCTATTGAAATGTGCGGGTTCACCAAGGCCATTAACACTTTCCTCAAATGCGACATCCGATGGGTTTCCAAGACTGCCTCACATATCTGTTGCATGGCTCAGTTTATTCTTACACATCAGTGTTTCCGCCAGAGGGGAGGGGGACAGCGGGATATCCCCCCTCAAAAAGTCAAAATTTCTGTTTTTGACCAAGAATTCTGTCAAATTTCCTCTTTATGCCTCGCTCAAAAAAATTCCTGCCGGAAACACTGCACGTGTAATACCGGTAATGTATCTATTCCTACAATGTACAAATGAGGATCTGCAGCGTAGTATTTCTGGTCAAAACTATTCCCTTACCAGCATATTTCCGTTCCTCTTCAAGTCTCTTCTGTTCCATTTCCACCCTCTTGTGATTCTTCCTCCACCGTGCCGCCCGTACCTCTTCAAACTGCAGTTCATGCAACCCACCATACACCTTTGACTTGCAGTACATCGGCATTTCACCAGGGTTATTTGCCATCACTGAAGGATTCTGAATCGCTTGAAGGGTGTTGTGCTGTTTTTGAGGATTTCTAGCACTGAGGACCTGATTGGTATCCATGCTGACAGGCTGTTTTGGCGTAGCCATGGGATCAGAGGCCATTTCATCAGCGTGTATGGGAAACGTTGGCTGACCTCTCTGGGAAACTTCACTGATAGGGACTGTTCCAACAGTTTTCTGTTTTATCTGGAATCAAATAAACCAAGGTACAAAAAGCACAAAATTGACACACAAAATGATAATAAACAAGAAGTCAATCTCCAGAATTCACGAATTTTCGACCCCAACCGGGGTCTTTTTCAAGTGGAACTTTACAATCTGAAACTCTAGAAAAGACTGAGCTGAAACCCGAATGTAGAACTACATAGCCTGTGTAGACAGGACAAACAAGCAATTAAGGAAAGAATAGCGACCAAGCCCCACAGGTGGCCGCTGGACAATTAAGGAGAAACTAATTCAGCTGAAAAGAAGGGTTGAATAACTGCAGGGCCTCTCAGCCTGACCACAAGCAGAGTGTAGGCAACTGGCGCAGAGCTTCATTTGGCTGAAAGAAAGTTTATAAATTAATAAATAGGACATGTGTAATACATAACAAGCACAAAGCGAAAAGATGCACAAAGGTAAAGGAATATGAAGGAAGTCAACTTCCAGATTTGTAGGGAAAAAAACAGAATGGATAATGCAAATCACTGAGCAATGAGAAGAATAAGGCGAGGAGGATTAGAGCAAAAAAGGGGGGGAAAGGGAGGGAAAAAACAAGGCCTAGACCAGAAGGGGAGCCACAGTGCCCTCCGCAACTGGAAAACCAAAACGAAATAGGCCTACCAGGGTGAAAGAAAAGGAAGAACAAAAATGCCAAATTGGGGTCTCAGGACCTTGTGTTAAGACCTGAGGGGGTGATGGTATAAACATGATATATTTTATAAGCAGAACAATTCTTTATAGAACTGATATGTGACCAGCTCTGGCAAAAGCAGTCACATACTGTAAAGCAAGATAATTTCGCGGCTGGAAATCTTCGCGAATCAAGAATTATAGACATATTCACGGCAGGATATTTTCGCGAGTCTCTGCCATTTTTTCATTTTTTTTTCACGGACCGTATTTGTCACTTGTGTGTACTCATATTCGCGACAGGAAATTTTCGCGACTCATATACTCTCGCGAAATTCGCGAAAATTTCCTGCACGCGAAATTTTCCTGCTTTACAGTATTGCTCAGAAGGTGAGCCTCGATGAACGAAAGTGACACCTGGAGAAAATGGACGAAAGTGACTATTTCAGATTTCATAGTAGACAAACAGTATTGAAACTGACAAACATTTGGTCTCAACCTGCCAAGCTAAGGCTGAGTTCACATAGAGGTATACGGTATACGGTATACGAACAGCACGCTGGCAAACAATGACCTAATAAAGAGTTCATGACCATGAAACCTTTCTTCGCCAGTGTATTCGTATACCTCTATGTGAACTCAGCCTACATGTAAGATAGAAAGTCATGATTTATCCTTTGTAATCCTGGGCCCATTCCATGAAAGAATATTTGAATATTTTATGGAATTGGGCCCTGAAGTTCTGGGTTTAAATGGGGAACCGGAGGAACTAACCTCACGACGTGGCGCTGTGAGCGGTGCGACCAAAGTTTTTTCTAACGTTATTTCCATTTATTTCTGGTGTGAAAACTACCCTTTTGTTTCGGTCGCCTGGCATTAAAATTTACATTGTCTTGTAGCAGATGAAAGTTTCTGCATTTTTCGGTGCTTTTTCATTAAAGTGAAGAGATAGGATGGCGATAATGACGTCTTTTACTCATTATTCATGTAGAAAAATGTACAGCTGATTTTATGGCTCCAGCCTCGGGTTGATGGGGCCTGGTCATGCCTAGGGGTGTGTGAGCTAGGTTGATGGGGACGTGATCCCAGACAAGGCATAGGGTGAGAATGAGTAAGCCAGAGACGAGGGTTGCAATGAAATGGCCAAGGTCTATATTTGTATAATAAGTGCAATAAATTATGTACAAAGGGGAGACGGACCCATCAAGGTGGGGTCAATCTCCGACAGACCCTGACAGTAAGCGCAGTCTACGAAAAGACAGGGAAATGATGAAACAAATTTTTACTACTGATGAGTGAGATTATGCATGTAGCTAAGTGAGCATTGCATCGAATGCAGGACTAGTCACCAGAAAAATGCATGGGGTTGACACACAATGTATAAAGCGCCCGCTAATCTATGTACACGTGAATTTCACAGCAGTAGGCCTAGCCTAAGGTTCAAAAATTGACAAATTGCACAGGGGTATGAAAAGGTAACAATAATGCATGGGTAGGCCTACCATTGCTGAGGCTAAGAAAGGCTAGAGAGCGTAGCAAGGGCTCCGGAAGATACCCCTGAAGACAGGACCAGGTCACAAAGGGTGGGAGGGCAGGGAAATTTTGGTTAAGATCTGGTGTGTGCCAGATCAGAGTTGGTTCTGCTGCCCCCCAGAATAGTACCTCTGGGAATGCAGGAGAGCAGCTGCCTGATTGGCTAAGGCCAATGAGACAATGGGGGTGATTGGCCAGGGCCTGAGCAGAGGCTGCTGGGGCCTGGACAATGGCACCTGGGATATGCTTAATTGGTTGCATAACTTGTTAACACCAGCAGGGGTGTGAAGTACATGAGGAACAGGAAACAAAGGGTTGTTGTTGGGGCAATTAGTGAGGCGTGGGCCATAAAGGTTTTTCCAATCTATGATTGGAAATGGCTTTTATGGCTCCAGCCTCGGGTTGATGGGGTCTGGTCATGCCTAGGGGTGTGTGAGCTAGGTTGATGGGGACGTGATCCCAGACAAGGCATAGTGTGAGAATGAGTAAGCCAGAGACGAGGGTTGCAATGAAATGGCCAAGGTCTATATTTGTATAATAAGTGCAATAAATTATGTACAAAGGGGAGACGGACCCATCAAGGTGGGGTCAATCTCCGCCACCACGGGGTCGCAGAATGCGGCACCGGGCCCCACCCGAACACACCCAAGGAAGTTAGACGTGGCCCCTACATTGAAACCCTTCCTCGATGAAGGAGGTAGTGGAAACACCGAGCATGCAGAGCAAATGTGGTGAACACGGCAGTACCAAGCCGAGCGTAAACTAAATATGACCCCCGACTTTGGTGGAAGGACTGGACACGGCAGGGGTCGAGGTGCGTAAACTAAGTGTGACCCCCGACTTTGGTGAGGTGGATGAATTGGACACGGCGAGGGTGAAGTAATGCGTAAACTAAACGTGACCCCCGATTTTGGAGGAATGATTGGACACGACGAGGGTCAAAGAGCATAAACAAAACGTGACCCCCCGACTTAAGTGGGAGGATTGGACACTGCGAGGGTCAAAAATTGTGTAAACAAAAGCATGACCCCCGACTATGGTGGACCGATTGAACATGGCGAGGAATCAAAATATATGACACGTGAAACCTCGACTTGATGTGGCATGTGGGCCGGAATAAAACAGAAACCACAACAGTACTGTGGCCTGTATGACGGAGAGGAATAAAATATATGGCACGTGAAACCTCGACTTGACGTGGCATTTGGGCCAGAATAAAACAGAAACCACAACAGTACTGTGGCCTGTATGACGGAGAGGAATAAAATATATGGCACGTGAAACCTCAACTTGACGTGGCATTTGGGCCAGAATAAAACAGAGACCACAACGGTTACTGTGGCCTGTATGACGGCGAGGAATCAAAATATTATGCCACGTGAAACCTCGACTTGACGTGGCATGTGGGTCAGAATAAAACGGTAAGGGGTCTAAATAGTATGAGATAAGCCTACGGATGGACTTGAGCTTGACTGACACGCAAATGAGCTGATTAGATATGAGGCCCCTTTAACATGTTGTGGAGTGGGTCAACTACGTGGCCTAGGCCTATAGGCCTACACACACACACACTACCCAGCTAGGCCTACACGTGCATGTTTACCAAGGCGAGGATAGCGCTGCATGCCTTGTGACAGGGATAAATGTGTGCCGTCATAGTGCAGTGATGGGGGCGAGACCTACATGTAAACGAACGGAACGACAAATAACTACTAGGCTACCTAACATAGTCCGCCTGGATGACGAACGGTGACGCAGAGAGTGAAATATGTCAAAGGGTCTGAGCATTCGGGCCAGGGAAAGGCCGCCGATGCCAGCCATTTGAACGCCTATGGTTTGCAGGTGGACAAAAGCGAAGTGGGCCAAGCCTACATGCCCTGCCTACATGTAGGCTATGTAAAGGTTGACTATAGGGCCTACAGGCGTATCCAGATGCAGATTCCCTGCTGAGGCGCCGAACGAAGCTTTTTGTCCGAGTACCGTAGGCTAGGACCAGAGAGATTAGTGGACTGAATGAATAGGCTTGTGGGCCTACAAAAAGTTGGAATAATACTTATGTTACGCGCTATCGACCGATCTGCGCCATCGAGCGATAGCGCTGCGCTTTCTACGGATCGGTAATTAGCGCAAGCATCGATAGATAGCGCAAGCATCGATCGATGGCGCTGCGCTAACGATGGATGGTCCCTCACCCACCGGGGTCCCTATACCTCCAGTTCAACTGCAGTTAATAGTTGTCAGGCACGTAGATGATTGAGACAAGGTCCTAATTTCCTGACTGACGCAACTTTAAAGTCGGCTTCATTGATGGAACTTCCGACATCAGCATTCAATCTGAGAAGAGATCATCACGTTTCCTTCACCATTTCTCTCAAAGTATTTCTAGGCCTACATCCCTTTGTAAACTATTTGGCTGTAATCCAGAAAGAGTATGCTTCCCAGTCATGCCAGTGTTGGTTGGTACTTTCTTTCCATTAAACAGATATTTACTTAGATTAGATGTTGAGGTTACTAAACACCGTAGCAAGGTGCAGTTGCCAACGATCTGTCATTCACTCAAGGCTATCTTTCTCACACGAAAAAAAACAGACAAACTAAAACTTATTTGGTTGTGATGCTGACAAAATATCCTTTCCAAAGATGTAAACTCATACAGTGTTTACTGCTCCAGGTCCTGTATATTTACTTAAAGTCAAAGAAAGACAAGACTGCCATCCGACTTTAGGCCTACTTGAGCATGCCTGACATTGTTTTGGCGGGAAACCCCATGTGACGAACTGGGCCAAGGCACTTTGCATAATTTGCATATTCAAATACATGACCCAGACTGCGTGACCTATTTATCATCCAATGGGCGAGGGGATGCCACAGGGATTCCCATGTGACATCATTGTTTCAACTATATTTGGCACACCATGCGCATGATGCTGACACTTGCAGGAAGCATGGATGAGTGCGTCATATCATCGAACTGTGTGCTGTAGTTTGTCTGGATTTTCTCCGATGGGGCGGAAATGTGCCTAACAAGGAAGTTTTGAACCATCACAACATACAAAGAGCACACTGTCAATGCCTTCATCATACATGTCATAAGAATGCGCACACCCTAAAAACCCGCAAGTCGGCCTTTGCCATGTTTGCGCAACCTTCAGATTGCCGCGCAATACGAACACATACACAACAGAAACCATCGTCAAAACGCGCAACTGGCCCAAACTCATCGATCGCTGGCGCAGCGCTATCTATCGATGGTTGGGCCAACAACGGATCCATTGATAGCGCAGCGCCATCGATCGATCGCGCAGATCGGTCGATAGCGCATAACACTTATCTTTAACCTGTGCAATCCGGAACTGACAGTCACATGCTGGAGAGTTTAGAGTTACGGGCTTGATGCCAGTACCAGCGCCAGAACCAATATACAAATTTAACAGAAACAGAGAGAAATTTTGGTTAAGATCTGGTGTGTGCCAGATCAGAGTTGGTTCTGCTGCCCCCCAGAATAGTACCTCTGGGAATGCAGGAGAGCAGCTGCCTGATTGGCTAAGGCCAATGAGACAATGGGGGTGATTGGCCAGGGCCTGAGCAGAGGCTGCTGGGGCCTGGACAATGGCACCTGGGATATGCTTAATTGGTTGCATAACTTGTTAACACCAACAGGGGTGTGAAGTACATGAGGAACAGGAAACAAAGGTTGTTGTTGGGGCAATTAGTGAGGCGTGGGCCATAAAGGTTTTTCCAATCTATGATTGGAAATGGCTTTTTTCATAACGTAGTGTCAACACTTAAAACGACGTCTATGACGTTGGTTCGGTCACACAGCTCGCAGCGCCGACCTGTCGGGATAAACGGCACGCGGGTTCCACATTCCTCTGGTAGAATGTTGTATATTTCTGACAAAATTACCTTAGCGTTACTCCATTTACCAGGCTTCTGTTCGTTCTCAGCTTTCATTGTTGCTCTCTGTGGTACGCTCTTATACTCGGCAGTCTGTGGCGGGAATGACGCAGCCACGGCAGATGGGGCACTGCCTTCGGTGAAAATGGAAAATGCTGGCCCACCAACTTGCTTTGGTGGTGCAGCCGTACCCAGCCCTTTTGCAGCTAGAAATACAGGAGTAACGAAAAAAATAATTCTTTTGAAGACAAAGCAATTGAAAACCAGTATTAACCTGCGAGTAATATAGGAAATAACCTACACAAAGCTGGCACATTGCAAAGGTCCTAAAATATGCATGACCTATGGTGACCACATCTATGACCTAGATAAAACAATGCATCAATCATGCATTTGCACCACAAGACAACTAGAGGCCTGACGGCCTGGGAGCTTCGCTGGGGGTGACTGAATATGGTCCAAGTACATGAAGTAGTTGGCAAGAATATACTACATAACACACTAGTAGGCCTACGAAACGCATTCTCTCAATTATTTTGCCGAAACTTTTGTGCTTATGGCCACTTGACCAGCTTCGTGTGCCATTAGCATTGAAGGTAGTAAACCTCTGACGTCATAAACTGTTTTATCACCACATTGTTGGTTTTGTACTAGGGCCAGGGCCTTCGCCTAGTAGAATGAACAACAAGAAGAGAGGTGACATAGTCTGAAAATAATGGTATAACAGTACCGGTATATTATTTATAATTGTGTACCAGTACATGTTATTGTTAAGTTGGAAAGAATCAAGTCGAATCAATGAAATCATAATTCGCCACGTGACTGATTGATGTTAGTTATTGTCAGCACATCTTGAGCTTTGACTGAGGCAAGAAAGCTGAGTCCCGGTGAACGTCTCGGTCGTGTGTCATGGCTGTGAGTGTGAATCTACAAAAGAAGTAACAAAATGTCATAGCACAGGCGTCTCATACGTCTGTGTCTACTTGTAGGCCTACTTGTAGGGAGAGGGGGAGGTTCTTCGGGACCCTTGGCCTTATTACATTTTACAGTTACACCACTGAAAAAGTCCTTTTTAGCTATTTCGTGGTGTAGTAGGCTAAGTCCCAAGGGTCCCGAAGAACCTTCCCCATACAAGTACAGACAGACGTATGAGAGTTGCGCCTGTATCATAGGCCTAGGCCCAGTGCATAGCCCGGTAGTCCTAGCCATGGCCATACGCGTACGGTCACGGTGTGGTGGTAGGCCCTGTCTCTGTATGTTTAACATAGGCCTAGGCCCTAGGCCTAAATGCATCATTTGCTGGATGGATCCTGCATGCAGTGCTCAAAGGCCAACTGATGAGTTAGGCCCTAGGCCAGCTATAGGCCTAGGCCTAGCTATGCAGTCATAATCAGGAAGGTGACTGGTATAGTAATCATGGTGATGAACATGCCTGGCTACTCAGGCTACTGTGCACACAATACATTGGGCATGTATAAATCATACTACATCATGCACACTGACACATGACTGACTACGTGCATGCAACATCGCTTCATTATCAGCAACATGACCTCATCATGACGATGATGATGACAGCAGCAGTGCCAGAGACAGAGTTTTTCAGAGTCAGACACTTAGGCCTACTTGTTGGAGATAAACGATCATGATAACATTCTTTGACATTTTTAGACTGTGAATGATTTACACATTACAGCAGTCAGTCTGCAATTTCATCGGCCTAACCAGTGCTCTAAACATCAAAAAGTTTGCACCACAGCAAGCCAAAAGCATAGGTAGGCCTAAATCATGCAAATTAAAACTATACTCAACTCTCATAGTCTCAAATATCTGGCACCCAGCTGATCTGCTGATGGCTCCGCTTTTGTCGTGGGGAGGGAAAACAATGGCAGATGCGGTCATGCCATGTGCTTGTCATGATGATTGCTGGTCACGTGGTCTTGATACCGACGTACTATTTTTCATGTTCCCGCCTCTTATCTTACGGATTGGGGGTGCCATACTGTAAACTTGGGAAAATATTGAAAATTTTACTGATGACCATTTCTGATGTCTGGCAGCTATGTGATCAGAGTCGCCGAATGCGAGATGATGCTGAAAACGAGATCGAGGCTGGAAAAGCGTGGTTGTTTGGATGACTGATCGCGATCGCCAGACATGCGATGGTGTTTCGACAGGAATTCACCGAGCATCATTTATCTTTATTTCAGACGTTCGACGAAAATTCACTGCTGATTTTTTTTCAGTCCGTCAGGCACTCGACGCTAGGGAAACTTTTGAAACCTCAGGATGCGACGCTAATTCGGCGTCGCATTAGCGTCGACCCCTGATATGGGGGGTACAGAGTTGTCATTGACCGGTGCATAACTGACAATGGATTTTCAAATATGCCGTTTAGATTGGTCTATACGCATGGGGTTACGTAGATAGTGGAGTGTAAACATGGTGTGAAGAGAACGAACATGCTCGTTCTTTTTGGCGTGTGGTGACTTCGCGGGAAGATGTTGCGTTGTTTCGAAGTTTGCGGTTAGGATGTTTCCTCACCAAATTTCACATTCTTTCTTATTTGCATCGGGAATGCATGAAACTGAATGGAAATAATGCCAAAAATCGAGGCACCGAGTCAAATGACTACGACACAAGGAAGGCCTATGTAAACCGCCGTGTTGGCCTGTCGTTTGATCTACGCGTACCGTAGTGTGTCTTCCGTGTATCGACACGCTCTATGTAAACCCGGTGTAACGTCGATCAGTGTTCCCAATATTTCTGTGTTTTTCTTATTGTTTCCCTCCTGACGGATTAAGCGGCAACTAACCCAACAATAACCATTCTAGGTCGCGTCTATTGTTGGGGAACACTGAGCTACAGAAACACCCACCGACTTTACACCTGCCTTAGACTAATGAAAGTTAATATTAAAGCCGGACTATCCGAATTTTTATTCGATACATTTGAAGTTGAACTGTTTTGAACAACAGTCGAATTTTGAGATTTGATATTATGAAATATATATATTTCGTTTACCTGTGTACGAATGACAACATCCAGGTTGAAGCAGGTCATCTGTCAGAGAACAATGGAGTCTACCTCACAAGACTAGGAACTAACAGACTTGCTGCTAACTTGAAAGTTTCTCTGTAAACTCTCTGGGATTGAAGACGACACCTCAACCTCGTCGGAATCGGAGACCGTATCGGGATCACACATGTGCCGATGAATTATTCGAATGATCCTGGCAACAGTCAAAGCCAATATCGGGAGAGGCAAGAGCGACAAGAGCATGGACATTCAAATTGGAATCCAAGATTCAACAGAGGCTATGTTGGGGAAAGGCGAAATTATCGGGCTGGGTAAAGATGGTGATTTACTAAAATTGATCATTGTGTACTACAATGTTTGCTGTCAGTGACTCTGTAAAATAAATCTGATTTGCT
This sequence comes from Notospermus geniculatus, assembly GCA_002633025.1. Taxonomy (NCBI): domain Eukaryota; kingdom Metazoa; phylum Nemertea; class Pilidiophora; order Heteronemertea; family Lineidae; genus Notospermus; species Notospermus geniculatus. Next base: position 433,753 of record NMRB01000064.1, read on the forward strand.
TCGCTTTCTAGGAATGGTCAAATACTTGACAAAGTTTATTCCCAACCTAAGTGGCAAAGCAGCTCCGCTAAATGGACTCTTACGTAAGGACATTCACTGGGAATAGAACTCACAACGGGAGTCAGCATTCAACAAAATCAAACGAAGCATTGCTGATGCCACAACCCTCGCATTCTTTGATGTCAAAAAGGACGTCACACTGACATGTGACAGCTCGAAAAGTGGAATCGGGGGCAGCATGCCTTCAGCAGGGCAGGCCTGTCGCATTTGCGTCGAGGGCCATGTCAGATACAGAAACTAGATATGCCATAGTGTATGCGCAAATTGAAAAAGAACTTCTAGCGGTTGTGTACAAATGTACTAAATTTCATGATTACATATACGGAAAAACTGTCACAGTAGAGACAGACAACCAGCCGCTAATTTCCATTGTGAAAAACCACTCTCAGCAGCACCCGCTAGGCTACAACGCCTACTGTTGAAACTTCAGAAGTATCGCATCAACTTGATCTACCGTACAAGGAATGCAACCAGTCATTGGAGGACAGTATCAATAACTTTGATGTTCTCTCTGTCTTACCAATCTCTGCTGAAAAGCTTGAACTCAAGCAGGCTACATCAAATGATCCAGTGCTGAGAAAGCTCAGCTAAGACCATACTCTCAGGATGGACTGAACTGTCTAAGAAATTGGACTCGGATATCAAGGAATACTTCGCATGAATTTGTTGAACAACCAACGTTGTACCTAATCGGGAGGTCAGCATCAAGTGATGCTGATCGATTGAAGGGACTCAATATTGTCTGAGGATGACATAATTCATTCAATGATAACTTCCCTGGTGATGAACCGGCAAGGGATTTCGAAGCTGGCCAGAAACATTTAAGAGCGTTGTGTGGGGTCACAGCCAACTACTACGACAAATTTATCTCTTTGCTATGCCCATGTCATTGAACATGTTGAAAGAGCGACAGTCCCTCTTCCTTGCAGGATACAGGAAATGTACAATTCATGAGAGCTAACCGATAATGATCTTACTGTGCTGTGGAACTTTGGTGGTGTTCCAGTGTTCAAATCCTCAAACTTTTTAACCACCCCTATTCAGTTCACTATAAATGAAATGCCATACTCCACCCGAAAGAAAAATGCATTGATGTATGGTTTGAGGTTTGGTAAACAAAAGCCAACAGCCTCTACCTTCCTTAAGCCATTAGTTGATGAGGCTGTGCATCTGGCAGACACTGGAATGATGTGGCGTGGACAAAGTTCTGGGAGAGAAGTCTGGAGCAGGGTTTTCTTTCTTGTTGCTTCATGTGATTCTGTGGCCAGACCAAACATTCGGAATACAGTTCAATTCAATGGTGCATATGGTTGTGACTGGTGTTTACAGGAAGGGGAACGGGTTGAAAGAGGTAATGGATATGCCCGTTGCTATCCATTTCAGGAGCCTGAACCAGAAGCCAAAACTGCTGATTTACAAGAAGATCTGGGTATCGAGGCAAATGAAGTTGGAGAAACGATACAAGGTGTGAAAGGAGTGACAATACTGTCGTTGCTGCCAAGCTTTGACGTCAGTGGAAGGGTTTGTTGTGGACTATATGCACTGTGTTCTACTTGGTGTCACTTGGCAGTTCACAGCACTGTGGTTCGACAGCTTGAATCATGATGATCCATGGTATATAGGGACATTCAGTACTAACACTGATGAAGCCCTGTTAGCAACAGCAATTAAACCACCGTCAGATATTACCAGGGCACCAAGGAGCTTGTCTATCCGGAAATATTGGAAAGCCTCAGAGTGGCGATCATTTCTCTTGTTTTATTCTCCACTTGTGCTAAAAACAGAGCTGCCAGATCCATTTTACAATCACTGGATGTTACAAGTCACTTGCATGCATGGCCTACTGAAAGAGAGGATCACAGAGGAATTTCTGCTCACTGCAGAAAGAGTGCTCAACTGTCATGCTGGTTAGCAAACTTTATGGAATTCAGAATGTGACATTATGTACATCAGCAGGACCTGGTTGTTTCCCTCAAAAAGGACCCCATCGACGGACCGATTCAACGAGATGAAAACGTTTGTCACCAACCACAGCCGGCGGAGGGCGGCCGCGGCGAGCCCAAGGAACCGGCTTCGCCTGCTGGCCGGGAGGTTCCGGCGTCCCCTCCCACCCCACCTATGCCTGTTGATGCCGGTAGGCCTAGCCCCGTCTTGCTGCCGGCAACGCCGGTGGCCTGTGTGTGATGGGGGCCAACTCCCCCGTGCCCCCATTGCCAAATGCGAGTTTGGCACTCAGACGTACGCGGTCACGACTGATTCCACGTTGGCGCAGATGGAGGAGGCGTACCCGGCGCCCCGCCGTGACTGCATCCACGTCGACACAGACGGAGGAGGCGTACTCCGCGCCAGTGTTTCCACCAGAGGAGGGGATGGGGGGATGAATCCCCTCCTCAAAAATTTCAAGGAGGGGATATCCCCCTCAAGTTTGCAGACTAACCTTTTTCAAATATCACTATAAATGGTAGACCTTATGGCCCGTATTTTCAAAGCTGTTTTAAATGCTAAAATGCATTTTAGTCCAGCACTTGCATGCCCATAAGCACTGTAGTATAGGTCCTTGCCTTTTGCTTGAGTTTGTTTTGATAGGATAAGAGACTGGTTTTTAGACTAAGCTGCTGCGCCATACCGAACCGGCAGAAAGCCACGTGTTTGATAAAAGTCACGAAAATGAATGGCGACGTCAGCGGTGTTGCCGCCTGGTGCTGAGTCATCGTGTTATTAGCGTAATTTGTGGAGAGATGAGCGTGATCGTCAACAGGAAGTCGGGTGGCCGTGCGCTATCGTTTGGCTAATAGTAAGACGGGAAAATCTTCCCGCCACCGTTGCATGGTCTTTCAGAAACACAGCCAAGAGCGGGATACTGATGCGTATTTCAACGATCATAAAATCAATTTGGAGCGTATTTGACTCCTTTGAAATACAAGGCAATGCGTATTTGACGAACACTGCTACTCTTTTCGTGCGTAAATTGAGTTTTCAGTGCGTAAAATACGTCCATATGCACGGTATTCAAAGCCCTGCAAGAGTATGCTTTTGCACCACTATTTGGTTCTCCTTGTAACAGAAATGAGAAATTCACTGGAAGTGAATTTATCTGACTTAAACGCCACACTGCCTCTTGGTGTCCTTTGGAAAGAAATTGGGAAAAGGAAATGCCATAAAAAACAAGTTGTTTGAGGTCGCCGGAAGCTTAGAATGATCTTTGAAGTACCAACTGACACTGACCATCTTGTCCAAACAAGGCTATCGACTCCGTATCAACTCCGTCTTTAGCCTTGTCCGAATCATGCCATCTTTTCCGTTAATGCATAAATTATTAATGAACCTGACCCCTACTTGACCCCGCCTCCGAGCCAATCAGAACTCGCGAAACAAATCACCGTTGGACACTTTCTTTGCTCTTCACGCTCGCATTTATAACACGGATTTTGATTGGCACGTCGATTTTCCTTCGCGCCCCGATGATTGGCTGAGGCTCTCACCCCTCAGAAACGGGAAATGTGGTGGATTCGAACCAGGCTAGATGGCCGTCAGGCCAGATAGACTGGTGAGAAGCAGATGACACTGACAGACTGAGAAGTAGCCATCATGTGCTATGCTGATCCAATACTAAGAAGACAACCTCGTTGCAATCAAGATAATGACGGACAGATCATACTTTCCGCCATTTTTGGAGCAATTCCCACCAAACTGCACGAAGAGTCTCCCAAGAAACCAAGAAACTATCGGCAATGTCACTTTGTTTGCGAAACGAAGAGGACAATCACTATCGACTTTTTGTCTCAAAATAGCGATCTAAAGATCCCTCACTTGGCACATCTTTTGACACTTTTTTTCTATCATCTGCCAAAGTTTGACATGTTTTATGTTGCACTCTTGCAGCTTTCCTCGTCATTCTGGCATGTCTGGGCAACCACAGAGAAACAGCTAGCTAGCTGAGGCATGATGACAGCTACAACATGTACAACATATTCAGTACTCAAGATATGATAGATTGCCAATCTCATCTCCCTGTGCTACTCATTCCAAATAGGGAAAATTACTGCCAATGACGTTATCGGATGTAGGGCATGCTTTCAGGTCAGAGGGCATCAACATACAAAGTGAATAATTTTAGAATTGGTTCATCTTCTATCCCGTGTGGTGCCCTGCCATTGGTAATGTATCAGAAACAGAAACCAGTCGAGAACTCTGTCAAGACTATGCATTAAAAAACAGCTCGTGACGGAAGATCAGAGTTCAACGGTGACAAATACTGGTCCTTTCGGGACTCGAGACCATTGAGATACATATTGTCTGTAATTCTGAGTTGATTCCATGAAGCGGTGTCAGCTAAAACACAGGAAAACTGAAAGTACCAGAGATAGATACAATGTAGATAGAAAAACACAGATATCTCGCACAAACAATAATGACCATGCAACCTGATTTCAGTAAAGAAAATAAACAACCAGAAGATGTTATTCAGGTACAAGCCGGGATTTCTTAGTGCAGTCATCCCCCCCCCCCCATATTAGAGTATCTCAGTCAATGCCCTGTCTTATGGTTTACTCAAAAAGTGATATTCCTAAAAGATTACCTGGCCCAGCTGTGGTTGACTGTCCTGTTCAATATGAAGTCGCCCAAATAATATCTTCTGGATTTCACAAAGAAACAACGAACCAATAACCAGTATCCATTCATCAGTAAGTCCTGTACTTGATGTAGTCTTTGGCCTTTTTAGCAGCAGCTCAAAAGGTTTCAGTCTTGTGATGCAAACAAGTGTACTCCATCCAACAAGTGTATTCCATCCAACAAGTGTATTTCATCCATCAAGTCTATTCCATTCAACAAGTGTATGCCATCCAACAAGTGTATTCCACCAGTCAGTGCGTTTTATCCAACCCATTACCATATCCACTGCTTGTGCCAAAGATGGCTTCCGTAGATATCCTTCCATGACCTGATACTATTTGACGATTTCTAAGAGGCTTCTTTTATCAAGTCCTGTAAATATAGCAAGTGTACGACATGTGTATGTGATAGTGGATTAATAACCATCCATGAAACAAGATAGACCACACAAATCAAAATGTCAAAAGGGTTCCCACATGTCCCATGCCATTTTCCCTGAATCGCTCCCTTAGTGAAAGTGCTATCCCTCCCAAAGCTTAAAAGCCACGAGAATCAAATTGGACCAAAACTTGGTGTCATAGGTCATCTGACAGAGGGGTATCTATGAACAAAGTTTCAGGTCAATAGCCCCATCAGTTTCGAAATGTGCGACCAAATGGCAAAATTTTGAACTTTGACCTCTGTGACATTGAAAAGTAGATCAAATCACAAACCTGTCACATATGTCATGTATCCTCATTAGATACACCTATGATAAACGTTTGGAGACAATCCAGTCATTAGTTCAGGAGTTATTGCACTTTTTGTCTTTTTGGTTCTGGCCACCTGGTGGCCAAGCCAAGAATCGAATTGGACAGAAACTTGGTGCCATAGGTCATCTGACATAGGGGCATGTATGTACCAAGATTCAGGTCAATATCCCCAGCGGCTATGAGCCGTGCCACCAAAAGGCAAAATTCTGAAGTTCTTTGATCTCTGTGACCTTGGAAGTAGGTTATCAAAAGACTGTTTTAATGTTATGTATCCTCTTTAGATAATGTTATGTATCCTCTTTAGATACACCCATGATAAAAATTTGGAGACAATCCAGTCATTAGCACAGGAGTTATTAAACTTTTTGTTTTTTGGGGGTTCTGGCCACCTAGTGGCCAAGCCAAGAATCAAAATAGACCGAAACTTGGTGTCATAGGTCATTTGACCTTAAGGGTGTTATACCACGTTTCTGATCAATAGCCCCAGCGGTTACAAAACATGCCCTGCTACTGGACGATGGACGCTGCACCATCGTAAGAGCTCACCAGGTGAGCTAGTGCCTGTAATCAAAGCAGTCCTTGTCCTGAAAAAAATCCACGTGAACAATGAAATGGCCAGGGCCATTGTGCTCACCTCTGTGATAAGCCTATGGTGAAGTAAAACTGTGACACTCATGGTGAATGATGAAGAATCAGTACAGACAAGATACATGTAAAGCTTATTTCATCTGATCAGCAATAATTTAATCAATGACATAAATTAACTCAGTCGAAGACCGTCAGAAGGGGTTAGTGGTGTGAGCAAACCGCTTTCCTGTGTTGGCCGCAGATGTCAAAAATTCTATTTTTCAAGATGGCCACCTGGCGGCCATATTTGAAGTACCGGTGTGTTGGAACTGAAATCTTAGCATAAATACTTACAGGATACTTTACATAGATATTTAGGCAACATAAAACCATCTTAACCTTTACTATTGATTAGATATGGCCCGAAGTAAATTTTTCAAGATGGCTGACCAGTGGCCATATTTGACGTCCATTCTAACCGAAATTTGCCATACGTTTAGAAGGTACCTAGATACATGATTTGGCAAGGTTATAACATGCAACTTGCTCCTACTTATGACATGTATGAGATATGGGTCAAAGTCCTTTTTTCAAGATGGCTTCCTAGCGAAGTCCGATTGGGTCGAAATTTGGTGCACTTGTAGACGGTGCCTATTTAGGGCCTAGATATATCTTCACACCAAATCAAACACCTCTGTGTCAAATAGCCACGAAATGTGCCACCAAACATTGGATTTTGAACTTTGACCTCTGTGACCTTGAAAAGTGGGCCAAATCAAAAACCCAGGATTTACGTGATGTAGTCTTATCAGAAGGCTTATTCGTGTGTATTGTTTACGTCTGGGAGCGTGAGTTACCCGGTACATGTAAGCCCCCACCCCCCCCCGAACTTAGACATCTTCCCAATCTTCTTTATCCACTGGCAGCGATGAAGGAGGAGAGCTAATTCTTGGATGTCATTCCTTAAACGGTACGTTGAAAGGCACCCAGAATAGAACAGAAAAGGCCTACAAAAAGAGTGGGAAAATGCAAACTTACAAATCCCTTCAATGTCGGACCATACTGGGATTATCAATGGGAAATGGACAGAAATCTGCCATAAATGAAACATGATTCCCTATTCCACCACCTCGTGCAGTTTTCTGACAAGTGTGCCTTTTTTACCTACACAGTGATTTTTACGTGCCTTTTTTACCGGTGCCTTTTTTACCAGTGCCTTTCTTACCGGTGCCTTTTTTACCAGTGCCTTTTTTACCAGTGCCTTTTTTACCGTGCCTTTTTTACCGGTGCCTTTTTTACCAGTGCCTTTTTTACCTGGATTCGAGAGAAGCTCACCTCACAGAGGTGAGCTAAAAATGTGCTCCCACCTAGACGCAAAAATTTTTCGACAAATCCGTAGAGTTAAATAATCGGCCATTTTGTATTCAACGTGAGCATGGCCGATGGTGCGTCATAACTGCATTGTATGTTCACACTTTATGACTTACTGAGTTGTATCACGATCTTGGAGCAGCAATGTTACCTTTTCTGCTTATTTTCTCTGTTTTAAAATCTTGTACTTATACCTCAGTCACATTTCCACCGATTCTGCCAAGGATATGTTATCGACACCCGAACGGGCTAAAAAAAGGCGTAAATGACGGGTTGCTGGCCGGTGGCCCGAGGACATCCACAGGACCACCGCTGTCCTGAACTTGGTAGCGCGCCGCCTAGTTGATCGGAAGAAAATAACTCAGAGTTATTTATGTCCGGCCGATCTACAAAATCATCGGATTGCCGGACGGACAGCGGGCCGATACCCACTGGGACATAGGTGGGGACTGGACGGTATCGGCCAACCATTTTTCAAGTTGTCGGAACAAAATCCGACAGACATCGGCCGATTACCGGCCAGTGTCCAACGGGGGCACCCGTCAGAAACCATCTTATTCAAGATGTGAAAGATGGGAAAATCCGTCCCAGACTGCAACGTCGCAAAAAGATACCGATGTCAATATATCCTCCGGCAGCTGCTGCATTTGTGACTGAGGTATTACTTTGTTGGAAGGTGTAATCTTGTCTACCACAGCATCCCACAGCTTCTAGTATTAGTAAGGCCAGACTTTTTTTATTCCCTGTTTCACGAACCCGCCGAACTGGGAAACCACAATCTAGAAAAAAGTTTAAAATTATTCTTTACAATGTCAATTTCTCGCGCCCACCGAATTCCTTTAACCCAAAAACTGAAGAAAAAAATATTTTTTTCTTCATTTTTTATCCCGAACGCCGCTCACTACATCGGGGCGCGGAAATGTGTGTTTTTCCAAAAGGTGCCTTGTGCGTTATGCATTGAGTACCCTGCTCAAGACTGGCGAACATTGCAAATGTGCATTTGTTCTTGGGGTGGTTTGTTTTTACGCGTTGGGAGAGCTTTTCTGCCAGAAACAACAAACAAGTCTTTAATCAGTGACGTCGAGGGATGTGTTACCATAGACGAATGCCTCTCAAACTTCACTCCAGCAAATTGCAATCCACCAAATATCGTGGTCACTTACAAATAACTTTTTTTTTCTTTCCTCCAATTAAAGCATCACCATTGAAATTGTTGAGAAATGTGAAAGCCACAAAAAATAATAATTTTAATTTTAAATTTTCCGCCCTCCACAAATATTTCTCCTCAAAAAAACTCGAGAAACCAGGAATAAAAAAAGTCTGGCCTAATCTACTGGTATGGGCTACCACTGCAAGAAAGTTGGTTGCCCTGTTCTTTTTCTGGTAGTAGCCCGAATTCTATGACAAAAAGTTTTTTGTTACACCAGCATACACTTTGGATGTGACACTCTAATAGAGAACAAGAGCAACGCAAAGCGTGGCATATGCCCCCGCAGGTATGTTGAGTTTGCACAAGAGACTGACGAAAAAAAATTGACGGAATACGATTTCAAGATGTAAATCGGAACACAGCCATTTTCGAAAGGAACCTTCCTCTAGTCACCCCCAACATACACACAAATGAAATGGTCCATGGACCATGTGCTCACCTGGGTGAACGTACCAGAAAAACAAATGACAAATGTTAAATCGAAATGTTCCAGGGTCATGTATCCTCGTTAGATGCACCTGATAAAAATTTGGAGAAAATCCAGTTCAGGAGTTACTGGACTTTGAGCTTTGGTTTTGGCCACCTGGTGGCCAAGCGGAGAATTGAATCGGACCAAAAAGTGGTGTCATAGGTCATCTGACATAGGGGTGTACATGTATATGTACCAAGTTTCAAGTCAATAGCTCAAGCAGTTACGAAACGCGCCACCAAGTGACTAAATTTGAACTTTGACCTCTGTGACCTTGAAAAGTCGGTCAAATCAAAAACTTCTTACTAATGTTATGCATCCTCATTAGAAGCACCAATGATAAAAATTTGGAGAGGATCCACTCATCAGTTCATGAGTTATTGCACTTTTTGTGTTTTTGGTTTCCGCCACCTGGTGGCCAAGCTAAGAGTCAAATCGGACCAAAACTTGGGGTCATAGGTCATCTGACCTAGGGGTATATATGTACCAAATTTCAGGTCAATAGCACCTGCGGTTACGAAACGTGCCACTTAAAATCAAAATTTTGAACTTTGACCTCTGTGACCTTGAAAAGTACGTCAAACCAAAAACCCGTTATATATGTAATGTACCCTCATTAGATTGACCTATGATAAAAATTTGGAGGTGATCCAGTCATTAGTTCAGGAGTTATTTCACTTTTTGTGTTTTTGGTTTCCGCCACCTGGTGGCCAAGTTATCAGTCGAATCAGACCGAAACTTGGTATCATAGGTCATCTGACCTAGGGGTATATATGTACCAAGTTTCAGATCAATAGCTCCAGCGGTTACGAAACGTGCCCTGCTAACGGAACACGACGGACGCATGATTTGACTTCAAACATGGCCACCAGGTGGCGTAACCCAAATTCATCAAAGTGCTGTAACTCAGGAACGCCTTAACCCAAAGCGGTCCAATGTGCTATGTGGCCCCCTGCAGATGACCTTTATGTCCATGTGAAGTTTCGGCCCGATCGGACATCCAATATGGCCACCTGGTGGCGTAACCCGAAAATCATCGAAGTGCTGTAACTCCATCTAGATGGAGGTAAATATCAAATTTGAGCATTCTGCGTCAAGCTGTTCCCGAGTAATAGCACTTACTTGATTTTCAGGTTACGCCACGTGGCGGCCATATTGGATGTCCGATCGGGCCGAAACTCGGTATTTTTTAAGGTACCCCTCCAATGCATGTTTATGCAAGATATGAAGTTGCTCGGTGAAATAATGACAAACTGTGGCAGGTTCGTCACTTTTGTCGAACTTTGACCTCTGTGACCTTGAAAAGTAGGTCAAATCAAAAACCCGTTATATATGTTATGTATCCTTATTAGCTACACCTATGATAAAAATTTGAAGATGATCTAGTCATTAGTTCAGGAGTTATTGTACTTTTTGTGTTTTTGGTTTCCGCCACCTGGTGGCCAAACTGAGAGTCGAATCGGACCGAAACTTGGTGTCGTGGGTCATCTGACCTAGGGGTATATATGTACCAAGTTTCAGATCAATAGCTCCAGCGGTTACGAAACGTGCCCTGCTAACGGACAACGACGGACGACGACGACGGACGCTGCACCATCGTAATAGCTCACCCCAGTGAGCTAAAAATCAATATGATCGGATATACGGATTCTCCCTGAAATTGACAGAATCTGATTTCAAGATTGCGGCTCTGGTGGCCATATTGTAAATCGGAACGCGGCCATTTTCGAAAGGAACCTTCCTCTGGTCACCCCCTACATACACACAAAAAATTTTGATTGGACCAACTGCTTTCTTTTAAATGATCGGAAATCAAAAGTTTACGGCTTGACGCCGCCGCCGGACGGACGTAACGGGTGACGACATAATGCCCCCCCCCCTTCAATTGAAGCAAATGCGTATGAACTAACGAAGGCTTACTATTCGTATTGTGAGTAATATTCAGTGCTTGTTGAAGGGAGACGTCAGTTCCGCAAATGGGACAATAATATTTGGCAGCAATGCCAGATACGGCAACCGTTGCCATATGTGACGGCTCTCAATTGAAAACCGAAGTATAACCAAAACATCCGAAGCGCATTCATTTTCCCATATTTTTTTCAGGATTGTCTACAAGATGAATGAAGTTAATGAACCTGCCAATTTTCTCTGTATTTATCCATATATTGTGGGAGTTATTTGATAAAAACACAAGTATCCAAAGGGCTGCTATATAAGGCAGCCCCAGAAGTTGCCATATATCAGCAACTTCCAAGATGCCCCAGAAGGATCCCCCCCACCACCCCCGCAGTTGCCAGTGACATCACGTGACATCCTCAGCAGTGAGAACGAAAAGCCAGTAGAAATAAGTGATTTAATTCATTTCAAGGAACAATTGGTAGTTATTGTGGATTTTGGATATTAAGGAACCATAAACCACATGCATTTACCAGTTGGGTGCCAAAATCCAAGAAATGTGCAAAAAAACAAAAATCCGTGGATAGAACTCAACGATTTCCATGGATGAAGTTTGACAATGCTCGTGCTGCACCCCATGAACTGAAAACTAAACAACCCAATGTACATATCATTTCCCCCAAGCTCACCGAAGTTAGAGGTTGCCGATTACAGCAGCTGTTGGGCTGACGAGTAGAGCAACAGTTGCCATAAACAGCAATCCCGGGTTGCCTTATCTGGCAGCTATTTGCAGAGCTGCCAAATACTGACCTTTGCCGAACCGATGTGCACGCTCGTGCTCGTGCACCATCGCACATATAAAATCTGGTTTACGAGCATGAATCACGCACACAAAGTGAACAACGCATGCCAGCCAAAGTCACTTCATGTTATAGACAAATCCCCAATTCCAAGATCTGCGCACTTCCGCCCAAATGGCGAACAGAACCTCGACCTGAAACCAGCTGACGTGACGCAATCCATGATTCAGCAATGGTCGAGTCTGACGCAACATCGTCGAACTCACTGTCGTCACATGGTCGTGGGGTTTTCTGCGTCACGTCATTCAGTGTCAGATGGTTTCAGACCGAGGTTCTGTTGGCCATTTCGGCGGAAGTGCGCAGATATTTCTCGTTTTCGTCAATTTGGGATTTGTCCATCGGAGTTTGGTAATGAATGTTAAAGTCGTACAATCACGAGAGCTACCGTAGCCGTCGATTCACATTTTTGTTCTAACCAAAATGCGAGAAAGTTTCTTAGCAAAAGTTAGATGACGAAAAACAAGTGTTGTGGTCAGAGTCGATCATCAATCAGATTATTTCACATGGAAGCATGCCACTTTCACGTGACTTTTTCAACGAGTGTTCGAACCAAAATGTGAATCGACAGCTACGGTTGCTCTCGTGATTATTTAAGGAATAAAACCTGAGGCGGAGGGTCTTGGTTGCGACACCAAACCCGCGAGGGTGGAGCTAAAATGTAGTCCAAACCCGAGGCGCTTCGCCGAGGGTTTGGACGGAATTTTTGCTCCACCCGAGCGGGTTTGGTGTTGCAACCAAGACCCGAAGCCGAGGGTTTAATTTCTATTCTAAAATACCTCAAACTAAACATAGTATACATAGGTTCAGTGCAGTTTGATTGCAATAAATAGGCCTAAGATATCAGGGAGGACGCTCCGTCGATGACGCGACATCAGTGAATCACGCACTGTGTGTACAAACCTGTACATCGTGCCTACATCGTGTACATCTGTGTGCAGCGCTAGAAGCAAGCTGCAGGAGTCGAAATGAGGTCGCAGGGCGCTTTCTTTAACGGATTATCCGCAGGAAATGTACCTAATGGTACAAAACCTCGTTGGGATAGGTCACTGAGTATCCACCTGGCCGACATTCGCTGCACTACCTCGCTGAATGCTCGAAGCGAGAATAGTTGGACGCACGCCATTACACTGAGCGGGTCTTGGTTGTGTCACCCAGACCCGCTGCATTCAGAATGAGGCTAATGCATTATCCATTTGAAACATACGCACGAGATACCAAGGTATTTTAGAATGCTGGACCTAATTTAATGAGTGGATGTAATTAAGAAGAAACTAATTTAGCTGAAAGAAAAGGGTTGAATAACGGCAGGGTTGCTCAACCTGACCACAAGCAGAGTGTAAGTAAATGGTGTAGAGCTTCATTTGGCTGAAAGAAAGTTTATAAATTAATGCAAATCATTAGAGCAAAAAGGTGGGGGGAGGGGATGGAAAAGGGGGAAGGGAAAAACAAGGCCTAGACCAGAAGGGGAGCCACAGTGCCCTCCGCATCTGGAAAACCTAAAACGAAATAGGCCTACCAGGGGAGAGAGTAAGAAGAACACGAATGCCAAACTGGGGTCTCAGGACCTCAGCATCTTGTGCTAAGACCTGAGGGGGTGATGGTTTTAAGGGTCCACATCCATTTCAACTCTGTTTCAAGGAGAGTCGTCTCATCTGGGCATGTCTCGAGGATGGTGAACAACACGTCCGTGACAAAATGTCCTGGCAACTTAAAGTGGGCATAGAGTATCGAGCAGTCACGATCATCCTCTTTCCCTAATCTGATGTTGGACTTAGACCCGAGACCCCAGTTTGGCATTCGTGTTCTTCTTACTCTCTCACCCTCACATAGAAAAATATTCATCTCCACTTGAGATAAGTGCTGTCTTGAAGCCCTTTGAAACACAAATATCTTGTATTTGAGATAATAATATCTCGAATCGAAATATATCGTTTTTGATATTGGGCAAAGTTTGTAACACAATGTGCATGCGAGTTGTGAATAGCAGGGGTTTCAATTTCCAGGATGAGGGCATACCAGGTATTTTCAAGAGGCCTATTTTGGGCGCATTTTTGCATGGCCTCGTCTGCTTTACGTGATGGCTACAGATGATATGAAGACAACTTACAAAAGAAAAAAACAGCAAGATTCAATGATGCTCACAAATAAAATCTTTTCTCAGTTGTCCACAATTAATTGTTTACACTTTCAGGTGTTATTATGGTTCCCGATCAGTCAGATCGGGAACCATATTGTTTTTAATTTTGGTCATGGTGTCTGTCTGTGTGTGTGTGTGTCTGTCTGTCTGTGTGTCCAGTCTGTCACGCCTTCATATCTCATCTCCTTGAACAGCTACAGCCTTGGAAACAAATCCTACCCCTAGGTTTGTGAACCTGGGCAATCCAATGAGCCAATAATTTTCAATCTCAGATGCCTCCATCATGATGTAATCAACATATAGGACTTGATATTTTGTCTGTCACACTTTTATCTGATGGCATAACTCGGCTCCTTCAACACCTACAGCAATGGAAATAAGTTCTACCCTTAGGTTTTCGTACCTTAGGAATTGAATGGGCTGGTTACTTTTGATGTGAGATGTTGGGGTCATGGTGATATCGATATCACGAATTTGATATTTTCAGATAACTTGCCATACTGTCAACTGAGCAACATGAAACAAGTCTTAGTTCATGCCTACTTATCCAAGGACTGGACTATGTTGAAATTCTCAGCCTCAAGTGTCCGGGTGTTCGAAATATCATGAGATTTTGATATATCAAACTTGATAATTTGAAATATCTCTGCCTGTGGTAAAGGTAGAGGCATGATATCACCCATACTTAGGTTATTGAGGATGCCCATTTCGATTATGCAATGACCTTGATGATCAGAGGTCAAGGTCAAGGTCAGAGGTCAAGGTCGAACTTGAAAATTTGAAATATCTCTGCCTGTGGTAGTGATAGAGACATGATATCACCCACACTTTAGGTTATTGAGGATGCACATTTCGATTACGCAATGACCTTGATTGTCAGAGGTCAAGGTCAAGGTCAAACATGAAAATTTGTAATTTCTCTGCCTGTGGTAGTGATAGAGACATGATATCCCCCATACTTAGGTTATTGAGGATGCCCATTTCGATTATGCAATGACCTTGATGATCAGAGGTCAAGGTCAAGGTCATACTTTGATAATTTGATACATCTCTGCCTATGGCAGAGGTGGAAGCATGATATCACCCACTATTAGGTTACTGAGGATGCCCATTTTGATTATGCAATGACCTTGATGATCAGAGGTCAAGGTCAAACCCCTGTCATGCCTGTAAGGTCCTCTTACACAAGCGGGAACCATCAGACATTTACAATGTCATCTTGTTTTCAAAGCAGACATCGCCCTTAGGTATAGGCCTACTGCCCACAATTTTTTTTTTTAAATTCAATTTTTTTTCAAAATTTTTTTGAAGAAAAAAAATTTTAGGCCTATTTTGGGCGCGGCTAATTTGGGCGCTACCGTTTAACAGTAGTTCTACCTGGAAATTGAAAGCCCTGAATAGATAATAAGCCATGAGCATTCCAAGCAATTAGCGTACTCCGATCATACCATTATGAGGGGTGCGAGGTTGGCGAGAGGAAAATGTGACAGCGTTCCCTGCAGTGTAGCCTAAATCTGGCTAAGAAATTGCAGGAAAAGCTTAAATGATGATAAAAATCATGAAGGCATCGGGTAATCTACATTCCTCTATTCATACAATGTAAAATAATATAGGTTTTTGGTATTTTTGCTGTGATTTTTCGTATTTTTAAAAACATTTTGGGTTGTTTCATTTGGTTCGATTCTTTTGAAACGTTTCAATGTTTACTTACTACAATATTTAGAGCCATATTCTGAGACTAGTGAGAGTATGGGACACTTCTGGAGTGACACCCCTCCCCCGCACCCTAGAATTCCTAGATTTTTTGTGAAGAGTTACCGATGGCTGGTGAAGTTGGTTGGCGCCACTTGCAAATTGGCAAGAAGGCCAAGGGTGAATTTTGCATGCTGTCCTTGGCTTTAGTTTTTGAAACCACTCTGAAGTATCCCATGGCTTCTATTTTTGCAGGTGGTGCCATCAGGCGGGCTGCCGATCAAAATATTTTGGGATTTTTCATAACTTCACTTATTGGTTCCTCTGGGCAAAATATCCAGGAATTCTAGGGGAGGTCACTACTTTTGGGGGACAGTATATTTTAGTACCGGTACTCTCATAAGTTTTGTCTACGCGGAGCGCACCTGGTGGCTAGCAAAGTTTATTTTCATGCACGACATAAGCTTACCTGTATAAATAATATTGCTACTTTTCCTGTTATCCTTTCAAAGTGGTATCACACCTTATTGATCAACACCCTGAGGCTACCAGACCGGATGAAGATATCACAGAATTGAAATGAAATGGTCCAAAAATTGTCCTGTTGCCTCACAGTCACAACGAAATTCTCATCAGAATGCAAACTTCAGGCAAGTAATTTGGAGCACAGGGGTGCAGTGGTAGAGCATCAGCCTCGACTCGAAGAAGTCACTCGTTTGATTGTCAGCCATGTCATCAATTAGCATCACAACCATGACAACATCTGAAAGGATAAGAGATGCACTGAATGAGCTGGCAGCTGCTTCTTGAGTTCCAGAGGAAGTTTTCTACAGCCCCTGGGCATGCTGGGGTAATAATGTGAAGCATATTTTGAGACTATTTCACAGTGAAATGCTTCGTAATCAAGTACCGGTAAATAATATGGATCACCAAGAGAATTGAGTATTTGCAACAATTTTAAAACAGACATGTTGTAAGGTCCGTGCACACCAAAAGTGCACGTTTAAAAAGCAGCGGTTTCCACCCACATACACGGGGTCACACCTCCCGCGTGAAACGATACGGGAGGCACGCATTTTTCGCATGGCTGAACCACGTGTGTAGATAACCGCACCCTCTGAGCATGTGCAGTGAGAAAAACCGCCGTGGCAAGCACACTGGACTAAAAAAGTTGTTTTGGGCGGCGACGCGGCAGCGAGCACACATAATTTTTTGCCGTGCATCTTTGGTGTGACCCTTGTATTGAAAATCCATCGAACCTATATATTTTTTGCGACGGTGAACGCGCAACATTTTTCGCCATCGCAGCCCACGGCACGGTTTTGGTGTGAACAGACGTTTAGAAGTGAATGATACGGCAACCAAGATAAACTGTTCCTGCCTGAGTGATATAACAAGAGGCCCATGGGCCTTGCGCTCAGCTGACTATGACCTGCCAACTCAAGAGGTTGAGACAGGCGAAATGAGATACAACAGTGCGCCTTTTTTAATGGTTCACAAGCAAATACATGTAATAGCATTCCTCGCTGAAATCAGCGGAAAGTGGTCACTTTTGTGAATCGAAACGGGTATCTTAATATTAGACCACTTGGGTAGGAAGGGGTCAATATCTCTCGGTGAATGGAGATAGGCCTAGATGTCGTATTGCACCCACTGGGTGGGAAGGGGTTAATTCATGAATCATGATGTTGTGTCATATCAGACCTATTTCTGGACTCATTTGGGTGGGAAGGGGGTTAATAATCATTTATGAATAGAGATAGATATCGTGTTAGACCTACTGGGTGAGGAGGGGTTAACATCAGATACGGTAATAGGGCTGCAATTAATTTTTGATGAATTGAGATAGATATCTTTTGACACCCATTTGGTGGTAAATAATGGGTGGTAAGGGGTTATAAAAGATGGGAACAAGTCCAGATGACCTTACTAAGTTGTGGATGAGGTGAGCAACATTTTAAAAATCTCTAAAGAAAATGCCTCTTTCGCATTTTGTATCAGTAGGCCTAGGCTTACTAAATAAATCCCACTACTATTGGTCAAGTAGACAATAGGCCTACCGGTACTTCTGAGACAGCCCCTGTGGTCATATCAATTTTGTCACATCTGAGAACGGAAACTGGAACATGATATTGTGAGCATTGGTAGCCTGGATGCCCCCCAGTGGTTAGTGAGGCCACAGCTAGCAGTAATTCATGGTGACGAGGTTGATCATCATCTTGTGATCAATGCACGCTCCATAGATTGTTCAAATCTACCTATTTGAATGATGTAAGTTACTAATACACCGATTTCACAACTCAAAAATACACAGCGCCCTAGCGGTATTATTCACTAGCCATTTCCGGTTGAACCTCACCTCCAGGTAAAATTCCTAGGTTTTTAGCCTCACCACCAAGGAATTTTACCTGGAGGCGAGGTTCAACCGGAAATGGCTAGTGAATAATACCGCTAGGGGCGCTGTGTATTTGAGTTGTGAAATCGGTGTATTAGGCATTGAGACTGTTGCCCCACTTAAAAGAATGAGTTGAAGTACGTCACCTTACCTGATGAAAGATAGTCAGGATATAAAAGCACGTTGAACTTCTCAAGTGATGGAAAGCACAGTGGCCATTGTCAGCTAAGGTTCAACATAGTCTCAGTCCAGTCTCAGTGTACCACTGGCTACAAATAGGTGGACAGGACACCAGGTACAGAGTCACTAGGAACTTTGAAAGGCGGGAAATTCAAATACCCCTGTTTTTGATTTTGTTGAATAGCACCCCCTGGTGGACAGATCTAACATTATTTTCCGTTTGAGCTGATGTAGAAAATATCAACCTATCTATTCCATCACTTTTGGTCGACAAATTTATCATAGGGGCTGAGATATTGAGACATTTCATTTTGCGCAAAATGCCCCCTGGAGGGCATTATGTAGGTCAGATCGCAAATATTTTTGGTTCTGTTTCGAGTCCTTCCCAGGGCCTACCTCTCCACCAAGTTTCTTGACCGTGGGCCTTGCGGATGCGAAACGTGCCAGTTTAACGGACGACAGACAGACACACACACACACAGATTTTGAACCATTTTATAGTCATATAAATAGCTCTGCTGACCTTTGGTCAGCTGAACCAATAATACACAGCGGGCAACAACAGGGATGACGTTTTCAAGAACTGTTGATTTTCTGACGTCTGAAAAAACAAGCCATTTGAAGCTTAGAAATACCATACCTTGAAAATGTACATCAAAATCCACTTGGCCACATCACCATAAAACTATGACACCTCTAGCAATAATCCTCAGGATTTGTCATACTTCAACTCTTGCTGAAGACTGGCCATCTTTTAGTATTCTCCACTTCTCTCAGTCGGCAGATTCTTCTTTCATCTCCCAGGCCACTTTCCCGGATCATGGATCAACAACAGGCTCCTTTTTTAATAGGTGGGGATACGGATCGATCTTGTTGGCAATTAAAAGGCATCACCCCTGAAAAAGATTTTGAATGTATGGATAGCTTCAAATGAAAATTCTGCGAACAATTTTCAGTATTCTTTGATGAGTGAAGAAAGAATGAAATGGTCTGTGGACCATGTGCTCACCTTTGTGAACAAACGTTAATGTACAAGAAGAACAATGACAAAAGTTCAATGGAAATGTTATAGCAATACTCGGTTCCAGGATAACATGATCATGGTCAAAATTTGATATGCACGTACTGTACAGATCACAACCGACATCCCTAGGCCTTGGCTTCGCGTGAGTTACACGTAACTTACGTCTTGGTTGCGTGTAACTCGCCGTGTAAGTTACAACGGGGGTCCATGACCCCTAGGCCTACTCACACCAGTGAACTATAATGATATGTGGTCCTCACGACGTTCAGGAGAAACTTTCCCAATAGACGATAAAATTATATGCCCCCACTAACAGTAACGCGTGTATGCATGAAAGGGAAAATCATTGTATTTCAATTCGTGTCCGTGCCTGTCAGGCCGAAGTGTCCAATAAATCCCACAATGCTTTGTGCGCGGCCGTCAATTTTCCGACTCGAATACGTTTTGTCAAATAAATACACCACGGCAACAGCAAAGAAACATACGGGCACCTACATTTAATCACTCTAGGCCCACATCACTCAGGATGCATCACTCTTCTAAAAACTGCCGATTTCATGGTAGATTTTGTG
>NMRB01000064.1:511689-558818 GCA_002633025.1 Notospermus geniculatus
TACCCGATCCTCCGCTGGTGGCGCTGGCGGGCTGGATGTAGCGCATTCGGAACACCTCGGGTCTTTCCGTCATACTTCGGGAATAGGGCTCCGCACACTGGCAACTAAAATAGGGGCGACTACCGATGCGACTACTACGTCGCCTGCAATAATTACCTTTGAGGTCGATCAGTGATGTTATCCACAACATCACTGATCTTCCAAAGAAGCATTTGTCGCAAACGAGTCAACAAAAACAAAAAAAACTAAAAATATGTTCAGTCGCCTCTGTGGTCGCAAGGGCGGTCGCCTAGAAAATCGCTCGAAAAATCGCCAGTCTGCGGTGCCCTTTAGTGCCGCATGCAACGCCGTCACTCGACTCATAAGCAGTGTTTTCATTAACAGTCATCCATCCGCCGCGTGGAGCATGCCCCCCCCCCCACGGGGTGTGGCGGGGAGAGGCCTTCGCCCTACAACCAAATATTTCACTAACGTTAGAGTAGGCCTATATAGGCCTACGACGCGTCACTAATTCATCAAAATTACTCGGGACAGGGGGATATTGGAGATTTTGCAGCAGAAGCCGGACCAGTGTAAGAGCAAAGAACGTCCCCCAATAAAGTGTCCCATCGATCATAACCAGACACCACGGCCACCAGCACCATGACTTTGCCGCTGTGTGATCGACCTTGATAGGGGTAAAGTTTCGCGCCGGAGCTGTGTAGCCGGTGGTCGAGATGAAGAGAAATATAGAGCCATGGCCTGTCGTCCCCCTTTCAGCATATTTATGTTAACAGGAATCTAAGTCCCCCAAGAGGAAGTCCGTGTACTAAAAAGGAAATCATCCACATATCACAAACGCATAGGCCTAGCGGTACTAAAATACACAGGAGATAGGTCTCAGTGAACAGTGAACCGGTGGATTTGGACAATGATCGCTTCTATATAATAATAGATGATTATCAAAATGTTCAATAGGACATGTCCTAGATATCGACGTTTCGTAAGTAGTGCTTATGCTGGAGTGGTGACCTACCGGCAGTCAAATTTACTTTCAAATAACTTTGAACAGTTAGGATCGAACAGCTAATAGGTACCTGTCCGAAGATGGTCACACAATGAACTGTGGTAAGTCATTTTTTTAAGTTCCTCTCCGTTGAGGCTGTGTCAACTTTTGTGATGTGTCATCGCATGCCTTGATCGCATGTCGTCACTCAATGGCCAATCCAACAAACTGAACGATCCATTTGCTCTGCTATAGTATATTAGGGTGCCGTGACGCTGGCAAAGCGATTTTGATCATTAGATCATTTTGATGAGCCATTCCTCGTCTTTTTGGCGCTAAGCAAATCACAGGTTCTTGTGCAGGTGCGGATCCAAGGGGGGGGGGGGCGCACCCGGCGCACGCTCCGGCCTTTCGGCCAAAACATCTGTAAGATTGGCCGTGAAATTCTGAAATTTGGAGCAAATCATTGACATTCACCGCAGATTTCAATGTTTCTATTGCACAGTGCGCCCCCTCCTTCCGAAATTGTGGATCCGCCGGTGGATCCGCCCCTTCTGTGGTGGTTCGAGCTCGGCGACCATAGGTCCTTACACACTTTACTGACCTAACCACAAGAACGTGTGAACAAATCCGACAAACTGCGAACGGCGTAAGGAGACGCTCTTCCCGCCCCAGCCACTTCTTTTGAGAGGTCTAAAAGTTTTGTTGATCATCTGCAGCTTCAAAAGATCTCAAAGAGTGCTAGCAGAAAAAAAACTAATATAAAACTGCAGGGTCCCTCTTGATGACGTTGTTTCAAGATACCATCCTTTCGCAACGTTGCGAAAGTCTGGGCAAGCAGTTTGCGCAAGGGCAGATAGGCGACATTCAATTGCGTCATTCTTGAGTGAAGCATGAAAATCAGGTCTCACTATATTGCGACCTTTTTCGCACGTCTCTTGGCTTCGATCTACGATTCTCAATTGATTTCTTCCAGGCCTAGGCCTATATACATTGCAAAACTAGGTCATAAATCAGAGTCACGTTCAAACCAATCAGTGAAATGGCCGGAGTGGCGAATGCCAGCGTAACACCGGGGGACCAAGTCATCTACTGGCCAGACTTCTGCGGGAATGAGTCTGAAGACTGGGCCTTTTGGGTAAGTGAACATTGTTGGCTATGAATCCTATTTTCTCCTCTTTAAAAACACACCCATAACAAAGCAAGCTCGTGATCTATTCCTCTTGACCGCAATTTATTGTTGTATAACCCAAGTATACGTGTATACTATTAGTTAGTTGGAATAAAGTCCAAATCTCATCGCGCGTATATCATGAAGTATTGTCATTTTCACAACTATAGAGTCTTGAAGATTGTGTTGATGCCAATTACATCACGGTGTTTTTGTTTTCTTGGATCATGTCCCCCGAAATGGTTACGAAATAAAATACATGTAATGAACATATGTATCAATGTTTAAGTGCCTATCTGATTTGGTTTTTGCCAAATTACGTTCACCGTCATGACCGTTTAGGCTACCTCTCCCCGCAACATCAACGCTTTCAGTCTTTTTGAAAGACACCGCCGGAGGCCAATTCATACTTTGTGTTTTGCGCTTGGCGCTTGTCCATATTCCTATGCGAGTGCGTGCTAGAAAAGGTAATTTTATTATTGGTACCACAAATAAACATAGGGAACGCACAAGCGCAAAGCGCAAAACGGAGAGGTGCGAATCTACACCAATATGATTTCGTTAGCTGGTGATTTAAAAGATCCTTCAGTATCCCTTTAAAGCAGAAGTGCACATTAATTCCTCTTCCCCTATTCAATGAATGTTGCTTCGGCTGTCGCCAAGGCGTGTCAGTTACCACCAAAATCTTACCACCTGCGCCTGTCATAACTGATATTGGATGATCTCATTGTGGACTGAGATTATCAGAGTCGTTATCACCCATTTTGTATTAATGCGGAGTCATTGCGATTAAAAATACGTTCTGGTTTTTGACCAAACATGACCCATTTTATAAGTCGATGAAGTTGATTGTTATATATGTCACGTGTCGATGAAAGCTGCAAATAGCCTAGATATCGATAACGGAGCGATGGAAATTAAACAATGCCTCCAAATTGTGCCAAAAAGATCTTGAGGTAGATTCACACTTTGCGCTTTGCGCGTGTCCGTTTCCTATGCGAATGCGTGGTAGAAAAAGTAGCGCAAAACGGAGAAGTATGAATTGACCTTTAGACGGCCAGCAGCGTTGTGAAAGTGCATGAAGGCCCCGGGTGAAGACCCATATGTTGTTTAAACTTGTTCTTATTAACTTTTTTCATGTGTTGCATGCAACACAATAATCAAGGCGTGGCCAGCTAAAGACGAAGACCTTTCTGTCTTCCCTAGACCCTGACGGTCACTAAAATAATGAAAATAGCCCTCATTGATAGAAAATAGCAGTTAAAACCTTTCATTTGCAGAGCGACAGAATAACTGTCAACACCACCCTCCCGGACTTCACACTCTGTTTCCAATTGACCGTACTGGTATGGGTTCCATGTGGATTCCTTTGGCTTTGCCTGCCTATTTATCTTGCCGTCCTTTGCTACGGGAGAACTCTATACAGATGCGGGGATGCAGGGAAATTAAATCTGCTAAAAGTGGTAAGTCAAAGAGAGCGTATTCCCCGTGTCGTTCACTGCAACAGCGTTATCCATCCCTAATTTTTCTCGAAATGGTATGAGCTGCAAGAAATCCAGCTGGCGATAGTCGTGTAAATGCTACGAGATCAAGATGACAACCTTCTAATCACAAACAGCAAGCATTAAGAAGCAACGTTGTTACCCCGCACACTCACAACTGCAACAGACATTTGGCTGGAAGGTGTCGTGATTGGGGATCATCTAATCATGGGCATTTCAGTTGACACGTGTATTTCTTTTCAATTGCACTGATTTTGCCTGCGTGTGAAACCCCCAGTCGAGGTTGTAGCCAAAAGATAAAACATAATAGGGAGGTTTAGAAATCAAACGATATAAACGTTAAATTCACGACAACGTTATTTTTCATGCCACACATTAACCAGATTTTATATTGCATTTTCGGTACAAAAATAACGTTGTCGTTAACGTTTACGTTTACGTTTATCGTTTGATTTCTAAACCTCCCTATTAACTCTTATGAAACATCCTTTGCAGATTTTAGGGATACTTCTTTGCTTTACTACCCTACTCGATCTATTCCGCGCCCTCAGTGAACACACCTCCGGACAGTACCAATACCCTGTTATCTACCTATCAACAAGCATATACTTCGTCACATACGTAAGTGGTTTTAAAAGTATAGAGTTTTCGCAAAGCCCCCGAAACGCCCAACGCGAACGCCTGTCCTTTTGTTCGGTGCTCTCTTCTTGGCAACAATAGGGTTGGCGTTCGCGTTGGCGTTTCGGGGGCTTTGCGAAAACTCCCTAACATTTCTTATGTCCTCATCCTGTCTTCATCCATCCTCATTCCGTTTCTCGAAAAACACTACACGTGTGAGCCTCAAGCCCTGCAGAACGGATTTCCATAAAATCAGACTAATAATATTTACATCATTTTTTTCATTGACTACTGTAAACCGTGAAATTTTCGCGTGCGTTTTATTTTCGCGGTCATGGGCCGAAACGCGAACTTAAACAGCGCGAGAATACAAACCCGAATGCATTTTCCATTGAATTATGAAGGTAAACGCGGAAATTAGTCTTCGCGGTTTTCAAAACTGATAAATTCGCCAACTTTTAGCGTCGCGAAAATTTCACGGTTTACATCTCTCTGTAAGTTATTTACATCATTTCTTCCATCTCATCTTTTTGTAGGTCATGTCCACATGGCTTGCGCACTATGAGTACAGAAAGGGAGTCCATTCGTCTGGAATCTTATTCTTATTCTGGTTCTTGTCTGTCGTCTGTGGCATTGTTCCTTTTCGATCCTTCATTCTGCACGCCAATGGAGCGGTAAGCTAAACCTTCATATTTTTGTGGAATATTTGTATGAGACCGACGCAGTTTGTTGACATTTTGAAATGTAGGCCTACATCTATAATATTTCGATCGTCTCAAGGCCTATAAGTGTTCTATAAGAAAAAAAAGGAGTGTCGACTCTCACTATTTTGCAACATGATTCTTCATGCAGGTGATCGATTTTATGAAACATTATAATTTATGCCTATTGCTATTTGAGGTCATTAGGACAGATATCGTTGCAAAATGAAGTCAAATAAATTGTTTTGATTAAACGTCCAATGAATAGAAAAAGTCTAGTGATATATTACTGTTAGATAACATGGGCATGTTAGTTTGTCTAAATAATTAGGCCTATTGCCAGTACCTGCGAGTCAATATTTGTCAATTACGACCAGGGCAATCCGAAAATTAACCATTTATATAACGGAAGTTTAGACACCGTCACCCTGACGACCGAGTACTGTGCTGAAGCCGGTCCACACTTCTTTGAAGTTGTCGAGCCAAACTTCCCATTGAGGTTTTCCATCTGATCCGCTTGACGTTGCTGTAGACCCAGCACTTATATAGGCTGCTTCTCCTTGCATCCCATTCCAAGGCTCACTGTACCTATAACAATAACATGTTTATAAACGTTTTCATCTCTCAAGGAAGGGAAGGTCGAGGACGTGTTTCGCTTGGTTGTCTTCTATGTCAACTTCGCCTTGATCAGCATTCAGTTCATCTTGGTATGGTTTGCCGACACAACAGCCCTCCCCGACGAGAGGAAGAAGCTGTCCGGGCAAGATACAGATGATGAACGTACGCCACTGTTAGGGTCCAACAAGCCCAGCCAGGATGGCACTGCGACTGGGCACCAGCCCGAACCCTGTCCAGAACTAAAAACGCCATTCTTCTCACGGATCACATATTGGTGGATAACTGGGTAAGACTGCTGGGCCGTGTCAATACATCGCCTTAAGCGACCCTTGCATTTGACGATGACGTATTCGGTGTCATCTCCATCGGATTTTTAAAACGTTCCAGTATCTTTCAAGGTGTGATGGCTCGGCGTTCCTCCCAAAAGATAAAGAGCGAAGATATTCGCATATACCCTCCAATTGTAAAAGATAATAGTGAGGTTTCGCAAATCTGACGAAAACACGAAGTACGAAATACAAAATTGGACTTCAGTTCCATGACGTAACGTACTATTTCAGGAGATGGTTGGTACTACCAATTTCGCCTGCTGCAAGGGCGTTTTTAGCGTATGACGTTAGACCGATAGAGTTACGGTGTATATTAAACTTTGAAATTTATCTTCCGTTTCCACTTCGTAGATACGAAGTGGAAATTTAAAAATTCAAGATGCACCACAACTCTCTCGGTCTTACATGATATGCTAAATTTTAAAAAGACGCACTGGCAGCAGGGACAATTGTCGTACATGTACCTACCATCTCCTGAAATACAATAGGTCATGGAAATTAAGTCCAATTTCGTAGTTCGTACTTTCGTATTTCGTCAGATTTGCGCCAAACCTCACTAGTATCTCCACTAAATACCTACCAGTGGTGGCATGGTTTATAGAAGTACATGTACATGTACATATCGTAATACATGTAACTATATTCCATGCAGAGTGTGCTTGTCGGACAAGATACAGCGTTGTATTAATTGAATATTTTTCAGTTTGATAATACGAGGATGGCGAAAAGCCCTGGTATTCAGTGATCTCTGGGATATCAGGCCACAAGAGAAAAGTAAGGTGTGCTACGAGGTGTTCCAGACGCAGTGGAGAGAACAGGTGGCGAAATGTGGAGCACAAAAGTGAGTAAAATCGGCCTACTGTCCCTGTAAAACTGCCCGTCGGTTGTCCTCCGAAAGCTCCAGAGCGTCCCATCCTGGAGTTAATGCTAACACCAACCTACTCTAAACTCCCACTACCTGTCCCATTCCTGAACTCGGAAAAAATGACTAAGTCCTAAGTTGAAGATAATGGGTGGGGGTATGGTCAGAAACAGTAATGTCCTGTCCACTTACTTGTCCCACTCCCGAGACTGGCAAAGAATGACAGCGTGCGAAATCTTCAACTTAGGATTTGGTCATTTTTTCCGAGTTCAGGAATGGGACAGGTAAGTGGGAGTTTAGAGTATTTCCCAATAAATCCAATATAAGTATGTTTGAATTTCTTCCTTTTTTCATTAATAAAACCAACAAAAGACCGTGTGTCCACCGTTGTCTTAGAATTTTCCCATTTTTCTCCAACACAGCGAACCAACGTACACGTTCTACAACGGAGATGGCACTGAGGGCCACAATTTGTCTCAGCATAGGAGTTCCAGTGGTTATTCACGTCTGAAGGAAGGTCCCTCGGTGAAGGGTCCGCTAAAGAAGACACCTTCTCTTTCGATGGTGTTCGCGAAAGGTTATGGTGCCTACTACGTGCTCGGTGGTTTCTTCAAAGCTATCTATGATGTGATGTCATTTGTCCAGCCAATAGTGCTAAGGTACGTCCACAGCAAGAAGATACATGGGGCCGTATTCTAGAAGCTAAGGTTACCTTTAGCTATTGTTTGCAGGGCAGAATACAAAAGTTTAAAGTGGACCTTATGCCCCATCACACTGAGCTAGTTATCAGTACGTTCTTGAAAATGTTGACGAACGGGCTCAAACTGTGTGCGAACGGAGTGGACGTAGTGGCAACTTTTTACAGTCCTTTTACAAACTTCATGGACGAGTTCGGACGGGAAAGGTGCTCCAGAACTTCGAGACATTATTTGCTCAACGTGACACGTTCTAGCCCGTTTTACGATTTTTTAGGATGGGACAGGACGTTTTGAGAACTGAAGTAGTTCTCAAAACATCCTGCCCCGTCGTAATACCCCCATCACACTGAAGTCGTTCTCAAAACGTCCTGCCCCGTCCTAAAAAAATCGTAAAACGGGCTAGAACGTGTACCCTTGGCCAAATAATGCTTCGATGTACTGGAGCACCCTTCCCATCCAGGAAGTTCGTAAAAAGACTGTAAAACGTTGCCACTACGTCCACTCCGTTCGCACACAGTTTGAGCCCGTTCGGCAACATTTTCAAGAACGTACTGAGAACTAGCTCAGTGTGATGGGGGTATTAAAAAATCATAAAACGGCCTCGATGGTGAGCACCTTTCCCGTCCATGAAGTTCGTAAAAAGACTGTAAAAAGTTGTCACTACGCACTCCGTTCGCAGATAGTTTGAGCCAGTTCGGCAAAATTTTCAAGAACGTACTGAGAACTAGATCAGTGTGATCGGGGCCGGCGTTAGGGAATAAGAAGTTTGACATCTGGGCCCGTATGCATAAAGGTGGAATAAGCTTATTCCAGGCTTAACTTAAGGCTATAACGTTAGGTTATACCTGGAATAAGCTTATTCCACTTTTATGCATACGGGCCCTGGAGTCTGAAGTCTGAACTCTTCTTTCATTCTGTCAAATGAAGTGGCCCTTTGACTTCGTCTAGGGCACATGATATCTGTCTTTTCCTCTCTTGCAGTTGGCTGATCGATTTCGTATCAAGCAGTGACCGACTCCAATGGCATGGCTACCTCTACGCAGTATTACTCTTCGTCTTCGCCACAGTCAAATCATTCGCAAACCAACAATACTCCGATGTCTGTTATAAGTTTGGAATGAAAGTAAGAAGTGCTGTGATTGGTGCCATATACAGGAAGGTGAGTGGTTCATCAGCGTCCACATGCTTGTAACTCATTCTCATGCGATAACGTACAGAGCTAAACGTACTGTCATATTACTGAGCTGGTCCTCAAAACGTCCTGTCCTATCCTAAAAAAATCGTAAAATGGGCTAGAACGGGTAATGTTGGCAAATAATGTCTCCAAGTGCTTGGCCACCGTTCCGGTCCGAGCTCGTCCATGAAGTTCGTAAAAAGACTGTAAAAAGTTGTCACTACGTCCACTCCGTTCGCACACAGTTTGAGCCCGCTCGGCAACATTTTCAAGAACGTACTGAGAAATAGCTCAGTGTGATGGTGGCATTAGCAAGATTGGGATATCCGCGGACAAATGGATTCAAGAAAGGTCTGCTTTTGCATTTATCTAGGCGCTGGTCTTGAGCAGTTCTGCAAAGAGAAATACGACCCAGGGAGAGATTGTTAACCTGATGTCTGTTGACGCTCAGAAGCTTCAGGATGCACCAGTCTATCTCCACTTCATCTGGTCTGCGCCCATCACCATCATCGTCTGCATAGTGATGCTGTGGCAACAGCTTGGGCCGGCTGTCCTCGCCGGGCTTGGCGTCCTGATACTCATGATTCCTATCAACGCTGTCATTGCAGGGAAGATTAAGAAGTACCAGGTAAGGCTGAATGGGTGAATGTCGTCCAGTCCTGATCCTACACGCTAATTCCTAAAGCCCAACTACCTAACCCTATCCCCAACCCTGACCCTCAACCCTTGTCACTGACCTCTCCCCTTATCCTAAACCTCCTAACCGTCACCGCTAACCATCCTAACCCGCTAACCTGGGTACACTAGTTTAGACGACATTAACACAAATTGTGCCCAGGTAAGACGAATAGAATATGCTCTGGCTAAGCGGGGAATGCATGTGAGAAGGATGCCATGGTTGCCAAAATCCCCATAACCTCACCGACGATCTAGAGTTGCAGTTCCAAACTGACCGAATTCGAAATCTTACTTTCAGACAAGTCAGATGAAACAGAAAGATACAAGAATCAAGGTGATGAATGAAGTACTCAATGGCATCAAGGTTCTAAAGCTCTACGCCTGGGAACCTTCCTTTGAAGACAAGGTCCTCGGGATTCGAGGAGGAGAAATAGAACAACTCAAGAAGGCAGCTTATTTGAATGCACTCACCAGCGTCACTTGGTTCGTCGCGCCGACGTTGGTAAGTCACCATCAGTCAGAAGTCAGACCTACGAATGATTCGGGCTTCGAGATGGCAACATGCTGAAACTGGCGTTAAATCCATCGTCCAACACTGCTTTCCTTTCCATCATTCTGTACCACATGTGATGCTGACAACGAAACCATTCTTTATTACATCGAAGGCATTCTGAAACGTCGTCACCGCGTTTTGTTTAGAGCATTCAGAAACTACAAATGAATGTCGACTGAATCCGTTCTCTGTTTACCTCTTCAGGTTGCTCTTGCCTCCTTCGCCACCTACTCTTACATGGACCCAAACAACTACCTTGATGCAACGAAAGCCTTTGTCTCTCTTTCCTACTTCAACGTCATGAACTTCCCAATGACAATCTTACCAGCTGTAATTGCTTATGTTGTACAGGTTCGTTACTTCCACCATTCATTCATCCCTTTATCGAGAAGCTGTTGCTCAACAAGTTAGACAATGATATAGTTTGAATGGTAGCTATAGGACTTGAAACGAGCTACTACTAATTAGAAGCCGACTGTTCGTTGGCATTCAGCGCCGTCGTTGGTTTTTAACGATGTCTAACGAGAACGCCTTGGCATCGAGGAGCCAAACAATGTCATGGTTACCATCGAGTTCAGGACTAGACAGTTGTTTTACTGAGTACTTTTCAATAGAGAACATCAGTCTGGCAAAAAAGATGTTGATCATAAAGTACATGTACGTGCTTCTTTCCAGGCGGCTGTATCCATTAAACGTCTGACAAAATTCCTCACGTCGGATGAAATCGATGAGGACAATGTGGAGACAGACCATTCCATCAGTAAGTCTTGAGGAACCTCCGCTGCCAGTTGTGCAGTGATGAAAAAAGCTTGTCGCTTTCGAGGCTATCAGTCAATACATGTATCCTGTGAACCAGCAGTTGCTGTTCTCTTGTTTTCTATATCCCCTTCAGAAAAAGAGCCATACATTTACAACACAATCNATGTAACTCCGGTGTTGTTTATTCTTTACTAATTTAACCTGCGGATTATTGTAGCTTGTGATGATGCCCACTAGATGCACTTTTCAGATTGTCAATCTGTCATGAACCTGTCATGTAATTCAGGAAAGTTGCGTTTTTGGTTCAAATTTTTAATTCAAAATTTAACTGTGTTACTGTTGGACTATATTAAAACTGAAGATAATAATATGTCCAGGGATTAGTGAACTTTTATATGCACTAAATAAATCATGATGATTGCGTTATCACCCTGCATGAATAAGCCACAAAGAAAAGGCAAAGCGAAAAAATGGCCAACTTTTATAATACACCAGTGGCCTAAAGACGATTTTCTCTTTATAGGTGACGTCATAGCAATCAAGAATGGTACATTCAGTTGGGGTAGAGATGATCCCGATATCCTCAAGAAGTAAGTCGACTCTTCATGTGATGTTTTGCTGTCGGCAAATGTCGGCAAACTCCGTATAAGAGGCATCCCGTTTCAGCAGTTATGAACTAATAAAGAGATACATGTACATGTAAGTCCGTGCATGGATTTGCTGCAGCTTTGTGTCTGATGCCTTGTTCCTTTTTTCAGCATTGACTTTAGTGTCAAGGAGGGGAGCTTAGTGGCAGTGGTCGGACACGTTGGTTCCGGCAAATCTTCCCTCATATCAACTCTACTCGGAGATGTGACTAAGAAAAGTGGACAGGTGCATGTGAGAGTAAGTATGAATTTCTATGATATGCATACATGTATGATAATACAAACCCTTTACTGCCCGAGAATGACAACCAAGAACCCTCAAGTAAAGTAATTTTTTTCTTTTACTCCCTCATATAAACGGAGTGATGACAAAGAGACCCCAAGCGGGGTCTTCCTCAGGCACTTTCTAGTCGAGATCCCAACATAATGTTGGGATCCACTCATTACACTTCTGGTATACATGTAGCTCGACTAGAAAGTGCCTGAAGAAGACCCCTGTTGGGGTCGAAAATTTGCTAAATTTTGGAGACGACGTTTCCTTTATTATCATTTTGTGTGTCGTTCTTTGTGCTTTCTGTTGGATATACATGTATAAACGGAGTGGAAAGCATAGGAAAGGCTTTCACTTAATTTCCTTTCACTTTAAGGGGTCAATGGCGTATGTTCCACAGCAAGCATGGATACTCAACGAAACCTTAGAAAACAACATTACCTTCGGCAAAGAGAAGAAGAAAAGCAAATACGACCGGTGCATCGAAGCCTGTGCCTTGGCATCAGATTTCAAGATTTTACCCGGAGGTGACCAGACTGAAATCGGCGATAAGGTAGTAAAGAAAAATAAGCCTGGATTGCCTCATTCGCAAAAACCTTCCAAATTTGACGATTATTTATTTATTTATTTATTGAAATATTACAGTGGACGCCGCACCCGAAGGTATTATGGCTGTCCACTATGACATTTTTACATTTGGCGGACATTGAAACGACCAAAGTTGCTTGGTCTTACAATACTTGAGACGATTTTTTCTGAAAGGGATCACCTGTCATATTGGAACGTTGGCAACACATGGCTACACCTAATGATATAGCCACGGAAGTGAGCGAACAGTTGACGATGACTATCTTCCGCAATTCGTATCGGTCTTCGAAACTTCTTCTTTCCATCTTACGGTACTGTCTTGGCATTCGATTTTCAGGGTATCAATCTAAGTGGTGGTCAAAAACAGCGTGTCAGCTTAGCCAGAGCTGTCTACCAGAATTCGGATATCTATATTCTGGATGATCCACTAAGTGCTGTTGATGCACATGTCGGCAAGCATATCTTTGAGAAGGTTATAGGCAATGATGGATTACTTCGAGATAAGGTACGTCCCATTCACCTAAAATAAGCAAATACCAAAAGGTTATTGACTCTACGTCGATTCCTTTTCTTGTGGATCACCGGGAGATGATTTAACGTACGGTATTGCTGGACCAACTGTTAGCACTTGTTACGAAATTGTTGAAAATGATACCAGTTTAGCGAGTCCAACCCGTAGTTCTCATCCTGAGTACATCAGGGATTCTTAGCACAAGCGCTGAGATGTTCTCATGATGGTAGTTCTTGTCAAACATCTACAGAACGTTCTTTTCAGACTCGCATCCTCGTCACCCACGGAATCGGTTACCTCCCGAAGGTTGACTACATTTTGGTGCTGAATGATGGTGTCATCTCGGAGATGGGGACTTACAAGGAACTCCTCAGTCACAACGGAGCGTTTGCCGAATTCCTCAAAACGTATCTTCAAGAAGACCCTGACGAAGAGGAGGAGGATGATGATGGTTGGTGTATAGTGTATCAGAAGTCAATTTGGGGAAAAAATACCAACAAAGTCATATGGAACATACCCCATATTAGGAAGGCTTAGAAATCAAACGATAAACGTAAACTTTACGACAACGTTATTTTTCATACTACACATTAACCAGATTTTTATTGCATTTTCGGTACAAAAATAATGTTGTCGTTGAGGTCTACGTTTATTGCTTGATTTCTAAACTTCCCTACTGTTTTGAATGCATAATGTTAAAATAATGTGGTTCGTGACACCATTGGGGTATTAAATGGATCCCCCACATACATGTTGCTGAATTATCCACTGAATGGACACATCTGGTCCTTGGTACAGGACACATTAGCTGGCATGGGTTAATATAATACCTCAAGAGAGAATCCGTTAATTTGATTGGCCCAGCGGACGCGTCACGTGAGCGGTGGACATTTTTCAATATCTCTCCCGCTCAAGATGATTGTCCACCGATCACGGAAAACAAAATGGCGGACGTTTTTTTCGTTTGATCGCTTCGAATATTTGAAGTCAAATATCAGGCACTCGAACTCCGATTAAACCCCATTTTGGTGTCGATTGGCGTAGTATCAGCATGTTTAGCACGAATACATTAAAAGGTTGAGTGGAATAGAGGGAATTAACAGTCACAAATGCTAGGCCTACCGGTCCGGCTTCGGCGCCCATATGTTTGATGCCTGTCTCAATGTGTGCGGTGATGCCAATGAGTCCAGGGCTACCAGTTCAATCGCACCAATACCCATACGCGCGTGGAGTGCGCTCCGAAGTTTAACAGTATACTGATGCAATGCAACAGAATGATACTAGGCCTACCTACATCACGTTTGGAAGAATATTACAACGTTTATTCCTTCGTTATTTAACTCATTTTCATAGTTTTTTTACCAAGGAAATACGATTTTCTGCCAAATCGTGGTGGACCATGACAAAGAATCATCATCTTCACGCATTCCGCCGCTACCGGGCACCTGTCCAGCAGCCGCAGAGACAGGCTGTAATCGATACAAGATCTCATAATCAGTACGATATAGAAGCCGAGGTCAACAATGTTTCTTTGTGGGATGACATTTCGGTCTGTCCACCTCCATGGTGGGCGCCATTTTCTTAACAATGTTTATACGTCCTCATCATTATCTTCAGCGCAAGAATTCCGCAAACAGCTGAGGCGCCAGATATCTGCCGTGTCGGGTGATGAGGGAAGTGGGTGGGACAGCGAGGGGAATCTAACAGTCAAATCATTCGCAAACCAACAATACTCCGATGTCTGTTATAAGTTTGGAATGAAAGTAAGAAGTGCTGTGATTGGTGCCATATACAGAAAGGTGAGTGATTTATCAGCGTCCACGTGCTTGTATGGAGTTTTCGCAAAGCCCCCGAAACGCCAACGCGAACGCCAAACCCATTGTTCGATGCCACGAAGAGAGCACCGAACAAAAGGATAGATGTTCGCGTTGGCGTTTCGGGGGCTTTGCGAAAACTCTATATTCTCGTGCGAGAACGTACAGAGCAAAGCAGCAAGATTGGGATATCCACGGACAGATGGATTCAAGCAAGGTCTACTTTTTACATTTATCTAGGCGCTGGTCTTGAGCAGTTCTGCAAAGAGAAATACGACCCAGGGAGAGATTGTTAACCTGATGTCTGTAGACGCTCAGAAGCTTCAGGATGCACCAGTCTATCTCCACTTCATCTGGTCTGCGCCCATCACCATCATCGTCTGCATAGTGATGCTGTGGCAGCAGCTTGGGCCGGCTGTCCTGGCCGGGCTTGGCGTCCTGATACTCATGATTCCTATCAACGCTGTCATTGCAGGGAAGATTAAGAAATACCAGGTAAGACGAGCAGAATGTGCTCTGGGAAGGCGGGGAACGCATGAGAAGGAGCCATGATTCCCAAAATCCCCATAATGCCACCGACGATGTAGTCAGTAGCACGTTAACTCAGTACAAAGGGAGGTTGCAGTTCTGACAGAATTCGAAATCTTATTTTCAGACAAGTCAGATGAAACAGAAGGATACAAGAATCAAGGTGATGAATGAAGTACTCAATGGCATCAAAGTCCTCAAGCTGTACGCCTGGGAACCTTCCTTTGAAGACAAGGTCCTCGGGATTCGAGGAGGAGAAATAGAACAACTCAAGAAAGCAGCTTATTTGAATGCACTCACCAGCGTCACTTGGTTCGTCGCGCCGACGTTGGTAAGTCACCATCAGTCAGAAGTCAGAACTACGAATGATTCGGGCTTCGAGATGGCAACATGCTGAAACTGGCGTTAAATCCATCGTCCAACACTGCTTTCCTTTCCATCATTCTGTACCACATGTGATGCTGACAACGAAACCATTCTTTATTACATCGAAGGCATTCTGAAACGTCGTCACCGCGTTTTGTTTAGAGCATTCAGAAACTACAAATGAATGTCGACTGAATCCGTTCTCTGTTTACCTCTTCAGGTTGCTCTTGCCTCCTTCGCCACCTACTCTTACATGGACCCAAACAACTACCTTGATGCAACGAAAGCCTTTGTCTCTCTTTCCTACTTCAACGTCATGAACTTCCCAATGACAATCTTACCAGCTGTAATTGCTTATGTTGTACAGGTTCGTTACTTCCACCATTCATTCATCCCTTTATCGAGAAGCTGTTGCTCAACAAGTTAGACAATGATATAGTTTGAATGGTAGCTATAGGACTTGAAACGAGCTACTACTAATTAGAAGCCGACTGTTCGTTGGCATTCAGCGCCGTCGTTGGTTTTTAACGATGTCTAACGAGAACGCCTTGGCATCGAGGAGCCAAACAATGTCATGGTTACCATCGAGTTCAGGACTAGACAGTTGTTTTACTGAGTACTTTTCAATAGAGAACATCAGTCTGGCAAAAAAGATGTTGATCATAAAGTACATGTACGTGCTTCTTTCCAGGCGGCTGTATCCATTAAACGTCTGACAAAATTCCTCACGTCGGATGAAATCGATGAGGACAATGTGGAGACAGACCATTCCATCAGTAAGTCTTGAGGAACCTCCGCTGCCAGTTGTGCAGTGATGAAAAAAGCTTGTCGCTTTCGAGGCTATCAGTCAATACATGTATCCTGTGAACCAGCAGTTGCTGTTCTCTTGTTTTCTATATCCCCTTCAGAAAAAGAGCCATACATTTACAACACAATCTAGACTGGACCCGGACCCGGAGTACCCACAGGTGTATTATAAAAGTTGGGCATTTTTTCGTGTTTTAGCCTGTTCTTTGCGTTATCACTCTGCATGAATAAGCCACAATCATCCTGATTTCTTTAGTGCATATAAAAGTTCATTCATTCCGGGACATATTGTTGTTTTCGGTTCTAATATAGTCCAACAGTAACACAGTTTATTTTAGCCTTTGTCTCTCTTTCCTACTTCAACGTCATGAACTTCCCAATGACAATCTTACCAGCTGTAATTGCTTATGTTGTACAGGTTCGTTACTTTCACCATTCATTCATCCCTTTATCGAGAAGCTGTTGCTCAACAAGTTAGACAATGATATAGTTTGAATGGTAGCTATAGGACTTGAAACGAGCTACTACTAATTAGAAGCCGACTGTTCGTTGGCATTCAGCGCCGTCGTTGGTTTTTAACGATGTCTAACGAGAACGCCTTGGCATCGAAGAGCCAAACAATGTCATGGTTACCATCGAGTTCAGGACTAGACAGTTGTTTTACTGAGTACTTTTCAATAGAGAACAACTGTCTGGCAAAAAAAAGATGTCGATCGTAAAGTACATGTAAATGTACGTGCTTCTTTCCAGGCGGCTGTATCTATTAAACGTCTGACAAAATTCCTCACGTCGGATGAAATCGATGAGGACAATGTGGAGACAGACCATTCCATCAGTAAGTCTTGAAGGACCTCCCGCTGCCAGTTGTGCAGTGATGGGAAAAGCTT
Source organism: Notospermus geniculatus (assembly GCA_002633025.1). Lineage (NCBI taxonomy): Eukaryota > Metazoa > Nemertea > Pilidiophora > Heteronemertea > Lineidae > Notospermus > Notospermus geniculatus. The sequence goes on from NMRB01000064.1 coordinate 528,757, forward strand.
GTCGCTTTCGAGGCTATCAGTCAATACACGTATCCTGTAGTGAACCAGCAGTTGCTGTTCTCTTGTTTTCTGCCCTTCAGAAAAAGAGCCATATGTTTACAGCAATCTCGAAACCAGCAGTTGCTGTTCTCTTATCCCTTCAGAAAAAGAGTCATATATTCACAACACAATCTAGACTGGACCCGGTGTAACGTTTTTGAGCGTTCCCCATCTGCGAGTGTTCCCCTGCTATTGTCTGACGGAATAAGTGGCGACTTGACAATAGGGGACACACAGAGAAACATCTCGATCTATCTGCCAGTGTTTCCAAAACAATAGGGGGAACACTGACACACGGAAACAGTGAAAAACTTTACACCTGAATACCTAAAGACGATTTTCTCTTTATAGGTGACGTCATAGCAATCAAGAACGGTACATTCAGTTGGGGTAGAGATGATCCCGATATCCTCAAGAAGTAAGTCGACTCTTCGTGTGATTTTTTGCTGTTAGTCAATGTCGGCCAACTCCGTATTCCACTTCAGCAGTTCCGACCTTTGACCTAAGAGATTTAGTCCGCTTGGATTCGATGAAAGTTTGGGTTTGATTCCTTTTTGTTCTTTTTTTCAGCATTGACTTTAGTGTCAAGGAGGGGAGTTTAGTGGCAGTGGTTGGACACGTTGGTTCCGGCAAATCTTCCCTCATATCAACTCTACTCGGAGATGTGACTAAGAAAAGTGGACAGGTGCATGTTCGAGTACGTATGAATTTGTATATTTTATATATTTATTAATTCATTAGTGTCATCCATTACAATGACCAGCCGTTTTCGGCTTACAAGACACCAAAAACGAAAAATATGATAACACAAACCCTCTACTGCCCGAGGTTTAATGACAACCAAGAACCCTCAAGTAAAGTAATTATTTTCTTTTACTCCCTCATAAAGTGAGTGAGGTATAAAGCATATGAATGGCTTTCACTTAATTTCCTTTCACTTTAAGGGGTCAATGGCGTATGTTCCACAGCAAGCATGGATACTCAACGAAACCTTAGAAAACAACATTACCTTCGGCAAAGAGAAGAAGAAAAGCAAATACGACCGGTGCATCGAAGCCTGTGCCTTGGCATCAGATTTCAAGATTTTACCCGGAGGTGACCAGACTGAAATCGGCGATAAGGTAGTAAAGAAAAATACGCCTGGATTGCCTCATTCGCAAAAACCTTCCAAATTTGACGATTTTACTGAAAGAGGTCATCTGCCATATTGGAACGTTGGCAACACATGGCTACACCTAATGATATAGCCACGGAAGTGAGCGAACAGTTGACGATGACTATCTTCCGCAATTCGTATTGGTCTTCGAAACTTCTTCTTTCCATCTTACGGTACTGTCTTGGCATTCGATTTTCAGGGTATCAATCTAAGTGGTGGTCAAAAACAGCGTGTCAGCTTAGCTAGAGCTGTCTACCAGAATTCGGATATCTATATTCTGGATGATCCACTAAGTGCTGTTGATGCACATGTCGGCAAGCATATCTTTGAGAAGGTTATTGGTAATGATGGATTACTTCGAGATAAGGTACGTCCCATTCACCTAAAATAAGCAAATACCAAAAGGTTATCAACTCTACGTCGATTCCTTTTCTTGTGGATCACGGACACTTACGTATCTTTGAGATGATTTAACGTACACTGTTAAAAATATCTGTAAATTTACAGCAGAATTTTCACTGCATATTTGATGTAAAATTCACTTCACTGCAAACTGCTGTTTTTTTCACTGGAATTTAACTTTAACAAGATTGCAGTTTCTCAGTTTTAAAGACAGCATTTGTTGTAGAATTTATACCATTTGGCTGTCGAAATACAGTAAACGGGTGGTGTCAAAATACAGAAAAGTGTTGTGTTACTCTGCTGCCAACAAAGTGCTGTCAGCATTTTTAACAGTGCTGGACCAACTGTTAGTACTTGTTACGAAATTGTTGAAAAATGACACCAGTTCAACGAGCCCAGCCCGTAGTTCTCGTCAAAGATACAGAACATTCTTTTCAGACTCGCATCCTTGTCACCCACGGAATCGGTTACCTCCCGAAGGTTGACTACATTTTGGTGCTGAATGATGGTGTCGTCTCGGAGATGGGGACTTACAAGGAACTCCTCAGTCACAACGGAGCGTTTGCCGAATTCCTCAAAACGTATCTTCAAGAAGACCCTGACGAAGAGGAGGAGGATGATGATGGTTGGTGTATAGTGTATCAGAAGTCAATTTGGGGGAAAAAAATACCAATAAAGTCGTATGGAACATACCCCATATTAGGAAGGCTTAGAAATCAAACGATAAACGTAAACTTTATGACAACGTTATTTTTCATACTACACATTAACCAGATTTTTTGCATTTTCGGTACAAAAATAATGTTGTCGTTGACGTCTACGTTTATTGCTTGATTTCTAAACTTCCCTACTGTTTTGAATGCATAACGTTAAAATAATGTGGTTCGTGACACCATTGGGGTGTTAAATGGACCCCCCACATACATGTTGCTGAATTATCCACTGAATGGACACATCTGGTCCTTGGTACATGACACATCAGCGGGCATGGGTTAATATAATACCTCAAGAGAGAATCCGTTAATAATTTGATTGGCCCAGCGGACGCGTCACGTGAGCGGTGGACATTTTTCAATATCTCCCGCTCAAGATGATTGTCCACCGCTCACGGAAAACAAAATGGCGGACGTTTTTTTCGTTTGATCGCTTCGAATATTTGAAGTCAAATATTAGGCACTCGAACTCCGATTAAACCCCATTTTGGTGTCGATTGGCGTAGTATTAGCATGTTTAGCACGAATACATTAAAAGGTTGAGTGGAATAGAGGGAATTTAACAGTCACAAATGCTAGGCCTACCGGTCCGCATCGGCGCCCATATGTCTGATGCCTGCCTCAATGTGTGCGGTGATGTCAATGAGTTCAGGGCTACCAGTTCAATCGCACCAATACCCATACGCACGTGGAGTGCGCTCCGAAGTTTAACTGTACTGATGCAATGCAACAGAATGATACTAGGCCTACATCACGTTTGGAAGAATATTACAACGTTTATTCCTTCGTTATTTAACTCAGTTTCGTAGTTTTCATACGATTTTCTGCCAAATCGTGGTGGACCATGAAAAAGAATCATCATCTTCACGCATTCCGCCGCTACCGCGCACCTGTCCAGCAGCCGCAAAGACAGGCTGTAATCGATACAAGATCTCATAATCAGTACGATATAGAAGCCGAGGTCAACAATGGATGACATTTCGGTCTGTCCCCCTCCATCGTGGGCGCCATTTTCTTAACAATGTTACGTCCTCATCATTGTCTTCAGCGCAAGAATTCCGCAAACAGCTGAGGCGCCAGATATCTGCCGTGTCGGGTGATGAGGGAAGTGGGTGGGACAGCGAGGGGAATCTGTCCGGGGAAGAGGGCGTACGGAGAAGGCGACTCAGGTGAGGATTTTGCGGCCTACCGAAAGAGTTTCTCCTTGTATTATTTCAACATTAAATAAAGCAGTTGCCCGCAATCATGATCAGTACTACATGTAACTCATGAATAGAAAGTAGGAATAGGTCTGCGAATGATTGTTGCTGCATGTTAGAAAAGCGCTGTTAGGTTAGTCCTTTCTCTTTCCATAACATTTCAGTCGGCGATTGTCACGCGGCAAGTCTATGGAGGAGGATTTAGACCAGTTGAAGAAAGACATCGAGAAACAAAAACTGACAACAGTGGAAACCGCTGAAACTGGAGAGGTATGGTGACATATTTCGAAGGCTCATTAAAGAGTAGGCCTATACCTTTGTCAACTCAAGGTATTTTGGTTCATGAAATCGGCTTCTTTTTTACAGGTAAAGCTAGCTATTTATCTCGAGTACATCAGAGCAAACGGATCGTGGATCTTCCTCGGGATGTTCCTCGCCTACGCCTGTTTCATTGCTGCGTCGATCGGCACAAACATTTGGCTGAGTATCTGGAGTAATGATTCACCAGCTGATGCGAAGGACAACAAGGATTTACGTGTCGGCGTTTACGGTGCCCTCGGCGTAGGGCAAGGTGCGTGATGTGCCATTTTTTCCCCATAAAATTTCCCCCTCGCCGACATGTCATCTCATGTAGTTATTCACTATCTATACTTTGCTTTCAGGTATTTTCATATTACTCCAGGGATTGTGCATAGCCGTAGGGACCATATCCGCCTCCAGTATATTGCACCAACGCCTTGTGGCTAGGATCTTGAGGTCCCCGTCTTCCTTTTTCGATACGACCCCTCTCGGTCGTATCATCAACAGATTATCCAAAGATATCGATACCGTTGATGTGCTAATACCCATTACTATGCGAATTTGGATGCTGACCTTCGCCCAGGTCTTGGCTACCATCATCATCATCTCTTATTCGACGCCTATCTTCTTGGTCGCTCTGGTGCCTCTGGGAGTAGTATATTATTTTGCTCAGGTGAGTGTCGATGGCAATTCAAATACAATTAGAGGATTTTCTCACAATTCAAGTATTTTCGAGATACTGTACATGTACACAACTGAAAGAAAATAAACGTTGACATACTTTTTCAGAAATTCTACATCTGCACGTCGCGTCAGCTCAAGAGGATTGATTCCATCCGAAGATCCCCCATTTACAGTCACTTCGGGACCACAGTGACGGGTGCTAGCTCAATCCGATCATATGGCCAACAGGAACGCTTTGTCGACAAGAGCGACAAGCTGGTGGACGAAGGAAACATGGCTTACTATGCTAATATCATGTCTAACAGGTAGATGGTTTTGCAGTGGTTGACAGAAGGTTCTTGTCGTCGATAGCTATGCATATTTTGACAATCTTTACATTTTTTGTTTCAGGTGGCTTGGTATAATGTTGGAGTTGATTGGTAACATGATCATACTGCTGGCGGCCATCTTTGCTGTTGGTTTTCGGGACACGATGAATCCAGGCCTTGTTGGTCTGTCTGTTTCTTATGCCCTCCAAGTGACCGGATCCCTCAACTTCATGGTCAGGACGAGCTGTGACATGGAAACGTACATAGTGTCCGTTGAGAGGATATTCGAATACAGTAACATAGAAACAGAGGTAAGGCATCGGGAAGAAGGCTGTAAACTGATACAACATGCATTTGTAAAAGGTTTCATATCCTCTGATAAAAACCTTGGTGTGGTTGTGTCATGGCAATAGCCGTACAATAGAGACCTTCGGTAGGACATTTTCCGAGGACGCGAACGAGTGGAATCATTGGGTGAAGTCATATTTTATCAGACATGGAAATTCCATCCTGACGAAAGTCCCAGTTCTACTTCATCGCAGTGGATGGGAACTCTCGTGGACTTTAATAGCCAGGCGTCGTACATCGCACTTGCGACTGGAAGCAACTGATCTGATCAGTGGCTGTGATGTACGCGCTGCGCGCACATCGCAAATTCAGCAACTCAGGATCCAATCAGTCGTCATGTCCTGACCGCGTCGTCGCACTTGCGACTGGCACGCAGTAACGCAGGTAACATCCGGGCGTTAAGACTCGACGAGACTATGTTTCGTTTAGAAACTGGCACTGATCAGTCGCAAGCCCGCGTACATCGCTGCGACTGAACGAAACTGGGTATATAGTCGCTAGAAAGTTGAACATGTGCAACTCGCGGCGACTGGCACAATCTCAGTTCCAGCGAGTCGCAAGGGTGCGTATACATCGACCGTTTCTGGCGACTGATCAGTCACCTCCAGTTCCAGCTAGATCCTCCCAGTGGCAACTAGTTGTCTCCAGTCGCAAGTGTGATGTTCGCGAGGCTACAATCATGATGGAATCAAGACCCTCTGGTTTCTTGTATTGTAGGCTCCATGGGAGAGGCCTATCTATCGGCCAGATTCGAATTGGCCAGACAAAGGTACCGTCGAGTTCAGAGATTACAGCGTCCGTTACAGAGAGGGGCTTGATTTGGTTCTGAAAGACATCAACTGTAGCATAGGTGAAGGAGAAAAGGTCAGTTAGAAACAAGTAGTCAATGATACATGTACCAAGGCTACAATATCACGTAAAATTCAAGATTTTTCCCCATAAATCGGTATAAAATACCCGACCAGGAATGAAATGGTGAAGACTCAAAAGGCCCTGCCTGTTCCAAAAGAAGGTTCCCAATGCTTTACACTGTCATTTTGTGATTGCAGGTTGGCATTGTTGGTAGAACCGGTGCAGGCAAGTCGTCACTTACGCTTGCTTTATTCCGCTTGGTCGAGGCTGCACAGGGATCCATTGTCATCGATGGTCATGAGATTGGTAAGCTTGGCCTCCACGACCTCAGAAACAAACTGACCATAATACCACAGGTAAGGACCATTAAAGCTGCTGAAAAGGATGTTGCAGAGCAGATTCTAATGTTTCTCTGCATGACTTGGTTGCTTTTTCAATTATTGGTCCGCTAGAACTTTGCTACCATCTTTTGGCAACAAGCGCGGCCGACTGCTCCTATTGATGCAGTTTCCTGATAGTTCTCGACTATATCGGCCGCCAACGAAACCATGACCAAAATCTCGCCAATATATTCCAGGACCCCGTCTTATTCTCCGGTGACATTCGTTCCAACCTCGACCCGTTCGACCATCACAGTGATACAGAAATCTGGTCAGCGTTGGAACTCTCCCATCTTAAATCGTTCGTAGCGGGACTCAACGAAAGGCTCCACTACGAGGTCTCAGAAAACGGTGAAAACCTCAGGTAAAGTTAAAAGTTAAAGTTTTGGGTTTATAGTCTGATATCAACAAAGGTAGAGGTGTCATCCGACTTTACAATTTAAAGCCCCAGTCACATATCCACTCCGGGGCCCGTACGGCGAATAAAAACAGACATTTTGGCCAATTTCTACGGTGCCCAGTTTGATCCAGTCTAATTTCCACTTATCCATTGAGGCGATTTCGGCATAATTCACCTTTAGATCCGTGTTTCAGTCTCTAAAATCCACTGCAAGCCGCTGGGTGGGGAAAATCGTACGGGGCCCGGTGGATTTGTGACCTATAAGCTTAAGCCCAGTATATCTTGAAACCTTTCAGTAGAACTCTGACGAGCTGCTCATTCAGCGCTACAATCTGAGCTTTTCCGACCGGTACCCATTATAGACCTGGGTGGAGAGAGGCCAGTGAGGCAAAGAGACTTGCCCAAAGTCTCACGCCCAATGAGATTCGAACCCGGGATCTTCTGACCGCTAGTCGGAGACCCGAACGAACCACTACACCACCGTGGCTCCCCACGGTACAATACATGCTCTTCATTTTCCTGTGAAAAGGAATCGCCAGGGACGGATCCAGGATTTCGGGAAAGAGGGGGCGCACTGTGCTAGAAACATTGAAATCTTCGGTGAATTTCAATGATTTGCTCCAAATTTCAGAATTTCACGGTCGATTTTAAAGATTTTTTGGCCGAAAGGGGGGGCGTGCGGCGGGTGCGCCCCCCCCCCTTGGATCCGCGCCTGATCGCTGTCCTTTCAGTGAATGCGACCCAGTCTATACATCCATTGCTGATTGGCAACGGCACCAAAGATATTTGCACCAAATGGCATTTGCGCCAAAGGTGGAAAGTGAAACTTATCTCTGACCCAAGCCGTGCCAAGAAGGATGTTCGACTGTCGTTCTCTCTTTGATACTTCGTCAACTTTGCTCTCTAACCTGGCATTGTCATTCATCTTTCAGTGTCGGACAACGGCAACTGATCTGTCTAGCCCGAGCCCTTTTAAGGAGGACCAAGATCCTTATCCTGGACGAGGCAACTGCTGCAGTCGACTTGGAGACGGATGATCTGATTCAGAACACAATCAGAGTAGAGTTCAAGGGCTCCACCGTGCTTACCATTGCACATCGGCTGAACACCATCATGGATTACGACAGGTAAATACATAAGATTCCTCATCAACTGAGAGTGTGAAAGACTTGATTTATATCAATCTGAAGAGGTCGCCACCATCGTTCCTCGGCTAAGACCTCTGAAAACGGCTAGAACCAAGCACAAGATTCTTGTGCTCATCGATTTTACAAATTATTTGATAAAGTAATCACACCAAAAATTAGAATTTGTTCCAGTATTTGTAAAAATAATACTATTTTAACATTCCGTTGGGTAGGTATTCAATGTTTTATAAGGAACAAAGTACGAACTCTCTCGAATTCCTACGCACTTGCTTGTGNTATTGGTCCACTACAACTTTGCTGCCATCTTTTGGCAATAAACGCGCGGCTGACTGCTCCTATTGATGCAGTTTCCTGACTATATCGGCCACCAAAGAAACCACGACCAAAATCTCGCCAATATATTCCAGGACCCCGTCTTATTCTCCGGTGATATCCGTTCCAACCTCGACCCGTTCGACCATCACAGTGATACAGAAATCTGGTCAGCTTTGGAACTCTCCCATCTTAAATCGTTCGTAGCGGGACTCAACGAGAGGCTCCACTACGAGGTCTCAGAAAACGGTGAAAACCTCAGGTAAAGTTAAAGTTTTGGGTTTATTAGTCTGATATCAACAACGGTAGAGGTGTCATCCGACTTTACACTTTAACCCCCGTCTATCCTGAAACCTGTCAGTAGAACTCTGACGAGCTGCTCATTCAGCGCTACAATATGAGCTTTTCCGACCGGTACCCATTTATACACCTGGGTGGAGAGAGGCCAGTGAGGCAAAGAGACTTGCCCAAAGTCTCACGCCCTGTGGGATTCGAACCCGGGACCTTCTGACCGCTAGTCGGAGACCCGAACGAACCACTACACCACCGTGGCTCCCCACGGTACAATACATGCTCTTCATGTTCCTGTGAAAAGGAATCGCTGTCCTTTCAGTGAATGCGACCCCGGTCTACATCCATTGCTGATTGGCAACGGCACCAAAGATATTTGCATCAAATGGCATTTGCGCCAAAGGTGGAAAGTGAAACCTAAGCAGTGCCAAGAAGGATGTTCAACTGTCGTTCTCTCTTTGATACTTGGTCAACTTTGCTCTCTAACCTGGCACTTGTCATTCATTTTTCAGTGTCGGACAACGGCAACTGATCTGTCTAGCCCGAGCCCTTTTAAGGAGGACCAAGATCCTTATCCTGGACGAGGCAACTGCTGCAGTCGACTTGGAGACGGATGATCTGATTCAGAACACAATCAGAGTAGAGTTCAAGGGCTCCACCGTGCTTACCATTGCACATCGGCTGAACACCATCATGGATTACGACAGGTAAATACATATGAAGATTCCTCATCAATATACTGAGAGTGTGAAAGACTTGATTTATATCAATCTGAAGAGGTCGCCACCATCGTTCCTCGGCTAAGACCTCTGAACGGCTAGAACCCAGCACAAGATTCTTGTGCTCGTCGATTTTACAAATTATTTGATAAAGTAATCATACCAAAAATTAGAATTTGTTCCAGTATTTGTAAAAATAATACTATTTTAACATTCCGTTGGGTAGGTATTCAATGTTTTATAAGGAACAAAGTACGAACTCTCTCGAATTCCTACGCACTTGCTTGTGCAACGGTCAGAATTCATCCGCCTTGAACAATGTATTTTCACTGTGCAAAAGTACATGTAGTATCGGTCTGGGCATTTCCAGAGTTTAATGTGGCATTGAACTCTGGGTACGAGATTGGATTTATATCATTGTATATTCCTAATCGTACATTCCTTTATTTCCAGGGTGATAGTCCTAGACAAGGGGAAAGTCAAGGAGTTCGACTCTCCGTCCAACCTGCTGAAAGATAAACACAGCATCTTCCATGGGATGGCAAGAGACGCTGGTCTCGTGTAAATAGTGAGGTTTCGCAAATCTGACGAAACAAGAAGTACGACATACTAAATTGGGCTTCATTTCCATGACGTAATGTATTTCAGGAGATGGTTGCTACCACAATACCGCCTGCTGCAAGAGCGTCTTTTTAGTGTATGACAGACCAATAGAGTTAACGGTGTACATGTATATCAAAGTTTGGAATTTACCTTTCGTTTCCACTTCGTTGATACGAAGTGGAAATTTAAAAATGCAAGACGCACCATAACTCTCTCGGTCTATGATATGCTAAAAGACGCACTGGCAGCAGGGACATTTGTGGTACCAACCATCTCCAGAAATACAATTAGGTCGTGGGAATGAAGTTGAATTTCGTATTTCGTACTTCGCCTTTCGTCAGATTTGCGAAAACCCGCAAATGACTCTTACTGACAGGAAAGGAGGAGAAACTAGTTCCTGACTCATATTAATTTCAGGAATCGTGTAAAAACGGGGAATGAGGCACCCCACGAATTGAATTTAGTGGTCATACAATGTAGCATGCTTTAGTTGATTGATAAGGGACAAAAAGAAACGTGTGACTCAATTGAGCATTCAATGGTCACAGATTGCCTTTGACAAATCACACCTCTAATAGGGGAGAGCAGGGCTGGTTGTAACACTTTTTCGTTTGAGGTCCATTACTTCCTAATTACAGGACGTATCTATAACCTGCTTGGTCTTTTGAATATTTGATGTCAATGGTTACTTGTGCATTGAACAAAGTTTAGCCATCTCTATCCAGGTCTCTAAAAAATGGGTCCAAAGTCGACTGTTACAACCAACCCCGACAACAAATTGTGGGGTTGGTTGTAACACATCTCAAAAAGTGAGCATGGCAAATTTCCCTTTATTTCTTCATGTGTTTCTCAAAATGACACAGGGATTTGTCTCCTAAATGAACCTCTAAACACAGCAAATCCGTTCTTCTTACAAAAAATTAATTGATTGAACAGTCTATAGGATGAGGGATGAGGATGGATGAAAACCTTAATTTTGCCTATCTCAAAGTGGTGAGTTGGGCAATTTGGTTTTTTTGCCGTTTTCTCAAAACCTGAAAAATGAGATAGGCAATTATCTCAGCCGGGTGACGATGTTACAACGTTTGTTACAACCAACCCCACCTACAGTTCAGGTCAAATGTGTGCTGCAGAACCAAAGCATGTGGAAGTGGGCCTTATCACGCTGAACCAGTTGTACAGGCTTTACACCATTATTCAAATAGTATTCTAACAAACTTCTAAAACTGCACAGGGAGTAAAGCAGGAGAGCTTTTCTGATCATGTCATTTTTTACTTACATGTGCTAAAAACGTTTTTGTAGATTTTTTGGAAAGTCAATTCGGACATTCAGATGCCCTTTGGTACAAAGACGGCAAATATCAATTTCAATGTATGTCAGGAATCTCAGCCCTTCCCAGTGGATATTCAAGGAAATATTAGACCTGTTACAACCTACCCCTGTTAAACCAGCCCCGCTCTCATTTTAGGTGAATCGGCGGTGGGAAAAGACACCGGCTGTTTTTTATTAGCTTTAAATAATAGTGAACCTGGTACTTCAAGGTTGCATGCATTTACATAGCAGAAAGTTCACCGAGTTTCAGGCATTCTCACGCAGCTTTAACGGCAATCAACGTCACTTCTTCGATCAAGACTCGGTGATTCACTCAGATGATGGATAATTTCCTATTCTTTCTTTTCATGTACATGTACATGTATTTCATATAACCATTCTCTTATGTATTCTAATTTTTGGAAATGTTTGTAAATATTGTGCCAGTGTGAATGAAATAAAGATGTTTAAAAAGTCCTGAATTCATATAAATGTACCAATAAATGTCCTCTGAGAAGCTGAAGCCATTTCTTATCTCATCCATTAGCGCAAGTGTAACTTTGTAACTTTTCTGTAAGAGATCGAAAATAAAGAATTCTGTTCAAATGCAGGAACATCGACTCCAAGACTTTTCATGTACATGTATATCAACGGAATAATCAAGTTCGAAAAGGAGATCGATCTGTCGGTCTGATCTCAAAACGCCGCTGAGTACAGAAATCGAAGATGAATGTATTCGAACAGGCTTCTCACGAAGAAGAAAGGCCTTTGAAAATCCATTGTAATCGTTTTCTTTTACTGTCGCGTCTAGTATTATTCTCTATTTCAAATAGCATAGTGCTAATGGGAATTACCGTTCTCGGTGAACCAATCGGAGGCTAAAATTTTATTCAAAATGCATATAACCTGACGATATCTTTCTTATCGATATCTTTCGAACAGGCTTCTCACGAAGAAGAAAGGCCTTTGAAAATCCATTGTAATCGTTTTCTTTTACTGTCGCGTCTATTATTCTCTATTTCAAATAGCATAGTGCTAATGGGAATTACCGTTCTCAGAGGTGAACCAATCGGAGGCTGAAATTTTATCCAAAATGGTTAACCTGACGATATCTTCCTGGTCAATATATTCTCCTGCTAAAGCCAACGGAAATTATGCAGTCGTGCATATAATATGTATACAACTAAAAGAAATAAAAGAAATAAAAATTCACCTTTTGTCCACAAAGGCCTGTCATGAGACACGTACACTCACTGGCCATAAGTATTGCAACATAAGTTTTTTCTGGATTTCTCTTATGCCTTTATTACTTTTACATCTATTTTCGAATATATATCGGGCTTATGGCAAAACATGCTGTTGCCCGTACGGACTGAAAAATCTCACTGTTGATGAAAATATCAAGCCATGAGAGAGAAATATCAAAACATGAAACTGACAAAATCTTCATGTGATACTGGTATCATGGATCATTCTTTCCTTTTCACGACAATGAACTCTGATGATTACCTGGGAGATCGCGATAACCCAACCTCCTACAGCAGGGGTTTTTACCTCGCTCCTCTTCACTGCGGTGACGAAGGGAGCGAGCAGTAAGAACGCCTGATATTCTCAGGATGCAATAACCACTCGGCGCGGAGGTTCACCAACTAGCCGCGTCATTCTGCATGGAATTCACCCGTGAATGCAGTACTTTGTGAGGGGTAACTGTAGATGTAAACTTTTTTTTGGATGTTTCACATATGGCAAATCGTGTCTCGTTTTTCTGCAATTCCCCTCACAAAGTACTGCATTCACGGGTGAATTTCATGCAGAATGACGCGGGTAGTTGGTGAACCTCCGCGCCGAGTGGTTATCGCGATCTCCCAGGGTGATATTGAGCAAGTATTTACAAGAAAAAAAATTGAAAAATATCAAATGTGAACAAAGATACATGTATTTGATATTATCAAAAACTATCAAAAAGTGAGATTTTGCATGAGATTACACTGCTGATGAAAAGCAGTCATTCCTACTCATGTGTCTCAGCCATACCAGTTGAAAGGCCACAGCTGCCAAGAAAATTAAACTTTTCTAAACACCTCAAATTATCACATCCACATTTGGAACATGGTTGACTGACTACCGAGAAATTAAGAAAAAACCTAATGTTGAAATACTAGTCTTATGGCCAGTGAGTGTATACAACTAAAAGACATTAAAGAAATAGAAATTCACCTTTTGTTCCATAAAGGCCCGGCATAAAGGCCTGTCATGAGACACGTATATTGAACCAGGAAAAAATCTAAGTGTTCATCAACATCTTGGATTTGGTTTTGAATACATTGTTTAATAGGTCAACATTATATACCTTTACCACCTCAACCAGGATGTTTTATTTGCCTATTTCTCAGCTATATCTCCCTATTTGATAAACGTCCCACCTGCGATCAATTGTATTCACGCTGTGGTGCGACGACAAGGCTTATAAATTCGCCAAGTATTTGCTCCAGGTCGCATTCAGTTGAAGTTGGCAAATTGAACGAACCTATCGTGACATCATAAGATCGCCGTCCACCAAATTTACTCGTAAGTAAATTCCCTTCTTAACTCTCAACTTCATACTTACCCGTAAGGTCTACCATGTTGATATTCAAACCTAAAGGCCTCTAGAGGCAGCTTTTTAGTGCTTGATATTGGTGTGATTAACACAGAATTGGTGGCATGGGGAACCAACTTGGCCATCATTTTTTAAGTAAAATTTCATCAATGTCAACATTTGATCCACCACTCCATTCGGAACTTCCGAAGGCAACTGCTCGGCAATTTTCGTAGACACTCGCATTTCCCCTCGGACACAATTCCAAGGCAGCCATCTTGAACGCGCAAGGATTTCCTTGCGTTTCTGTGGGTTTGGATGCGGTCGCCTCATCACACCTGCAGCACCCTACGCATGAACTAACTAGGTCACACAAAAACGTTGCATTATTGGATCAATAATTGGCAGATTGGGTGAGATACCGATACGTTTATATATAATATGCCTCAACTTATCCAACAAATAAGGTTGAACATCTTAACAGGCCAAAATTCGGCCAAAATAGTCCCACGGTCCTGACGCCGGTGGTCACGTGGGTTTGTTGATAACAATATGGCTGCCTTGGACTTGTGTCCGAGGTGAAATGCGCCGCCCAGTGGACAGAAAGCAGTTCGCCTCAGGTCGTTCCGAATGGCACAATTCATGAGTTCATGGTTACTAGCGCCACCTGTTGTATAGCGACAGTACTGTTAGTAGCCCAATAGCAAGCTGCCTCTTGAGTCCCTTTAAGAATATTGTGTAGCCTATGTTACGTATATTTCGCTATAGGCCCATTTTTAGCGATCAAATGAGACCTGTTGGTATTTTCACCATCTTGGATTGACAAAAAGAAGCCCTGCAGTCAATCGTCTTCGACTCAGAGGCTTTCGGCAACCTTCGGGCCTCCATTGAAAGCATCTCGTCCGTATACAGAGGATTAAGTTCGACCACTATATGGTCGGTGAATAGGTCAGAAGTGATGCGGTTGTAGCGTTGCGCACACTGGAAATAGTTCACATATAATTTTTTTTATTTAACTGATGTTTGTTTGCACAAAATGAGTTATTTCGCAATGAATATAAATATTAAAACGTTTGAGTGGTTAAATGTGCATTTTGCAACGATTTTTATTGAAAAATTCGTATGCATTAGGTGACTCTTTCTCCCTCCCCACCTCGGTCACGAAACAAAAATGGCCGCCATAGCTTCACCACTTGAGAACGTGCTGTTATAGCTTGACTAACCCTTCATCAGGTACATAAGGTAACATGCTTCAACTCATTTTTCTATGTAGCAACACTCACAATGCCTAAATTGGTGACTTAGATCATTCAAATAGATAGATTTGAACAGTCTTGTCGAGCCACGTTTCATCAAAGTAGTTCCCGGAGCAATATGGCGCTGTCCGATATACGTCAGAGTTACGATGCTAGTACAAATCGTTCTCTGACGTTCAGATTGGCCCTGCAGTGAGAACTCCGACCAGAATGATTCATTTTGAATTCTTCTACTCCAGGTGTGACTCCAATCATGATGCTCAGGGCTGCCTTCATAGCCCTGGTCTTTCTACTTCATGAGGCCACTCCCGCGTCTTATGAAGTTGGTAATGTCGACGGCGTGCAGCTTGCAACAGAGCAAGGTCGAGCCACGTTGGATATTCCCGTACCTTATCCGAAGTACTTCCCAGACCTGATGGAGAAACTGACAATTTCATACGACAGTTTCTCCGAAGATGGTGATGCCGGGTACGGTTGGGATGTAGACGGACTGTCCTCGATATCCAGGTACGTGTTGTTTAAGGTACTGTCACACTGAAGTAGCTCTCAAAACGTCCTGGCCGTCCATGAAGTTCGTAAAAAGACTGTGAAAAGTTGTCACTACGTCCACTCCGTTCCCACACAGTTTGAGCCCGTTCGGCAACATTTTCAAGAACGTACTGAGAACTAGCTCAGTGTGATGGGGACATTAAAAATACTGTAGTTGTTCATTAATGCTCTGTTCTACAGCATTAGATTTCGAAATTCCCAATTCGTGCCAGTTGAATTCCTATAAAATCAAGAAGTAAATGAACCCTGCCTATTGCCTGTTGGCTACAGTACGCCCTTTCTCTTGCCCCAGATTGTTACTTTGTTTATTTACAGATGTCCACAAACAATCGCTCAAGATACCAAGGTCCGAGGCATCAAATATGACAAGGAAGACAAGTTCTGCCTCGATGGGCAACGTCTGATGATCGTCGAAGGAAAGTATGGCAAAAACAACGCTGTTTACTACACCGAGGTAGACTCGTACAGGAAGGTAACGTCACACGGCCGGATAGATTCAGGGCCTGCTTACTTTACTGTCCGCACCAAAGACAACAAGATCCTAACGTATGGAAAACGGATGAATTCTCGACTGAGCTGCGACAATGTGAAAAGCGTTCACACTTGGTACTTGGATTCCGTGAGTGATTATACCGGCAATGAAATCAAGATAGCTTACCTGGCGACGAAAAGAGGTCGTTTTGTCTCAACAGTCTCTTCTAAGAAAGGAAAGCTGAAAATCAAATTCACTTACCGATCAAGAGGTGACGTCACGCAGACCTATTTCAACGGTTGCTTACTTGAGGTCACTGACAAACTGTTGAAGAAGGTGACGGCCATATACAAGGGAAAGCAACAAAATACTTTGACCTTGACTCATACGGAGTCCGGGGACGCAAAGAAAAGTATTCTGACGTCGTTTAAATTTTGTAGTCGTGGAAACAAATGCCTGAAGCCCGTCACTTTGGATTATAGTGGCCTCAAGGATTTACACGAAGTGGAAGATCCATCTATCTGGAGCTATGACTTCACAACATCAAGCGGATGGTCCTCCTCCACTACAATACGTCGTATGGCTGACATCACCGGTGACGGACTTGTCGACATCGTTGGCTTTAAAGACGATGGAGTCTACGTGGCCAAAAATCTTAACGGATCATTTAGCAAGCCGAGGAGATGGTCTTCAGATTATGGTTCGAGAGGTGGTTGGTCAACATCTAAGCACATTCGGACATTCGCAGATATGAATGGCGATGGTTTACTTGATGTAGTTGGGTTTGCAAATGACGGCGTATATGTTTCGTTCAACACCGGAAAGGAAACGTTTGTCAGAGAACGAAAGGTCGTGAGAGAATTTGGATGTTCCGGTGGCTGGAGAATTGAGAAACACCCGCGGTTTGTCATAGATGTGAATGGAGACGGTCTTCCTGACGTAGTTGGATTTGCAAATGCTGGTGTCTACGTTGCACTCAATAGCAAAGCATCCCCGGGAAGATTCGGACGTGCAAAGTTAGAGTTGAACCAGTTTGGTTACAATAGCCACTTCGCATGGCGCGTTGAGAAACACCCAAGGTTTGTTGAGGACGTTACAGGCGATGGTCTTCCTGACATTGTTGGTTTCCATGATGGGGGAGTCTACGTTGCTGTAAACAACGGTGAGGGATTCGAAATGAAGACTCAATGGATCTATGGCTTCGGTGTCCACCGCCAGTGGTCAGTGGACAAACATCAAAGGCACTTGATCGACATCAGTGGCGACGGCCTCAAAGATATTGTGGGGTTCTCCCCCACTGGGGTGGTTGTTGCCATCAACACGGGAAAGAAGTTCCTTCCGGCGCAGAAGTGGGTGACTGCCTACGGTACTCAAGCGGGGGGTTGGAAAGACGGCTCCTACCCGAGACTGATAGAGGATATCAACGGGGATGGTCTACCTGACATCGTTGGCTTTGGTTGTTGCGGAGTTGTTGTTTCTTTCAACACTGGAACTATGTTTACTAATCCGAAACAGTCGAGTAAGCATTTTGACACCAATACTTGGGGAGACAAAAACAGTCCACGATTGTTGAAGGACGTCAATGGGGATGGAATACCTGATGTTGTCGGCTTCAGCAGAAGTGGCGTCTACGTTGCGTTGAACAAAAATAAACTAACAAAACTAGTGAAAGTGGTGGACAGTTTCAACAATGTTGATGAAATTTCTTACCTTTCAATTGCTAATACGACCGTCTACACTCGCGATCCAAAGTCAACGTACCCTTCGCCTGATATTAACTTGGCACACATGGTTGTTTGGAAGATCACAAGTTCCGATGGCGTCGGTGGGCAGAATGTCACACGCTATCAGTATGAAGGACTAAAGACGAATCTTCGCGGGCGTGGTTCATTAGGATTTCGTTCGATAAAAGAAACAGAAGAGGGTGAAGCAGAGCTGGTAAAGAAAACATATCACCAAGACTTCCCTCTCACTGGGTTCGAGTCTTCTAACTCACACATCATAAACGGTCACACTGTTTCTGAGTATGAAAAGCGGTATAAAGCAGTTACGAGACACAACCACGTCTACCAGGTGCTCCGCACCGAAGAAGTTGAGACCTTACGCGATCTGAACGGTAAACCCACAACGACCACAACCAGGCGATTTTCGCAGGTCGATGACTTCGGAAACTTTGGAAAAGTTGATGTTGAGCTGACTGGAAATGGAAAAACCTTCAAGGAAGTTTTGACAAGTCAATATGCTACTGTTGATAAAGCTGATTGGTATATTGAAAAGCTGACTTCTTTAAAATCAACAAAATCAGATGATTCTGGGACATCTACAACAATGACTGAATACTCCTATGACCAAAAGACACGCTTATTGAAGAAAACGAGAAAGGATCCTGGAAATAAGCTTGGCTTAGAGATTGAAAACACATACGACAGCAACGGCAATGTCGTACGAATGATCCAAAGACCTATCCAGCCAAAACATCAATCGAATACTGCTGCAAGTGGTCGAACTGTCTACAAGTCTTATGATGCTGATAGTATCCTTCTTACGTCGACATCCAACTCCCTACAGCACAAGGAATCTTACCAATTTGATGCCAATGGCAACATGATCAAGATAACGGGTGCCAATGGCTTGGTTACCAGGCGAGAATTTGATGCCATGGACCGTCCAACAGCGGAATTGCGAGCAGACGGAACGAAAGTTTCTTGGAAGTACAGCTGGGACACTTCAAACAATCCGAGATATGTTTACAAGGTTACGAAAGAGGAGACGGGAAAACCTACAGAGGTGTCCATATTTGATTCATTTGAGCGACTTGTCAAAAGAATCACAGACGGTTTCAAGAACAGCGACAAGATCGTCGAAGACATCGTTTACGACAAGTATGGCAATGTTGTCAAGCAGTCAGTTCCTTATTACGCGAGTGCTACAAAACAAGTAGGATGGGTTACGTACAAGTACGATGCTTTTGGACGAGACGTTGAAACCAAGAAGCCTATCACTAAGGATCTTTCCAGTACGACGAAAACTGCGTATGATGGATTCGTCACCACTAAGACAAATGGGCTTGGCCATTCAACGGTCACGACATACGACGCACTAGGCAGGGTTACCAAAGTCACAGATGCGATGGGCGGAAATATGCTGTACGCGTACGATGCAATGGACAACCTTGTGGAAGTAACAGATCCACATGGCAACAAGGTCAAAATGAGATATGACGTTCTAGGGAACAAAGTCGAAAACAACGATCCAGATATGGGAAAATGGGTGTATGAATATGATGCGTTTGGAAATGTGGTGAAGCAGGTTGACGCAAAAGGCCAAGTCATTTCTATGAAGTACGATAGCTTGGGTCGAAAGGTGGAGACTTCGTATGCTCAGTCCAAGATCAACTGGTATTACGACGGGGCTTCCCACGGTATAGGAAAAGTACACAAAGTAACTCAAACTGGCGGCTTCACTAGGACATACACGTATGATGCGAAGGGCAGGGAGACTGCAGTGACTGAATCTTTCGACGAAGGAGAGAAATTCACGGTGAAGACAGCTTACAATGACAAGGGTAGAATTGCGCGACAGGACTACCCAGGAAATAAACAGGTACATTTCTGCTACAGCGGTAATGGTTTCTTGACCATGGTGAAGAAATCAACGTGTGATGGAGGGACAAGCGGCGTTTATTGGAGTGGACTTGAGTATGATCCTCATGGCCACGTGTCGAAGGAGAAATACGGTAACAACATGCAAACCGAGTATGGGTACACATTGGGCGCTTACACAGAATCAATTTTGACCAAGGAAAGGGCGAGTGGAAAGAAGATACGGGACCTGACTTACGAACATGACGAAGGATCTAATATGATTCGCCGCACAAATAGTGTTTCTGGGACAACGGAAAGGTTCCAGTACGATCCTTTGGACAGGATCACCAGAGCTACCATTAGAAAAACCGATCCAAATCAACAACTGGGTTTCACTGAAGACTGGGAATACGATGCCATTGGGAATATTCTTCGGTACAGCGGATTGGGGAACCACTATTTCGAGTACGACAAGAACAAACCACACGCGGTGACCAAAGCTGGTACGAAAGCTAGTGCTCGTACGTTTGCTTACGACGCAAACGGCAATGTGATTAAGAAGAACAATCTGAAAATATCATGGACACCTTTCAACAAGCCTACAATAATGGTGGACCCTGTCAAAAGCAAGAGTGTCACCTTTGCTTATAATCCTGACCAGATTCGCTACAGCAAGGTTGGCCCTGGCGACATGACCACGATTTACATCGGGAAGCTCTATGAGAGAGTGACGAAGGGGTCTGGTAGTTCTTCGAGCCGAGTTCACAAGTACTTTATTTACGCTTTA
Organism: Notospermus geniculatus; assembly: GCA_002633025.1. Classification (NCBI taxonomy): domain Eukaryota; kingdom Metazoa; phylum Nemertea; class Pilidiophora; order Heteronemertea; family Lineidae; genus Notospermus; species Notospermus geniculatus. The sequence goes on from NMRB01000064.1 coordinate 549,149, forward strand.
GGTAAACTCGTTGCTATTGAATCAAAGAAAGACTCCAAACCACCAACAATAGATTACATGCACTCGGACCACCAAAGTTCCATTGACACCGTGACCAATGAACAAGGCGTAGTCATGGAGACCATGCGATATAATGCTTTTGGCCGCAGACTACCAGCAAATTTGTTGAGTTGTAGATCCTGTGATTTAAGTCCACCTCAGCCAGGGTTTGACAGCACGACTCGTGGTTATACTGGGCACGAACACATCGATGATTTCAATTTGGTTCACGCGAACGGAAGGATCTATGATCCAGAGGTTGGGCGGTTCCTTGGGGCAGATCCTTTGGTGCAAGATCCCTACAACACACAGAGCTTCAACAGGTATTCATACACTTTGAATAACCCCTTGAAACACAACGATCCAACAGGTCACATCTTTAAAAAGGGAGGGCGCATTTTAAAAAGGGTTGTGAAGAATGTTGTCAAGACTGTCGGAAACGCGGTGAAGAAAGTGGCAAACGTAGTGAAGAATGTGGTGAAAAAAGTGGTAAACAAGGTTGTAAATGTCGCAAAGCAAGTTTGGAAGGAAATCAAACCGTATATAAGACCAGCAATCGCACGTGTTCTCCGTATGGGAACTCAAGTAGTTGGTGGTATTTTAGCTGCTGCCGGCGGACCTAAAGGTATTGCAGCCGGTATTGCCGTGGTTGCTATCGGTGAGTATGGTGCAAGTCGCGTAGAGGGAAAGTCGCACAAGGAAGCGCTAAAGAGTGCTGCCATTGCGGGAGTTATGTTTGGTCTTGGCCTCGTCGCCGCCGGCGGGGCTTCCGGTGGTTTAATGCCGTCGATTAAAGAGAAGAGTCCATTACTTCATGATTTTATCGAGTATGGAAAGGAATTCGAAGGATACTACAAAGAGGCCCTCATTTTCGTCGAAGTTTACAAGGAAAACGGTCCCCCGAAGACGCTGATAGGGATAGCATTTGACGGCTACTACCTAAACATAATCTCACAGCAGCAGTCTGGGAAGAACGCTAACGTAATGGCTGGTATTTCCCTAATTTACCAGGACAGTGTGGACCAGTTGTCGACACCTTTTGCTCCAATGGGTGGCCAAAATGGAGGACCAATACAAGGGCTCCTTATGGATGTAACTAAAGAACATCTGCTTGGACTTCTACCTAAGAACTAAGAAATCAAGGACCGACACACTCTGACCGATTCCCTGGTACCCTGTACCAAGATTGTATGTACGTGTACGTACATGTACATATGTGTACACGAACATGTACATCCGATCTTGGCATCTGTTAGTAGGATATCACCAAAACTGACTAAAAAGTAGAATTTTAGAAACAGGAGATCTTAATACCACTTATCATTATACTCAGCAGCACTTTTGTAGATGAGAACAGTTTAGTATTCACCGAGGGCAATTGTCAGGCTATAGGCATTATAACATGGTAGGGTCGTGCCTTGTAGAAAGTGTAGGCGCTATAGATACCTTGCCAAAGTCGGCCATTTTTTCTCACAGGGTAATAACAAACACTCAATGTACAGTGAATGTACACCATTGATGTACAGCATGTTTTAAAATCTGCCAAATCATAAAAACCTGCCACGGAAATGTCTCACATAACATACCATCAGTAATATTATATTAATATGGACTGAGCCTTGGCTTACTTTTGGCAAAATANAATTTGTGATACATGTAGGTGTTAGAGAACATGAAATAGAAACGAGTTTCTAAGGTGAAAGACATCGCTTCCTACCAGATTCCAACATGTAGGTGTTAGACGTAGAAAATAAAAATTATTGAAAATCCACGATTCTCCTCATCTTTAGTCATGATTCGACTTTCTTTAGCGTCATCCAGGTGAACATTTTAGGAACATGATGGATACAGAGGCAGGCTTGGTTGTCTCAGGTCAACGCCTGTTCAATGACACGGAAATGTCTCAGCCGTACATACATGAAGACGAACGTGATGATTGTGTCACTGATATCGCAAATTTAATCACCACTCGAAATGTTTGAGATCTGAAATGCAGGGCTATGTCCTCGGGAATGGAGGGTGATTGTGGCGCAGACGTCAAGTTCACACGGTTGTGAATGTCAATGAAAGCAATAAAGGCAGGTGCATATATTAGTATTTGCAGTATAGGCCTACATGCTGAGAACATACACTAACACATCGCCACCATTGCTTGAAATCATATAGGCTATTTAAAGGAGCACGGTATTGAATCTCAAATGCGTTATTTGACTGCCGACGTAGAGGGAGCCACCTAGCGGCAGTAGGGCGAACTACAAAAATGCATTACAAAACGTACGCGATAAATCGGGTCATTCGCCAAAACGTAGTTACCCTCGGATTGGAGAGTGGCGCAGTGGCGCCGGCTGTCGAGATAAAGTGACAATGCCGTGCTCCTTTTAACACAAAACGCCTGTGAAAACCTCTCCGTAAGCGGAATGAACTAGACTGAAGTGGGTTCAAGCCTTGCCGATCGAAAAGAATTAAGAAAAAGAAACATTAATTGGCATGCATGTTTATTGTTCTTTATTGTAATGAGTATTTGATAATGTAAATATATGTATATTCGTAAAGACCCTACAGGCAGCCGGCCTTATAAGCATTTTGATGTGCTCATTGCACCAATCGGTTGGCATGAGAATCTAACTCGGCCATGTTTTGTATGTGAAATACACTAAACTCAACATTTGAACCAAAGCTGTTGGTTGTCATTTGCTAGCGCCACCTGTGGTGAAGTGACCCCAATAGCTGCCCATAGGGCCCCTTTAAATAATGAGTCATAAAGTAAATCAAATAACTACAATTCCACTTTTTTTTACATACTGCATTTTCTGATAGTACGATCTAGCATGATGTGGGCATTTCCATGAAATTTGAATAAATGTGCACAAGGTCGGATTGGTTCACAAGCTTGGATATACATGCAAGCCTCACCAGAGGGCATTCTGGATTGATTAACGTAGGACCTCAACATGGTCAATTTACCTATACGCTGAACTGGCTTCCGAAGAACGTGAGTTCGTTCAGACCACAGGCCTCACTCAGCAGCTTTGTCTAAATCGTCGATGATGCCTCCGAAGTGGAAAGGAAGGAACATGTAACCATTTCCGGAGTAAAATTTGGTCTGGAATTCCACCCTGAAAGAAATGGAGAGAGTTCTCAAACAAGTGCACTGACGAGTGGGACTTGATGAATATGAACTGCTTGAATGGCATTTTTAGAAAGGTTTCGAATAACTACTCAAACATTTTGGTTACTCTTTCTAAGTTTATTTTAACATGACGTTTCTACCAGTGATCCCTGGTCGTTGTCAAGTGTACTACTGAATCAAAGTGAAGTTTCTTGCTTTTCATAAGACCCAATTGTTTTACTGCACAATAGTATTATTACCGTAATACTGTATTTCTGTAAAAACACTTATGTAGACTCTAAAAGCAAGAAACTTCACTTTGATTCAGTTGTACACTTGACAACGACCAGGGAACACTGGTAGAAACGTCCTGTTAAAATAAACTTAGAAAGAATAACCAAAAAGTTTGAGTTAGCAGTTATTGATGAATATATGTCTTGGAATGATAATCAAGCGAAAGTAACTATAATTCGTGCAACACGAAGACTATCGTCAAGGAAGGCAATCCCAACGGATGTTTTGAGCGCAAACGTACCAATGTAAACGTAGAGTGTGTAGAAATGCAGACAAGCCTTCCATCACTAATAGGATACCAATGGTCAAGGCCGACCAGGCGATGAAAATCAGGAACATGACGGGAGCGCCTACCCATCCATCCATACTCAGGGGAAGACGCATCACCATCGTCCAAAGCACCTCAGACAACTCTGCAAGGTGAGAATGATAATGAATGAGCCAAGTGGGTATTGGCATAAAGGAATCAACCATAAAGGTTTAACTGCGAACGATGAGCTTACTGAGGGATACACCACATGTGTTGCCACCAGATGTCTCTCGATCACTGCCTGAATTTTGGTTTTACGTAATAGGCAGGAGCTTCAACTTTTTTTGTGGTGAAGAGGTACATGAACCTGCCAACATGATGCTTTGAATTCCATTTCTGACGATAACTGAGCTATTTTCAGCACAATTAGTGTTCCATGTACAAATGTACGTCAGCCTATTCAAATGTACACCGATGACCCTGAACACACATCGTTCGTGGGGTTCTCATTAATTCAATCCTTTTGTATCAAAAGATCAACTAGTCGGAATTCAACAAAATTTGCAGTGAATGTGCAGAAGGGTCTTGCCTATCATATGGAAACGTCAGAATGCAAATCTGTTGGGTTTTAAAGGGATACCGTCCACATTTATAAAATGCTAAATTTGTCAGTTGAACCTTTATGGTTGATTCCTTTATGGTATTGGTGAACAGAGAAGTCGAGAACTGCCAAAATCGAGTATGTCTTCCTGGATCCAACTAATTGAATGCAGAAAGACAAAAATATTGGAGTTCTTGATCAACCCGATTACGAAAGGGAAGTCTCGTTTCGTGTTCAGTGACAAAAGAATGTTGTGTTCACCGATTTGATACCTTCTGATGGAAGAAGTTTCTTCTTGCTTTGGTGTTCCAGGAGCAAATACAAAATTGGTGAGCAACAAAAACATTCTGGGGCGGGGAGCGGGGGGCGGGGGTGAACCATTTTCTGATCTGTCTTTGTGTATTACTCACGGGCATGTGCCAGGCTCAGAGCCCACAGTCGGAGATAAGACGCGGTGTTGGATATGCAACCGAGACAGTACTCAATGGTGTGTATGCATTGATGGATAAACACGTCGCCGAAATCAAACTGAAATGAGACATTGACGCAGAGTAATAATTGAACTGATATGCTCCATCTGCAATGGACAGTGTTTTCAATACCTCCCTCTCAGCATGGGGGGGGGGGGGAGTCGGGGGCTGCGAACGACCCCCCTTTGGCGAACAGTGCCCTCACATTCAAAGCAACTTAACGCGTTGAGGAGGACAGGGCCAATTGCAAAATGCCACAGAACGTGTCTCGGAGCATCTAGATTTTTCCTAGGGGGAGGTCCCCCCAGCTAGCAAGGAATGTGGGCCCCATATGGGTTTTCGAGTGGGCAAAGTGGGACCAGACCCCCCGTCGGGCGCTGACGCGCATCGCACGAGCTGGCGAGGCTACGTCCCAATCCAACCCCCCACCCCCACCCCCTTCAGAAAACCTGGCGACCCCATGCTCAGCTCTCTGAATAGTTGAAAGAACTCAAAAAAGAAATCACTTTCAAAGTCAATGTAGCCTACATGTAATAAAACCTACGGGTTCATCGGCGTCGTCATCGTCACCTTCGTCATCGTGCACTGTGGGTCTTGTACCGACCGGGCCAGCACCGTCTATCAAAGGTTCGTCGTCAGTATGAACGACTGCATGGTATACTGTTGCTCTCCTCTGAAATGACATGTTCACAGATGAAGTTGAGATCATTTTTGCTGGCTTAGATTCACAAGATACGGCGCGAATCATTTGCCCTAGTCAGAGAATTAGACAGCCAACCGTTCAAGACAGCGGACACTTACGGCCAATTTCTGATTGTGCCATCGTCGGAGAACAAGGGGCTTGATAAGAAGAATCCACGGTATACATATGATTGCCACAACTACCAGTGCCATCTGGACAATGTACTGAGTCTGAAATAAAACACACGCTCAAACATTATTTTAAGCCCGGCTCTGTGCATGTTGTCTAAGCATACCGAATCCACTGCAAGAATGTTCATGTTACGGATTTGTCTGAAGTTGCAAAATGCATTTCTTACCAGCACGATACATGTACGTCGGCCTACATGTATTGTATGTTCTTACTGTATCTAAAACAACTTGTAGGGAAATACATCACTAGCATTTCGATCACGACAACACCCAGTAGCCCAGTAGGTCTACACTTACCTCATCCCTATATCCTGGCAAATCAGTGTTGCATTGAGGCGGACATAGATCATTTCGCTTAGTTGGACCGGTGAACATGAACATATTAATAAAATCTGAAAAATTTTCATAATTGTTTATTGTTTAATACAAAATGGGTTTATATGGTAATATCGACACGCGCACGTTACATGTATATGTATATGACGGTTGTAGATACTTACCGATCAGAAGGCCTGGGGCACAACATGACAGGTCAGGTGTGTAGGCAATCCATTTGAAGAAGATCATGGCGCACAGGTAACCAAATATGCATAGCAGAAAGAGCACTTGGGGGATGAACTCGCAAAAGATATTGATCTTCCTCTTGAAATACCTAAAATATTTGAAAGTGTCGCTGTATAGAGCAGAAGGCAACTCCGTTCTGAAACTGGAACGGCCCAAACAAAATTGCCGGGTAAAGGTCNAACCCCCCCCCCCCCCGGGATCCGGCCCTAAGTGAGGGCATACTTCTAACTCCTCCGCAGTGCCGTAATGCTTCATTACGAATTGGAGCATCCTAAAACGCGGAATGCGACGACACTGCGGAGGATTTTGGACATATACTTACACATGGTTGAATAGACTCAACCACACTCCAAGCATCATCTGACTTATACCCAATATCACAGACATTTTCTCCTTGAAGGAATTGAGCCATGTGATCTTGTTCTTAGATATCTGCCACAGCTGAAAGATAATCGAAGTACATGTATTTCGATCAAGAAATCATCATGATACCTTTTGTGCTGGCGATTGATACCTTATGCGAGGGTCCGTGGGTTCGAGTCTGGTAGGAAGCTGGAAGCTATGTCTTTTACCTTAGAAACCTGTTATTTCATGCTGTTATCATTTTCTGCTCCAAGAGGGACTCAGAATAACAAACGAAAATTATCGGTTTCCACCTCATTTTGGAATTGAACGTGATCGTCGTGTGACCACGTTTTTGCTCTTTCGCCACAAAGTTCCTTTTTCTACACAGCAACTTGCTTTGACGTTGGAGAAAATCGTTCCAGGGACTCGACTGTATATCGGTCCACACAGAACATTCCGGCCCGTATTCAATAAGGGTGATCATCGCACGTTTAAGGGTGTTTTGGCCTAATCAGCGTACAAATTCTGCATTACACAGGTTAAAGGCCTAGAAAACTATTGTCTGATGTCTGTACGGTGGTTCACCAGAGGCGTTTACCCGCAGGATAATCACACGCGTCTAACTAAATCCTGCGTCTAAGTCAAAGAGCATGAAGGAAATGTTGAACTATCAGGAAGGCTTGTCTAGAATTTTTCCAACACTTTCTATTGTCCTCCCACACTAAGACGCAGGAATGTTAGACGCGTGTAATCATCGTGTGGGTAAAATGCCAGGGATCAGGCAGCTTACAGAACGTAGAACAATAGTTTCTAGGCCTATAACCTGTGTAATGCAGGATTTGTACGCTGATTTAGCTAAACACCCTTATTGAATACGGCCCTCCATGTCCAAAATTAACGTACCGAGTCAACGCCAAAGTAGTAAGGAATCCCCCTGTAGTCTGGTGAGTTGGGGTCGAGTTCCAGCGAACCGCCTTCGTCCAGTACCGACCTAAGAAGAAGTCATGAGTTACATACGCCATGGAGGTATAAAATACCTCCATGCATACACCATTTCCTCGTACTGTTAGTTTCAGCAACATTCCAGCTTCTCTTTTCAGCATCAAAGTGTGTATCGCTATATGGCGATATGACATTATAATGTACTAGCAAGAACACGTGGCATTCGGCGATTCTGAGTTTGGAATGCACGGCACGGCTGGAATTGGTGCAACACAGTGTGCGGTAGGGAGAATTTCGAAAGCAATCGAACAACACCATTAAAAAAGTAAAATTGCTACCAGAACAAAGTCCTCTTCGCAAATTAAACCTCCCGTTGCATCAGGATATGGTATCCTCTTACCATGCCGAATTTCGAGGCAATGAACAAAGCTTCTAAGTGTGACTTTATTGAGCCGATTTCCAGCATTATTATATAGATAGGGATCATGCCAAAGTCAACATAACTCTGCGCGGCTGAAGAACGAGTTAAGGAATGCAAAGTTTCCGTTGTAGAAGGCTAATCGTTCCCACTTGCAACGCAGACGTTCGTCACTTACACGGAAAAGTTGGGGTTCCATGCAGTCCCAAAGATATTCAATGGTTTGGCGAAGCAATCGTTGTAGATAAGTCCGGTATACATTGAAAAAATTCCCATCAACAAGATGATGTAACGACCACCAAAGAAGATTTTCCAAATCTGTATGAAGACAACGAAGACAAGTATATGCAGCACATGTACAGGAAATGTACATAGACGAGTAATTACAGGTACAATTTACAAACACTGCACAGTACCTTTTTGGATGCTGGATGGTTTATTTTTTTGTTCGCATCCAATAAGAAGCCGAACAATTGACATAATAATGTTGAACATGTAGTAGGCCTACATGAAGCTACCCTATCTCGGAAATGTTATATACACATGTATTAGTCATGTTTTTTGTACATGTACATGTATTGAATGTACATGTATTTTAAAATAATTGTCTACAGAAATCGTGTATGGTGACAAACAATACTTACTTCGTTGTCTGATTTCTGGGCCAGCAACTGTTTCTCTCTTATCACCATCCACAGGGCAAAGAGGAACATGAGGAAACCATGGCCAAGATCACCAAACATCACAGCGAACAAGAACGGGAAAGTGATGATCGCAAATGGTGCTGCAGTGAAAAAGAATAGCCTACTAATAGTAGATGATACTTGAAAGCATTGGCTGAGATTCGAACCTTTTCATTCCATATCCTTTGCCATGTAGGTTACATGTCTATCATTATGCAGTTTCCCCATTGGTAGGCCATCTTGTGTTTGGGTAGTAGCATAATGGAATCAAGCATGGTTCAACTTAATTAGCGAATTATAAATGTGGACAGTATCCGTTTAAACCTCAACAGATTTGCATTCTGACTCTTCCATATGACAGGCACGACCCTTCTGCATGTTTACTGCAAAGTTTGTTGAATTCAGACTAGCTGATCTTATGATACAGGAGGACTGAATTAATGAGAACCCCACGAACATTAGAAAAAACGACAGGGAGAGCTCTAATGTATTCAGATGGAGCGCAGTACATTTTACACTACACTGACGTCGTGACGTCGGTGCACTGACGTCAAGAATCGCGGCGATGATTTGCGTTTTTTAGATTCAATACAGTGGGGCTTTAAGTGTATCCCTCAGTTAGTTCATCGTTCGCAGTTAAATGTTTATGTTTGATTCCTTTATGGTAGTAGACAGTTCACTTGCCTCCATTAACTTCCCTGTAATCGGCCACGCCGTATGCATCAATGATCGCCTGGAATGGAGCTGTGAATTTGTTGGTCCGGTGATAGGTCGGTGGTGACTCCTTGGTCGACATACGGTTCAGGATCGACGGGACACTGCTGCCACACATTTCCTGTAATGACAAAACGACACGCTTTAACATGCATCTCACGAACAAATGTAGATTTGATGGAGACGAAGTATGAAAATACCGAAATAAAGTTACGAACCGTTGCCTGCCTCAGCGCCAATTGGACGCGATCGAGATCTCTGACAGCACACCAGCATTCTGCAATAAGGCACTTCTGGGTGACATCCAGGTTGAGCATGTTGAGGGTATGGTAGATAGCCTTTATCTTCCTGACCATTATTAGCCAAAC
>NMRB01000064.1:560029-616879 GCA_002633025.1 Notospermus geniculatus
TCACTTACACGGAAAAGTTGGGGTTCCATGCAGTCCCAAAGATATTCAATGGTTTGGCGAAGCAATCGTTGTAGATAAGTCCGGTATACATTGAAAATATTCCCATCAACAAGATGATGTAACGACCACCAAAGAAGATTTTCCAAATCTGTATGAAGACAACGAAGACAAGTACATGTATATGCAGCACATGTACAGGAAATGTACATAGACTAGTAATTACAGGTACAATTTACAAACACTGCACAGTACCTTTTCGGATGCGGGATGGTTTATTTTTGTTGTTCGCATCCAGTAAGAAGCCGAACAATTGACATAATAATGTTGAACATGTAGGCCTAAGCTACCCTATCTCGGAAATATTATATACACAATCATGTATTAGTCATGTTTTTTGTACATGTACGTGTATTGAACGTATTTTAAAATAATTGTCTACAGAAATCGTGTATGGTGACAAACAATACTTACTTCGTTGTCTGATTTCTGGGCCAGCAACTGTTTCTCTCTTATCACCATCCACAGGGCAAAGAGGAACATGAGGAAACCATGGCCAAGATCACCAAACATCACGGCGAACAAGAACGGGAAAGTGATGATCGCAAATGGTGCTGCAGTGAAAAAGAATAGCCTACTAATAGTAGACGATAGCCTATGAAAGCATTGACTGAGATTCGAACCTTGTCATTCCATATCCGTTGCCATGTAGGCTACATGTCTATCATTATGCAGTTTCCCCATTGATAGGCCATCTTGTGTTTGGGTAGTGGCATAAAGGAATCAAGCATAAAGGTTCAACTTTAAAATTTAGCGAATTATAAATGTGGACAGTATCCGTTTAAACCTCAACAGATTTGCATTCTGACTCTTCCATATGACAGGCACGACCCTTCTGCATGTTTACTACAAATTTTGTAGAATTCAGACTATTTGATCTTGATAAGAGGACTGAATTAATGAGAACCCCACGAACGATGAGAGCGCAAAGTCATTTGTGTACATTTAAATAGGCTGACGTACATTTGCACATGAAACACTAATTGTGCTGAAAATCGCTCTGTTATCCTCAGCAATGGAATTCAAAGCATCAAATTTACAGGTTCATGTACCCCTTCACCAAAGAAAATGTTGAAGCTCCTGCCTATTACGTGAAGCCAAAAAAATTCAGGCAGTGAGAGACATCTGGTGGCAACACATGAAGTGTATCCCTCAGTTAATTCATCGTTTGCAGTTAAACCTTTATGTTTGATTCCTTTATGGTAGTAGACAGTTCACTTGCCTCCATTAACTTCCCTGTAATCGGCCACGCCGTATGCATCAATGATCGCCTGGAATGGAGCTGTGAATTTGTTGGTCCGGTGATAGGTCGGTGGTGACTCCTTGGTCGACATACGGTTCAGGATCGACGGGACACTGCTGCCACACATTTCCTGTAATGACAAAACGACACGCTTAACGTGCATCTCACGAACAAATATAGATTTGATGGAGACGAAGTATGAAAATACCGAAATAAAGTTAATACGAACCGTTGCCTGCCTCAGCGCCAATTGGACGCGATCGAGATCTCTGACAGCACACCAGCATTCCGCAATAAGGCACTTCTGGGTGACATCCAGGTTGAGCATGTTGAGGGTATGGTAGATAGCCTTTATCTTCCTGACCATTATTAGCCAAACCTTGATGTGCTTAGCAGCCTGAACGAGCACGCGGTGGCGGTGATCCATCGACTGATTGAGAACCTGAATGGAACAAGACCAAAAATACACGTACATGTAGATAGATCTATTTTTGACAAGGCGCATACATGTACAGTACATTATACTGATCCATACAAAATCTTCATTAACATCAGTGAACATTTTGTTTCTGATGTTACTCACCATCATAAGGTCCTGGATTCTAGTGTCGACGCCCATCAGCATCTCTCGGCGTTCATTTGGCGTATCAGGGCATGGATAGAGAGTTGCATGGAACCTAAAAGGTGGAGTTTTACTGGTAAGCAATTTTATCTGAGATCGATTCCTGATCGAAATACATGTACATGTACGTTGGTTTACATTCTAGCCCACTGAGTGCCATCCTTTAGGGCCGCATTTTAGAACGTTCCTGAACATTAAGATCCACCTTAAATCTATTGTTCTCAATGGTTTTACAATTAGACCTAAGGTCGACCTTGACGTTAAGGAACGTTCTAAAATACGACCCTTAGATAATCGTGAAATTCGTACTTCGGAAGTAAAGATTTAACAGACCACAAAGCTAAAAAAAAAAAGTTAAAGTTTCGGTTTATAGTCTGATATCAACAACGGTAGAGGTTCTCATCCGACTTTACACTTTAACCCCAGTCTGTCCTGAAACCTTTCAGTAGAACTCAGATGAGCTGCTCATTCAGCGCTACAATCTGAGCATTTCCGACCGGTACCCATTTATACACCTGGGTGGAGAGAGGCCAGTGAGGCAAAGAGACCTGCCCAAAGTCTCACGCCAGCAGCGGGATTCGAACCCGGGATCCTCTGACCGCTAGTCGGAGGCCCGAACCACTACACCACCGTGGCTCCAATTGTGGCTCCACATTCCAATTGAAACGTACCCCTCACAAATCTTCTTGACGCGTGCTTTCAGATGTTCACCTTGGAAGAAGATGATGAAAACACACTTCATCACTTCTTCACCCTAGATTGAATAAAGTGAGAGAGGATATAACAACCCCTTTATCTTTTGAAGGCGAAGTATTATTTAACAGGCGCGTGTCCAGAGGGGGTCCGGACCCCCTCTGCTCGCGAAGGCCATAGATATTACCAAAAATTTATAAGGCGAGCGAGCATAAATGACAGGGAGAGAGGCAAGTAGGTGAAGCGTCTAGTGGGTTCTCGAAACTGCCAACCCCTGCTCTGATATAGATGTAGTACCCACTATAGTTCTGTTATTAGTAAGCCCATCGATCAGATAGGTATCCGTTGTTGGGTGTGGCCGATGCCACCAGGTTCACCCAGTCAATTCATGTTCAAGACTGGAATGTTGGGAAATGGCGTCTTCGGTGTGCAGATTTTACAAAATTTCCAACGCGAGGGGGACACCCCCTCGCACTCGCACTCCCCCTCCGGCTCCAACATCCACGACTCTCGGGGGCTGGACCCCCCTCTGCTCAAAATCCTGGACATGCGCCTGTATTAGCTAAAGGTTTAATTAGATATATATAAACTAAGATTCACCTCTGGGATCTTCTACATAGCGCCTGAGGAAGACCCCGATTGGGGTCGAAAATTTGCGAAATATTCGGAGATGACTTTCCGATTTATTGTATACTGTGTGTCGTTTTTGTGCTGTTTTTTGGATATCTACATGTAACTAAGAAGAAACGACGAGGTATCGCTATTCAAGCACGGTGTGTTCGTACATGTATGTGATGGCTCTAAGACAAAACCAACTATTTCTATTCTCTGAGAGCACACTTACAGTTTCAGGGTCTTCTAGTGGTGCGTAAATCTCGGTTTGTTTCAAGAAGACGTTCCCTCTACAGGCACGCCACAGCATCCTCTCAAATGCAGGAAGCCGTTCTCTCAGGATCACACCAGCGACGAACCTGAAGAAATTTTATCCTTTTATGTATTGGGGAATTGTCTGATGTTGTATTAGCAGTGTGCGTGTCCAGTTTGACCATAGAGGTATTATAAAGATATGTCAGTATAATTCCTCCAGGGTAGACGACAAACCTTACTTGCCAGCAAGTTAAAAGCATCACATTTTTACTGTGGTAACGGCAAATTATACGACAAAGACGCAACTAACTTTATTGAAGGGAGTAAGAAATAAAAGTGGAAAATAACAAGTGGGAAATTTTGGAATTTTGCGCGAATTTTTCAATTTCTCAAATTGGGAGAATTTTTTTCCTATTTTGAGAAATTTTCTTAAAATAACATGATATTCTGTCTGATTTTTCGGGCGATTTCTCAAAATGGGAAAACTTTTACTCCCAATTTGGGAAACTGAAAAATTCGCGCAAATTCCAAAATTTTCCACTTCTTGATTTTCCACTTTTATTTCTTACTCCCTTATTGCTGTCTTCTGCCTTCTTGTGCGAGATATTCGTGTTCTGAACATCGGACACGACACACAGCCCTTACCCTAATCTAAGCGCGTGTCCTCGTATTGAAATACGTTCGTCGTCACTCAAGAGTCCAGATGTTTCTTCGGCCACTAGGGTGTCACGAAGAGCCTGCGGATGGAAGTCATAAACGCCATTGGACAAAACTTACGCCATCTTCCCAAAGGAATAATTTGTGGAAATGGGAGACAGCAACATGGAACACAACAACATAGAACACACCAACGAAAAAGGTACACATAATATTGCCTTTACCTCATCAAAGAAGACCTGCGTTTTGCTCAGAATGTGTTTCAATTCGGTCAACTCCAGGTAGTTCTTCTTCAACGTTTCACTGTTTTTGTTTACTTCATTCATGTCGCTCTCCAGCTTCTCAAAGGTCGCCTGAAACGTGTATTGTATTAAACTCACAATATTACACACACATTTTCTTTCCCGACAGCTTTCAGAATTATCTACCCAACCATAATGCCCATTGGTTACCGTGTTATTTGACGTCATTAGAAAGCCTTTCTTTGATTGGTCGATAACTCCATTCTAGATTGTCAGCGCGAACGATTTGGTGGAAATACATGTATCGCCAATGGGCCAGCGACGAAATTCCTGTTGCTTGATTCTGACATTAGATTACGACGTATATTTAAGGTTCGCCTTTCAATGATATGACCTAAAATCTGTACCTCAAGGTCAACCATTTCCCGAGGCTGAGGTGCAATTGGCTTCTCCCCCGTATCAAGCATGGGGATTTTATCTTTGTTGATCTCCTTTTCGATGAACCCTACACAAATAAAGTGGGAAATGAACCCCCGATATTGATCGAGGTTGGTGAGAAATAAGGGGTTAAACGGCCATCTTGAATTCACTCAAAAGAAGACATTTTGTTTAGACAGACATATCATATCAGTTAAGTATCGGTAGGTATGTTGTTCATCAGTGACGGAATCAAACAATTTGCTTTGCAGTGAAAATGGAAAATTCTTTGCATTCAAAAGTCGTCGTATTTAGTTTGGTGTTCCGGCCACCGTAGGTACGCGCAAGCGCTGTGAGTACATAGCACCAGTATTTCACAAGCAGCAGAAATACACGTTATACCGGTACATTCTTATTTCAATGAATTCATCACATCACATGACATATCACATACAAGAAAGTAGATATCATTGGCCGACTGGGTCATAAGGAAATCAGGCCATTTTTAAAGATAGCTTCGAGGTTCATTCTGTAACTGTTTCCTGACATAATCAAAAATGAAATCGACGTATCATACATACTTAGCTTTCGTTCCATTTCGTCACATCGTCTCACTTCGTTTACAAACTTCCTTTGGAATGCATTCACATTTTTGTTGAGCTGAATAAAATAAACTTGGCCATCACCGATCAAACAAAAAAACAAGGTGACGCAACTATCACAGCAAATGAATGTTATACCAATTATACACTGAATGTTATACCAATTGTACACTGAATGTTATACCAATTGTACACTGAATGTTATACCAATTATACACTGCCAATTGTAGTGATGCTGACCACTAGGGGCATCCCTCACAAGAAGTTGTCCTAATATCATTGTTTGACTTGGCAAAATTCTTCCCCTTGATGGGCAATATGCAACTGGAACGAATCGGTCAAGCCTGAATACTGTCGAATGACCTTTAAAAGATTTGAAAGGACTGTGTATGGTATCACTTACATCTCTGAACTGGACAAGGCCAAGCTCTCCAAGCTCGGAAACGCACGTGTATGCTGCCTCTGACTGCAGGAACAGTTGACACAATGTCATCTCCTCGCTACGGAATAGGGACCCCATGTTGAGGAAATGGGGGCGATGTCAAAAATCTGAAATTAGGACAGGGTTATGTTGTGTTGCGAATCTTTCACGCGGCTCTTGTCTCGCACTTTTCATTTCGCTCTCAATTCTTGAAAACCAAAAATTTCCCTCTTCATTTTATAGTGTTTTTTCTGCTGCAGTTACTTTTTATCGTTTTTGCACAAGCAAGGCGAGAACGAACACATGGCTTTATGACATGATATAGGCCTATACTTTGTATAGACCTATAGGCCTACTTTGGTCTAAATGAACACTGCAATAACGACCAATTAAAGGAACAGCACTATACGACAATATTGTAGGCCTAGGTCATCAAATGTAGGCCTATATTGTCTGAGAATATTTATCATATCTCTTTGCTTTGGCTTTCTAGAGCAAATGGTCATCAATAATCGAAATATCACAGGCTTTGTACGCTGAACGCCAACGAACCAGAGACTGATAAAAATCCATATAGGCCTAGGCTATAGTATAGGCACATTGTAGCACAGTAGGAAGTTGGAACTAACACATTCTGCCACCACCCGCAGAATCACTAACTGGTGAAAACAATCGACCTATAAATTAAAAAATAAAACAAACTGCTATGACTGCTATTAGCCTCGTCAAACTGCTGTAGGCCTTCACGCACTGCCTCGTTAGACTGAACGGCCATTGGTCCAAAAGGACAGCTGCGCACAAGGGATAAAGGAGATGGAAGGACGACAACGATGGATATGAACCCACTGCTCCGTAAGACAGAAGTCAGCACGGGTATGGTAACAACAACGCATCCACGAGTATACCTAGGCCTCTATATGGCAAAACATGGTTCCAACATACATGTACATACCAGAAATATAGATTATCTATTTTTGACCATACCAGGAAGAGCGGTGTGGCACCAATCTGGTATACATGTCATGTAGCTGATGCTCTACGTTACTTACTGAAAGAGGGAAACTCACTTCTTCACCAGTTCTAAGGCTATGATCCTCGATATTCTTGTCCCAATGGCAGCCAAGGCAAATTTACTTCCTGGTTTTCACGTGATTCACCGGTTGATCATGGGGTTTTATTGATCGAGACGTGATCGTTCTGTCTCGCATAGTAGGTATGAATAGAATAAATTCATATCTGGGTCATTTTGAATTCTAGTTAACATTGTACCACAATATCGCTGGCCAGGCATGAACATCTCGTGATGTGGATTGTGGTGCAAAATAGCCATGTCACATTGGTTGGAAGTATTAGGGAGGTTTAGAAATCAAACGACAAACGTAAACTTTACGACAATGTTATTTTTCATAAAATACATTCACCAGATTTTATATTGCATTTTCGTTACAAAAATAACGTTGTCGTTAACGTTTGCGTTTATCGTTTGATTTCTAAACCTCCCTATTGTGTGTAAGAGGGCATACGTCCATTGGGTGGAACAAAAACGACGTTATTTATTTAATGAAAAAATAAAATACAATAAATCTGATTGGTCAAATTGCCATCACGTGACCCAACTTTTAATTTCTTTGCAACGTTCCAAAGAATTTCGTTGCGATGAGAAGGTTTCGTTGATTTCAGGCAGTCAAAACAAAGAATGACATGGACATCTAGCGGAGAATGAAAAAAAGATAGAAATCTTGTACCAAAGTGATATTTGATCTCTGTATTACTAATTTTGATGTAACTAAGTTAGTAACAAAGCTGTGTCGGTTTTCAAGTAAAACCTGTTAAAAGTTTCAAACTCTGATTTTGAATGCGTGTAATATTAAGTGGAAAAAATATCTTTGTAAGGAGAAAAATTACATCTGTTCTTTGTAACTCCTAGAGCCGGGAGAGCTGTAGGCTCTAAATGCAAATCAATATTAAATATGTTTCTTCTTTTAAAAAAAGATAGCCTACGAGCTATCAATTCCGCCTTTTTGCGAAAATCCAGAAAATAATAGCATCCGAAACGATAAAATCGTTTGTGTATTCGTACATGTAGTTACACAACTATACTTGCCAATTTCTCTGTATTTGCATGTTTTGCCATACTACATGTTTCATGACTGTCCGTGCAGACTCTTGATAGTAACTGAATTTGATTTGATTTGGCGAGAAAAGCCAGGTCACGTGTCTATTCCTGTGAAAGCAGAGTCCACTATAGATTGTCACGATTACACATACACAGGCCGACAGGAATAAATATATCAGATTCTAGGTCAAGTTTATACAGTACAGTAGTCCGGTTGCCATTTGGCTGATCAGGAAAATACAAATACCTATTATTCCATGTAGAGTACACATAGTGACCGATCAGATTGTAAGTTCATGTTGGACTTGGCCTAAACATCAAAGGAGGTGAATTTTTACCCTCACACAATGGAAGATGTAAGTAAGAAGGCCTACAAAAAGCCTTGTAACCTATATGGTCTTCTCATCGCAAGACCGCTATTTCTCCGTAGATCATTGATAGTCTTTATGTATTCATCTCTACATTTAACAATACTGTGCAGAGTATTTCAATTGCTTGCTTCGTCGCTCGTGTTTTTGCCTCGCTTCCCATTCCTCACATTTTCACAAGAACGAACATGTGGTTGAAACTGACGAGATTGTGGAAAAGAACAAATTGAACTAGGAGCCACAGCCGCTAGTAAGGGCCTAACCAATGGTGCATTTTGTTACAGACTGCGACAAATCTCGACGACAGCCTTCCCCTGCTGGCATCATTCCGGCACCAAAGGTCGTCCTGGGTGGGCCTCGGGTGTGTCATGTCGGTGCAGACACTACACGGACTAGCTTACGACGCACTGGTGCCTTACATCCTCTCCTTCGGCATGGAACAACTCGGACTCAATTATCAAGAAGCCATAGCGATTAGTCTGGCTTTCTCAGGTAGATCGGTCTTCAATGAGAAGAAGAAAATGACATCAATCCTGTCTATTTTTCCTTTTGACAGCTGCACTGAAGTCCAGGGCCGTATGCATAAAACATCTTAAGTGTAAAATTTCCCTTATCTTTTGTTTGGAACAATAGTTTAAGGGAAATTTTACACTTAAGACGTTTTGTGCATACGGCCCCTGGATCTTTAACAAGTCCGTGAAACAGTAGTCCTACGGTGCCGATTTCAGTGTAACGCTTTTTTTGGTTCAGTCAGTTGGAAGTCCGATGACATTGCCGTAAGCTTCGTGCATCTCTCTGACATCTCATCGTGCGTATCACTCCACGTTAGCACGAGAGTGAACCGTGGACTTAGGAGTTGAGTCCTTTTAGATGTGGTAGGACTACCGCAGATTCAAACTGAGTAAAGTACAAACACGTATTACTATATAGTCTGTGATGATGATCTTTCAGCAATGGTCTTCATCATGCCATTGATAGGTGGCGGATTGGGGGACATGGTCTTTGGCAGGTACAAAGCAATCCTTACTGGAATATGTCTCTATTTCATCGGTAAGTCAATCAACTCTTTTAGAGTGATAAAATTTTCAACCACTTACAATGTACCGGTATCTTGCATTGTAATCATCATGACTTTTGCATCATTTCAAGTACGGTACGTGAACATGCGAATCAGTCAGAGCTGGAGTTACAACTTCCTTGACCACATAAAAAAGTTTATCTTTCATTATCTATTTAATATTACGGTTTCGAGTGTTTGCTTTCAATGGTGAACTGTCCATGATATAAAATGCTGAAATCCCGGAAAAAATGCTGCACCAGGAAGAATCAGAAACTAACGACGTCTTACTCTTAGTGCTCAAGTAAATGCGTTTTTTTTTGTAGCAGTTTTAAAAAGCATTAACCCCTAAAGACATTGTTTAGATACTTTAGTTAGGCACCTCCTACATGTATGTAATGGGATTCCTATTCTAATTACTACCTGTTTCAGGGACGGTGGTGTTGTTAGCTCTGGTTATTTCCATCAATGTAGACGCCATTTTGGGAGTGAAAACGAAAGTTGGGTTCTACGTCGTTGCGCTAACATTTATTGCTGTGAGCAGAGGCTTCGTCATAGCCAACATTGTACCCTTTGGAGCAGAGCAGCTGACGTCCCCGACTCCAAAAAATTTGTGGTCGTATCTGATGTGGTGAGTACAAAATTCTGAAACACGTATTAAGAACAAACATAAGACTAGAACTGTGAAATTTGCTTCACAGCAAATTTGATGGTCCCTATTCAGAAAATGGAAATTGAATGAAGAAAGGGCAAGGAGGGTATGACTCTGTGGCACGGCAGTTAGTGAGGGCAGGGGAGGGAAGGAGGGGGAGGGGAGGGGCCTGCCTTCAGAGACCAAAGAAAGGGCAAAGTGGTGGAGACGGAGACGTGTCCATCATTCATACCTGAACCAAGCCAAAAACAAACAAACCAAGGGAAATATCGAAGTTCATCACTTCACAATAAAAACCTCCTCAAATTCACTTTTTGAAACATTTTTTGAAACTATCTAACATTTCAGACCTGGATACGTATATTGAGTACTCGATGGTACTGCTTGATTTTGAGGTCATTGAGTAGTTTTCTTGGAATCGTGTCCCAATTGAGTGTGGAAGAAGATAGAAAGAAAGAAAGAAAGAAAAATTTCCAATGATATCAAGATGGTCCCTACATTGACAATGTAGGGACCATAAATATCATAAGATGTTCCATGTCACATGAAAAGGTGTAGGCTGCATTAAAAATTGTCCTTTTGTTGACCATATTGTTTATCATTTTTCAGGTCGTTCTGGTTTTTCAACATTGGCAGACTCTTCGCGTATCTTCCATTACCATTCATATTAGAGCAAATAAAAGACGAGAAAACCAGACTCTTGCCAAATGCCATAATTCAAGTGGTGACGATAGGGGTCTCTGCGGCTTCTTTCGTTTTTGGCAAAGTCAGATACAAGAGGCAAGCGCCTCAAGGTAATCATTTTGCCTTCAGACTTCAGGTCACCGGCTATTCTTGCTAACAATCCAATCGTCAAGTACAGATGTCAGAAACCGATTTTCTACCATCGACATGTATAATACATGTAGGCCTATATCCTCTACTTCTATTCTTCATCAAAAGGGAAAGTAACATTTCGACGAATTCTAAAAGGCCTGACTGACTGTGTTTTCTGTCGTCTGCGGGGTGGCCGTAAACCGTCAAAGTCAGCTTCATCTCTGGAACACGATCGATGGTATAATGCCCAGCTCTTTCGGAAACTGGTCCTGATGACTGGACTCTTCGCTACGTGTGGTGTATATGAAGCAATAGATTCCCAGGTATGGTCGCGGAATTGTTCGACGAAAATTATGATGTAAGGAACCTGGGGCCATATTCACGAAGCCTTCGCAACTTTGCGTGCACGCAAGTCTATTATTTGGCTGCACATACCCTATTGTTCACTGACTGCCTTACAATAGATTTGCTTGCACGCAAAGTTGCGAAGGCTTCATAAATATGGCCCCTGGTTGTTTGACACTTTCTCTCAAACCGTATGACTAGGCTAGGCAATCATTGAGGCTGATGTGTTTGCCGACTGAAGCCAGTTAGAACGACTTTCTGTCTTTGTTTCCATTCATAGCATATACAGTGTTATGTACTACATGTACCTTTTGATTTTTTCTAATTGTTCTCTACTTTCAGGTGACGTCAACGTATATCGTGCAGGGTCGACACCTTCACAACGAAAGACACGTTCCTAAGTTGTTCATGATTATGTTCTCTCCCCTGGCTATGATTATATTCGTTCCCTTAGTGGAAATATTCAACAGGAATGCCTCGCCGTGTCGATCATTACAGTTACACGACCTCACAATTCTCGGTAATGCCCCCATCACACTGAGCTAGTTCTCAGTACGTTCTTGAAAATTTTGCCGAACGGGTTCAAACTGTCTGCGAACGTAGTGGACGTAGTGACAACTTTTTACAGTCTTTTTACGAACTTCATGGACGGGAAGGTTGCTCCACAACATCGAAACATTATTTGGCCAATGGTTTTACACGTTCTAGCCCGTTTTACGATTTTTTAGGACGGGGCAGGACGTTTTGAGAACTACTTCAGTGTGACAGGCCCTTTACACGTTATAGGCCGTTTTACGATTTTTTAGGACGGGACAGGACGTTTTGAGAACGACTTCGGTGTGACAGTACCTTTAGATCACCCTTATCACAAAACGAGATAACAGACGATGTACGACAGTGTGCTTGGGGCAATGTAGGAGATGGGGAAGGAAAATACCACTTGTATTCACTTTTTCGTTTCAGCTTTTGGCCAACTTATAGCAATATGCTCGCCACTCTGTGCTGGTTTAGTAGAGACATCTGCTGGGACAGTGGAATGGCTTACACCAAAAGATAGTGGGATATCCATATTTGTCCAAGTTCCTCAGTATTTTCTGACGGGAATTGCTGATATTCTTGTTTTTGTGCCAGGTATGCTTCTCGCCGACATCGAAATACAGTAGCATGAGTAGCACAAGGACAGTTTATTGAACGATTATTTTAATCGTTTGTTGTTTGTAGCCAAAATTGTTCCAAACAAAAGCGTTTTCCGTTTCGGGTACTAATCGGAGAGAAAAGACGAATTGGCCCTACCAATAGGAGCTGTCAATGAGTTGACCAATAGGTGTCACTACGGCCCAATTCAATGCATATAGCGGACCCATTCATTCGCGACCGAGCACCTATCACGTCTGGATTTTCCTGCGTATTGGTCGGCTAGAACTTTGCTGCCATCTTTTGGCAATAAGCGCGGCTGACTGCTCCTAATATACATGTACACTACTGAATTGTAATCAATTGGAAGTTACAATCACTGTGAAATGGACAACAGGCGGGCCCATGACGTCAGTGTTTGGTAATTAATAAGCATGTCCTGAATTCCAATGCCAAAGTCAATTTATATAGCAGAGTGAGTGATCCCTCTATGCAGCTGGAAGTGTGAGTGAGTAAATGTGAACATTTCTGAGCGACTTCTTGGTGAGGACGTCCGATTGAGAATACCCTGTCGTGAAGTGAATTAATTCAAAGCTCACTCTCTCTCCTTCCTCTCTTTCTAGGCCTTAAATTCGCTTATGAAGAAAGTCCTCGGTATATCCAGAGCTCGTGCACTGCTCTTTTCTTCGGTCTGGGTTCCTTTGTGGGTTTCATTTTATACATTATCCAGCGTCAGATTACTGGCTCCACAGGTACATGTAAGACACCGTATTTGGCGCCATAATCAGAAAGAACGTTTAGGCTATTAGGCTATTTAGGTTATTAGGGAGGTGTAGAAATCAAACGATAAACGTAAACTTTACGACAACGTTATTTTTCATACTACACACTCACCAGTGGCAGATTTTATATTGCATTTTCGGTACAAAAATAACGTTATCGTTAACGTTAACGTTTACGTTTATCATTTGATTTATAAACCTCCCTATTATATCGTATAACAATGCTACAGTGTTACTGTCTTTTCCACACGTATTTTCCCTTGACAAAACAGTACACTGAGTTCAGTTTTCAAGGCAGTGAGACCTCTTAACTTCACATTCACGTTGTCTGTATTTCACTGGCATATTTTCCTGTTTCAGATGGTGACCACTCCAACAGCACTGTCACGGTCAAGCCATTCACGCCGGGAAATCCTACAACATTCCTCGAGATTCTTTTCTACACATTAGCCGCTTTTGTACTTTTTGCTCTCCTTACTACCTTCATCCCACTCTCTGTTCTCTACAAAAAGGCCAAAGCTTCCATGCCAGACAAAACGGATGATGAAGACATTTACAAGAGGGGATCTATAACATGGGTATCGCCGCAAGAAACTCTTGGCGATGAAAGCGTTGAATCAATGTGAATTTTTCTCTTCTATTTGGAGGCGTAGCCTTGAATGTTGGTGAATTCAACAAACTGAGAAATCTTTTCATCATACTGAGATGAGAAAAACATCGTTACGTCAGTTTTATCCGTGCTTTAAATTTGGGGCTCATCTACGGGACTTTGGCCCTCGGCCCCAAACGAAGGATGCTCATTCTACTGAAATTTGTAGTACGTGGACTTTTCTAAGGTATCCTGAGCTCGTGAAGGGCTGAAGTGTTGAAGACGCGTAAACGAAAGTACAGTACTTGAATGTATTGATATTCAAGGTCTGCTCTCGTGGGATCCTTTCCAAAGCATCCCCCGATAACATTGCGGTGCTGGGCGGTGTAGAGTCTGCTCTTGCCGATATCCCTAGTATAAACGTTCATCCCTTCGTAATTCGACCGGAGGGTGTTTCGGGAAATGATGATGCTGTTTGATGAAACCCATCAGGGCCAATCCCCAATTGCATAATGCAAGGAAACGATTTGAAAACCCATCAGTGAGACATTTTTTTGTATTTTACTCATGAAAACAACCGGAGCGTTCACAAAAAACCCAGATTGAATTATTAATGATTAAATGGGACTGCACTTCGTGAAACTTCCCAATCTGGTAGATATTCTCCCTTTCAAGGTTGGCGTGATGATTTCCATTTAGATTTAGAGGGCATTTCATTCAGCGCAAGGACAAATCCAGCATTAGACAAAAATTTTGCTTTGTCATATTACTTTCTGATAATTTTGGTGCAATTTTGCTGCAGCGCAAAACACGTTTCTAATTGATCGTCATCCGATCCCTGTAACGCGTACCAAACGATCGAAATGCAAGATAATTATTGACATTTTAAAATCTGTTAATTCGATATAGGCTGCAATATGCCATCGTCGCGAGCTCTATTCGCAGGGAAATTTGCTGCAAATTATTTAATCGCAATTTAATCATTATTTTATCCCTGGGGAGAGTTCGGGTCACCCTGATTGAGCTTGCTTGCCGCGGGTTCAAGTTTCCGTCCCTGGAGACCACTGCGCTTACACAAACTACGGTACGCAAAGTTTGCAGGACGCAGAGTGTATAGACTATCATTTTAGCAGCAGGAATTTCGTGTATTAAATGCACTGAAAAACTCTTTCTCATCAAATTAATGACGAACTTTGGTTCGTTTTCCATTATCACCAAACTGAGTACATGTATCTAAATTCGTCAAAATGACAAGTCCAGGTTCGTCATCTTGACGAACATAAACAAGGGTTCGTCATGAGAAATGACAAGTCCACGTTCGTCATTTTGACGAACCCTTGTTTATGTTCGTCAAAATGACGAACCTGGACTTGTCATTTTGACGAATTTAGATACTCAGTTTGGTGATAATGGAAACATTTTGATGGGAAAGAGATTTTTAGTGCTGCGATATTGGCCTGCACGCTTGTGGACATCATGTAGGCTACGTGCATGTTCTGTACATATAAACCACATCGCACTACAGTTTTAGCCATGCATCCCGGCCATGCATGTTCTGTTTGTAGATTCCCGTTTCAAGTAAACCATTGGCTGTTGTGGTTATGCCTTCTTGTCAGATTCGTATACATGTAGCCTACAAGAATCAAACGGCGAAATTGAGAAAATTAATGCTGATTTAAACAGAAGTTTGCTTTGATTATAAACAAGAGTCAAGAATGCGAACTTCGATGAATACACTTCGTTTTCATGAGGTTCTATTCTCAAACACGCATAGTACACACCTCATAATGCTACACTCACCATCAGCACAAACACGTGCCGGGTCACAGTTGACAGGCTTGGCTACAATGAAGGAGATGATGATGAAGAAAGGGGCATCCAGTTGACGCCTGGCCCACTCTGGATGAATGAAGAGCTTGAGTGCTGATGTGTGAATGGGATTCCGATAGCGCTTCAGAACATGGGGTGGGGCGGCGGATAGATGGGGGTGGATTATGGTATTTTCCGAAGACAATTGGATAGAGACTTGGCACCGACAGCATGTAGGCACTGTTACAACAAATTTAGTCGCTTGGTCGCCATTTTCTTCGGAAGAAAGACTGCGACTTCATCACAATGTCGATGTACATGTACGTGTAGGCCCAATGTGTACACAGCCTACATCTAATATATAGCCTACATCGAACCACTGATTCTGATCATTGTTTCGGAGCCTTTTGCCTGATTCTGATCATTGTTTCGGAGCCTTTTGCCTGATCATAGGGGCCTATGTAATACGCTAGGCCTAAATTCTTCATTACAATGTTGGGAGACAGTTCTGCAGATGGAATTTTGTGTGGAACTGTTACTTCGCTCAGGCCGATGCAATGCCTCCATTCCTTGGGTTTTCGTGCTCTTTTTAAACCAGTTAACGAAAGAGTTCTAACGTGAATATAGGTTACTCTATTGAATGACAATATTGATGAAGGTATCTGCACTGTAAGTGGCGCATGCACCCGAAAAAAACTAACCGAAGACAAGAACATGTCACCGAGATGATCGAGTAAGTAGCTGGGTGAAAAATGCATCGTAATTGCGTCCTTCGTTCCTGCAGGGAGCGGCACGTTGATTCAGTGAAGGATAGAGTGCAATCAGCCTCAATGTCAGGCTGGCCCTCTTCATTAACCCAGAACTCGGGCCAGACCCTATCATCCTGCTCGACCAGCCACTAGACTTGATGGATCAATTAAGTGACGAAACACCATATCAAAACATTATGAAAAGTGCCTCCATCGTCGGTGACAATGGCTATCACAATAGGTCCTCGTGTCGAATGTGCTCGAGATGGTGTAGTCCATTGATGACAATCTATGCCGTATGCTGGCTCGTAATGGACGGTTTTCAATTGTGAATTCATAATCTTGAAGCTTTCTTTTCGTGATGTTGCACGCGATTCTCCGTGTACAAGGTAAATTAAAGGGCCTCTAGAGGCAGCCCAGCATGGCTGGGGAAAACCCCGGGGAAAACCCAGGTTCAATACCTCGTACTGGTGATTAACGTTAAAGTGGCACCGCCTAGCTGAAGAACCGGTACTGATAGTAGCCTAATGGCGAGCTGCCTCTAGAGGCCCTTTAAAACTGAACACCTCTTTTGAAATGCTACCACCATGGCTTGCTAGAGGCACTGGATATAGGCACAACTTCTCTGTAAAAACTAATAAGCTCGAGAAACCCATGGGAACATGGGTTCATTCCTTGTCCCCTTACTGGATCCGTTTGCCATGGGTTTCTTTAAATGGGTACAAGAGAATGAGTTCATGGTAGGCCTACCCAGAATATTTGTTCTTCTGGTATGAAATGAATAGGTCCTTAGGTTGCAGTAACCCATAATGACCAGTTTCATAGGTCAGTTTGCGATTGCTATTGCGATCTGCGAATGCTACCCGTGCATGGGGTGTTGGCACCCATGAGCAGCTTTCGGGTCCAACTGACCTACATTGTACTTCTAGGTTTATGCTACCCAGTTTGGTCATTTGAACCCATGGGGAAATCAGTATTTGTACCCATGGCACAGTGTTTTCAGAGAAGTCAATCAGCTTGATACCATTCATTTTCGAGGATATCTGTCTCATATTTTGGCTGATGTCAGATTGACGTCATGCAGACGACTTTGATCTGACGTCAGATTGACATCCAGGAGTGTTCTTAATGCCAATATTTTGCCACGGTAGAGAAATGCTGGCTTACCGCTGGACCCTGTTTTTGTTGAGGACCGAAGTCCCAAAAGTCATATCACAATGAAGAAACAATGAATCAGTCGCATCAAAACTGAAACACGGCCTCTTCCCCAGGGGCTTCCGCTGTTGAGCTCGCATCTGTCACTGGCAACGATCACACTTGGGTAAGAGATGGGAGTTAAATACTCCACTTAGAGATAATTTACATTTCAGTTCATCCGAGAATTTCAAGGGTTATCAATAATTTCAAATGGGATTTGGATTTTGAGTTGAATTGTGTTTGGTTTAAGGACGTGAAAGTGTACAGTACATGTACCCATCCCAAGTCGTAGATGTTGGGAATCTTCGACGGTGTACTCAGTCAAGGGGTTCTGTCGCTTTAGAAGGCAGCTGCCCACGGGTAGGTGTGGCGATCCAAAACACAGTTTCCTACTGTCATGACTTGCCTCTGGTACGCAGATATGACTACATGTATGACGTAACACCGTCACCGTAAAAAGCTTTAGTCTGAAGCCAAATACTCCATCGCTCATCTAAATTTTGCCAGGATTTGGGCCTATTCGACGAAATCGTTCCTCCACGTATGTTGCATCATGAGTTTTATGTAAATGAATACATTTTGCTATCAAAACGAATTGAGTGGCAACACTGGGGTCATATGCATAAAACACCTTAGGGCCGATTTAATAAACGATAGTTAAGGTAAACCTCGGTTTAACCATCGGCTTTTCTGACAAACCGTGAATGAACCAAAGTAAACCTTTTGACTTTTAGAATTTTTGGCTATCAACGATTCATAAAATCGAAAAATTCACTTCGATTAACAAACAGTTTGTCAACTGAGGGTTAATGAAACCCGATGATTATCTTAGCTATCGTTTAAAAAATCGGCCCTTAGTGTAAAATTTCCCTTAAACTATTGTTCCAAACAAAAGATAAGGGAAATTTTACACTAAAGATGTTTTATGCATACGGCCCCTGATTTATAATAAATAGGGTGTTAACAAACAAATTACATACAACGTATTCTTGCATTAAATATCTTTAATTAATGTATATTACATGTTTTGTTGGATCGGAAATTTATTAAATGGCACCCCTTTCCTTGCACCGACTGACCTCATGGTCAAAGAACACATCTAATACTGCACATTGCATACAACATTTGACTGTATGCACGTGAGAATGATTGTAAGGCATTGGAGGAAACTATTTGAATCTGCAGAGACGTAAATTAACGTTAAACTCCATGATGTAGACCTCATCTCTTGCTTCCTGCGGGACAATGTTGATGCTATTCAGTGACACGCACCAGGAGAATTAAACTTGTCGGCCGGTAACTTAAAGTGACGTTTGCTATGGTGTACGATACAAAAACAGCGCGGTAGATTTCAATTAGTGTCCGCACAGCACAAACCCCTCAAAAGATCGTATAATATCAGGTTATTGAATGAAGTCATTCTCGGGATGGTCTAGGAGTCAATGGTCTGCCGTTTGCTAGAGATTTCAACCAATAGTTCAACCAAGATGAAAGAGTTGAAATTATTAGTTGTTTAGAAAAAGAATTGAAGAAAAAAAACTGAACCAATAAGGAGTTTAAGAAATCAAACGATTAACGCTAACTTTACGACAACGTTATTTTTTGTACCGAAAATGCAATATACATGTACATGTATACACTGTTAGAAATAACAGAGGATTTTACAGAAAATTCCTGCAGCAGAGTTTCAGGACGTGATCTGTAAAATTACAGACTCAAAGAAATGTTAACAGAGACTTGACTGGAGGCTGACCAAATTATATTTTCATACGTTCTCAGAAAGCATTATTCTGGACAGTCCAATTGAGGCCAACTACATGTAATACAGGAAAACATAAA
The DNA here is from genome assembly GCA_002633025.1 of Notospermus geniculatus. Lineage (NCBI taxonomy): Eukaryota > Metazoa > Nemertea > Pilidiophora > Heteronemertea > Lineidae > Notospermus > Notospermus geniculatus. Next base: position 579,304 of record NMRB01000064.1, read on the forward strand.
TCACACCATATGTAAATTTACAGAAGATCCGGAAACTCTGCTGCAGGCAATTTCTGTAAAAATATGACAAAAATTTCTAGCAGTGTATAATCTGGTGAATTCGCAGTATGAAAAATAACGTTGTCGTAAAGTTAACGTTTATCGTTTGATTTCTTAAACTCCCTATTATTTAACACAAGCAACGTGTTGCAAAGATGATTGCAGCAAGACTGAGAGAGCAACGTCTAAGATAGTTACTAATGATCATCGAAAGAAATCCCTCCATCTCATCCTCCCACAGCAGGGGTTTTTACCTCGCTCCTCTTCATCCACTCACAACTGTATGAAGAGGAGCGAGACCAAAGCCCTGCTATGGGAGGATGCTTTACTGCGCCTGGCAAAAGAGGAACAACACTTGCGTAAACAGAATTCTCGACAAAACCAAACGAGAGAAGTTGGCCCGTGAATTACTTCGTGAAGTCCCCCCAGATCTCAAGAGATATTTACACATTTCGTGGTTCTACTCGACAGATGACAAGCGGGATAAAGCTTTTCAATGTCCCACTGTCGAAAGTGACCCGCTGAAGGCGCTCTATGAATCATTCGAGAGGATCGTTAATTGGCCACATTCATTAATGTCATGTCAAAGAGATCGTCGATTTAACATCGCCATCAACAGATTTGTTTTAATTGGCATTTTTTCAGATAACTGCTCGGGAATTTTCTTTCCCAAACCGAAAACATTCGAGATTTTTTGCCACTAAAACAACTTATCATCAGCATTCATATCCCATGTTGCATTTTGGCGCCCGCCCTAATTTTTCGGCAGTCCACATCAAAACCTTCATGAATATACATGTACTTTCATTTCATTTCGCACTGCCATTGAGTACGCCAAAATACGTCATCCGCTCATCCCTTTCGTTGAAACGTAACTATTAAAATTTGATGCATAGGCTAATGACGTTAAATACGAAGGAGTGTCAGGTACCTGCACCAAAGCCATAAAGTACATGTACCTCACGTATTACCAGAAGATACCACTGGAAATATATTGCATGGGCTCACTCCATATTCATGACAGAGTGAAGGCAGTGATTACACGCGACCACCAAGTTGATCATCCTACGGTAATCGTATTGAATGGCCAACGATCTGACTTCTGATTCGTCAGAGCATCACGCATGCGTACAATGACTTATGATTGCCATGTGCTAGGACCATTTACGTGACTAATGAATTAACTGCTATACTGCCATCAACCTGGCGTATCTGTCAAATGCTGAGTGCTTGCAACACCATCAATGCACTGGACAAGCAAGAATTACAAGAAAGCATGGGCGACACATTGGAAATTAGTTGGATTAGCCGATTTTAAACTTAGAATTCAGACTTGCTAAGACAATCAAAGCAAGAAAGTTACTGAACTCGCCATGCATATTGCAAAATGGATAGGAATAACTTTTAATTTCATTTTCTTTGAAGGTAAGAAAACTTTTTGTCAGTTCTCATCAAATTATCAGTCCTGAACTCTTCTGTCAGTAAAGGGCAACAGAGTCTAGTGGATAAATCTTCTCTCCATTTTTTACCAGAGAAGCAGTACTGACAATAACTCGGGCAACACCCACATTTTCTGGTCCATGTCGAACTGAACCTGCAGGCGTAGTCCAACCCAGCGAAAAGATGCATAAGAAATCTGCAAATTTATTTTCGTAGCTTCAAAATACATGTATTTGAAGTTACTCTTCAAAGTATGCTGTAAGGTTGCAGATACCAGCTAAGTGCTGGCTTCTACGCCCTGTTTCCAATCTGATGCGATGACGCCAGAATAATTATCTCAATGAGTATCAATTGGATTCGTTTAGACTGCATCGCTATGAACTTGGTATGATGATAATATTGTTATCTATTTTGATATGTAATGGATGCTGATCGAGCAACCAGGGATCATTCTACAAATTAGGAAGGACCTTCTAATGCTTTACTTGGGTGGAATCATACTTTATTTAGCAATGAAAATCTAGATTCATTGGACTGTTACATTTTCTCTGGCGAAGTTCTTATGATAAACGTCTTTAACAAGCAGTCAATGCAAAGTACTGTTTGGTGATTTGTATGCTCTGTAATCAGAGAAACACCGATTTGTCTTGTTAAAGAGCAAAATGGCTTCGGCTGCTTCATGCTGTCACTGTTTCTATGTACACAAAGTGACTCATGACCTTCCACAACCAATTTAATGGTATTTAAATTGCAGGTCCTGTAAGCTGTGGTTTCTATCTGTCAACATTAAGGTTTAGTGTGATAAAGTAAGTTTGCAGGATAGTTGGGAACAACGCCTTTTTAAACATGGAAAATGCAAAATGGTAGACTTCAGCAACACGTCAGTGTGCCTGTACGGTCCATGTATTCGCGAGACTGTTACACGTCAATCCACAATCCAGGTCCATTGTCATTTACGGTCGAATCATTATTTCTGAGAATTACTTGATGACTCAATATTTGGAATAATGCGTCGTCCGTGGCCACTATCGTCTACAAAACAAGCACAACAGTCCATTTCCGAACGCTAATGAAAAAGTATAACTTAGAAAAACGACGCTATGTTTTATGCTGATATGACGGCGCGAATCTGGACGTGCCGAAATCTTGTGTACTGGTGGTATTGGTGATCAACTATTGTATGCTTACGTACATGTAGAGAAGGCTAATCCATTAAATCTTACGCTTGTCGTCAATTTCACTTATACAATAAAATTGGTAATGCCCGTTGTACACTTAGGATTTTTCTTGTACTGAATCAACGATTTGGTTGATCAGTGGGGCTGTTACAACTTCTAAATCAACGATGTAGTCGATCAGTGGGGCTGTTACGACTTGATCAACGATTTAGTTGATCAGTGGGGGCTGTTACAACAACTAAATCAGCGATTTAGTTGATCAGTGGGACTGTTAAGGCTTCTAAATCAACGATTTAGTTGATCAATGAAGTCACCCATTTAAGCCCCATTTCTAATTTTTAGTACTAGAAAAATCCTAAGTGTACAACGGGCATTACTTGTTCCTCAATGGATTACAGTCATTATTGTCACTCTGTTGACGGTCAGCCTTGCAGCCAATCAGCGGGGATTAGTCTTCGATTTTTATAGGCCTAACCATTAGTAGGCATCGGATTTCAAGTTTTTTAACTGTCGTCTTAGATGTAACGCTCCGGTATATCTTCCCCTGGACAGAAATGTGCATTTTTAAACCCATTTCAGAAGCAAAATATGCGATTTTTCAACCCCTTAATGTCGGGGTAACGTTGTTATGGTAACCTGTCCCATCGCAAAACAGTCCCATTATTTTCTCTCTTTTTGATGATTATGTCAAGCGCGATTACGAAATATGTCTGGGAAATACATTATTATATTTAGCAACCATGACACGCCATTAGAGCTACCTCGAATTTTTCAATTATCTAGCAATTACTGTAAACAACATGTTGTATATGCAGATCGATTTCGATATTTGGCACCTACATCGAGTATTCCCATTTGGCAAATACTGGTAATGTCGACTGGTGCAATAAAGTGAGGTTCCGATATCGAATACATTCTTCTTCTCATTTCTATTTCTACCGATTGGTTACTAAGATTGCATTCGGTTTCTCCCATTATCTACCCCCGTCTTCTAATTTTGGCGTCAACACTTATGAAGCGACAGCTACAAGAGAGTAATGTATAACATTCAGGATGTTGTTGAGATTTCGCAAGAGTTCGATATGAATCATGAGAGGAAGTATAATGTATGTTTAGAGATTACACGCGCCTTGACACAGACTAGAGCCCGGGGGACAAGAGTGCGTTATTTCCTGGCGCAAAGATTTTTGGATATTTTTGGGTTTGAGAAACAGGCTTTGAGAGCCGTGAACAAAACGAGAGAGCCTGAGACAAAAACGACATGAGTTGAAAAGCAAATACCTCTGTAGGCCTAGGTTAGTCTCGCGCAACCAGCCCCTCGTTCATACTCCGAGGTCGTCAGAACGAGGGTCTGGCACAGAACGCAATTCTCATTGTAATTGGGTCAGTGACCTTATTCGGATGATTCAAAATAAGGGGAGCTTCGCTGATTGGCTAGTCACTACCAATGCATCATGGGTCTCAAAAGTTGGTGACGTAGGCTGCAGGAATCGCTTCAATTTGTGTTGTCAAATCAATTTATAGCGTCTTTCATTCGAATTTCAGACAAGTATGTTAATATTCTTTCGATTGGGGAGGAAATTATACTATAAAAAGTGCGGTAGGCCTAACAGCAAGAGCTACAAAATACTGTAGTTTTACTCGCAGTTGTGTTCTACGTCATCGTCGGTAGATTGTCCGCCATGATGGTTTTACAAGTCAAAGTAACCATATGGACCAGACTCTAAAATTGGAAATTGCAAGAGTCTGGTGGCACGAGACTAGGCCTAGGTCACCCTATACGTGTATAGACGCTCGTCATGCCCATAATTCCAACGGATAACTTCCATTTTCCACTTCAGTCAGGGAACCAGCGCAACGCGACTATTTAGTAAGGATTAACAATGGCGCGCCGGGCGTCCCAGCTCCGTACAACGGAGAGGAAATTCGTAGCCAGGCGTCTTTATCCACCGATGAAATTGCATGTCATCATGAATTACTCGAATCAAGACATGCAAGAGGCTGGCAGTTTTCATTGCTAATCATCAGTGATAGGTGATGAATATGCGAAATTAAACTTATAAATTTATAAATGTCTGTAGTTAACTTGCCCGGGACTTTTCGTGGAACGCTGCTGGTATGTGTATGGAAAACTAATACGTTCACGGCGTACGTCGCCGGGGGCATGGTCGTTAGAGTACAGTCCCTGGATCAACCACTGCCAGCGTATTCCCCACGAGAATTAATCTACCTGCCTCTAGTACGCTTCTGATTTGGTACTTTCTGTCACTAATTTTATTTCATTTATACATAATGTATTTGAATGGGTTACCAAATTGCACAACTAGCAGCCGCACCTTAGTTTATGTACTTTTATTGGGCTATGGAGATTTTTTACCCAAGCAGGGAATCATTTCCATGATATTTTGGCCTAATTTGCGGCGTCGTGACAATTACCAGCAGGTCGTTGATCAGGTCCCTGTCGGGAGCTACTGCAGCCTTCATGTGGCGTAATGTATGAACCAAGGACAGTGAGGAGGTTAAGCTCCAAAAATTGGCCGAATCGTTCACTAGCACCAAATTTGGCACCGTCGTAGACTGGGTCAAAACCTTTAATTTCAGGACGGGACCCCCAACGAAGTCGCCCCCTAGTGGTCGCCATCTTGGATTTCAAAATGGCGGCCATTTTGGACACATTTTCCTCAATACATGTATCTCGAAATCTAAGGTAGATAGATAGAAAATTCCAAGACCGATACCAACATTTTTGACATCATTGAATTCATTGGTTTCATCGGAAATGACGTCACATATCCGCCATATTGGATTCCAACATGGCCGCCATAGCACAGGATCGATGTTGCTGACGGTACAAATATATCCGATATTTCACGTGTCCTAGACGTTTTTCTTTCGCAATCCTTCAGTAAAATATGATGAGTGAAGTATAGGGCCGACACCTCCAGCAGTCAAACCCGCAATCGTATGCCCATTCTCCTTTAAAGGGACTCTAGAGGCAGCCCAGCATGGCTGGGGAAACCCCGGGGAAAACCCATGTTCAATACCTCGTACTGGTGATTAACGTTAAAGTGACGCCGCCTAGTTGAAGAACCGGTACTGATAGTAGCCTAATGGCGAGCTGCCTCTAGAGGCCCTTTAACAGAAGAGTCGTAGTAAGTTTCTGATCAAGTTGTAGGCAAACTGGTGAGATTTCTTCAAAATGATGACCTTTCGATTCGCTTTGCATGATTATAGAGCGTTGTTTTTCAGATATGCGTTCACTATCGCAGGATCGCCTCCGGAACATTTCGCGTTTGTAGAGAGACAGCCTCTGCTGGGGGTACGTCACCGGAAATATCAAGTCACGTGACTTGATTCACTTCAAATAACATCACGGAGGATCAGCGTGATGTAGCAAGTCTAATTAACGTTCTTTCATTTAAAGAAATGAGCGATAGACGACAATCTACCGCAGCAAACAATCCAGCTTGGTTACAATTGTGTTGAAGTTAGTGCAAATCGCCGGGAGGGTTTTAACCTGGGGCGTACTCGCGAATGCGTTTCTAGAGGAAATGACAGGGTATCATGCACTGACAGTTACAAAGTGATCGCTGCATTTTTTTTCTTTGGATGTTCTCCCTGCCACATTACCTGGATCATTCGCATTCACGTTTTTAATCCAGGGTCATTTTTATTGCATGCACAGTTTATAATGTCGAGATTGTAACGACACTGCTATTCTCTGCTGCGATGAGGTTTGATATTGTTTATCTAAAAAGAACATCGTTCCATCCTCAGATTCCTCTTTTTATACTTACCATCTCAGGTTGGGTATGATTGTCTCGACTTTGGCTATTGATATAATGCGTGGCATGTTGACTCTTAAAAATTGAAGTTCTTGAGCTTCTGAAAAACCGATAAGGGTTCTTCACAGCACATAGATATAATGCGACATAATCAGCGACATGAGGGCCTTATGCACGGATCGGACTTTAGCCTAAGGCATAGCTTAAGTTAGACTTTCTCTTTGCTTGACGCATTGAGAAAAGTCAGACGTGAATGAAAGTGTGACTGAAGTCCGACCCGTGCATCACGACTGTTAGGAAGGGAATTTGCTATAGAGGCGTCACCTTTCGGAGAACGGCCACAACATGGGGAAAGCCCTCCTAAAAATAGTACGGTGACGCAGCCAAATCGGCGGAGTTGACGCCTACCTCCACAGCAAAGCCAATAGAATATTATTGAAGACCGGAAGTAGTCAATCTGGGCATGCGCAGGAGGCCTCTACTGTAAATTTATCACACTTCAAATGCATTTTTTGAAGTCATCAGATCGAACTTCAGATTACCAATAGGTTCAAATTGTTCTAAACATGTTTATCTATTGCAAGACGTTGACATTATCTTGATTTTATAATACTCAACTGAGAAAAATGCAACCTTCGGCACTAAAATTCCGGCANAACGTCGAGATTGTAACGACACTGCTATTCTCTGCTGCGATGAGATTTGATATTGTTTATCTAAAAAGAACATCGTTCCATCCTCAGATTCCTCTTTTTATACTTACCTCGACAGCATCTCAGGTTGGGTATGATTGTCTCGACTTTGGCTATAGATATAGTGAATGGAATGTTGACTCTTAAAAAGTTTAGTTCTTGAGCTTCTGAAAAACCCGTAAGAGTTCTTCATGACACACAGATATAATCAGCGACATGAAAACCCTTACCGGGTAGTAGTTTTTCAGATGATAAAAAACTAAAGAATCTCATTTGCTGTGAAGAACCCTTAAGGGTACTTTCCAGAAGCTCAAGAACCTTTACTTTCAAGAGTGTGGAATAAAAACTTCGTTGACTTCTTTGCGTTCTTTTAACGAATAGCTTGATTGAGCTGATGCCCATGATGAATTTCATAATCGTACCAGAGGACCCATTTTCCTCTTGACTTACAAGGTCAGATGTAATAAGCGGACCGCGTACAACTTCCTTCTGCTCTGATTAACAAATTACCTGCTTTTACCTGGGTGGTGTCATGTTGACTGTCCCCTTGAAGTCGACCATCACTGACGGAGCGAGCGATCGAGCGGGTCACTTGGCAGTCCCGCTCCGCTTGGCGCTGGGAAAACACATAAAATTCCATGTCGCACTCAATGGACATGTTGACCAGACTCTTGAATTCGGCTATTCTTCGTGAGAGCGACCGATCGCCAGGCCAGTCCTTCGCTAGGCTCTTGAAACTTACCATTTCACAATCATGAATGGAAAATAGTGTGATTGGTGATATAAACTGTTAATTATTAATACCTTTTTAAGCACTAGTGAGGTTTCGCACATCTGACGAAACACGAAGTACGAAATACGAAATATTGGACTTCATTTCCATGACGTAATGTACTTCAGGAGATGGTTGGTACCACAAATATCGCCTGTTGCAAGAGCGTCTTTTAGCGTACACGTACATGTATGACGTTTAGACCGATAGAGTTACGGTGTATTTTATACTTTGAAATTTACCTTTCGTTTCCACTTCGTACATGTATATCCACGAAGTGGAAATTTGAAAATTCAAGTTGCACCATAACTCTTTCGGTCTTACATGACATGCTGATAGACGCACTGGCAGCAGGAACATTTGCGGTACCAATCATCTCCAGAAATACATTAGGGCCGTCATGGAGATGATGTTGAACTTCGTATTTCGTACTTCGTTTTTCGTCAGATTTGCGAAACCTCCCTACTATACCTCAGCGATCAAGGAACTTTGCCCGTACACCAAAGAGCTACGCCTTTTGAGATATGCACCAAGATCGGCGTGCCGTGCAGAATATCGTACGAGGCCATGATTATTTCATTAAATTTAGCACTTAAGCGATGCTTTTGCTGTCTTTCAAGACTACTCTCCCTTGTTTTAATTATTAAGCGTTTTCGAATAAAGTTCCTTCCATGCTGAAATTGCATGAACTTTCTTTAAAATAACCTGCATTCAGATTAAAGGGAGACTCCATTCATTAGTGTGTAAAATTTTGAATTTTTGAAATATCGCCAATACATTCAAATTCATTGACATCTGAAACATGTCATATTTTTTTAACATCAGCAAACTCATCATTTTAAGTATTTTAATTACATCCCAAGGGGACCATTGCACAGCACATGTGATGTCATTATGTGCTCAATGCATATTTATGAAGGTACAACCAATAGGCCTGGGCAGTCGCAGTATTAGCTCATTCACTACAAAGGTCATCAGCCTATTGGCAGTACATGTAGTGACATCACAACTCGTGGCAATAGTCTCCATGGATTGATAAAAATTCAAAAATTTACAATGAGTGGAGTCTCCCTTTTTGAGGAGTGTGTTTTTTACAAAAGGACGCAATCAGGGCTCACAGTGTCAAAAATTCACACTTCCAGTCTTTTCCATCAGATTACTCTCTAAGTTTCCATAATCAAATGCGGTTTTGTAGCGTATGCATTGACAAAAGTACATGTCCTGCTATGCAGTTACGTGAAGCACACTTATTAAGGTGTGAGTACAAGAGTACACTGGTCTTGGCCAGTCCAATCAGTACCATACACCGACGAAGATCATGACTCAGAATTCTGAAGATGAAATTGACCAGCACTATGAATGAAGTCAGTGATTCTGGTGAAAATCATTAAAGTGGGTTACACTTGATGTCCAAGATCAAATCACGACATCTTGTTTTCAGAATGTGACGCAGATGAAAAGCTGCTGTATTCAAAACAGCAATCTGTTGAGAGACATCGTGCTCCGCGTTGCACAGTGCATTTTCTGATAGTCCACTAGCTTATGCAACAAAATGGCCATACTATTTGGCACAGTCTGGGCAATAGGAGCAGTCAGCCGCGCGTATTGCCAAAAGATGGCAGCAAAGTTCTAGCGGACCAATACACAGGAAAATCCACGTGATTGGTGCTCGATCAAGAATGAATGGGTCCGCTATATGCTCCTATTGTCATTTTCTTGTGGCAAATTTAACGTAGATTCAGAAAAACATTGTTGCCAATTTTTTCTGCGCATTTTGGCCGCCATCTTGGATTTCAAAATGGCCGCCATTCAGGACACATTTCAGCTTATAACTTGAAAATTATACGGCATACGATAGTGATTTTGATGGCTATACCTAGGTTTTGAGGATCTGGGAATCCGGTGGTGATGGTAAAATTGCCAAAAAATGGCGGCCATCTTGAAATCCAATATGGCCGCCATTTCGGACACATTTCTGATTCGTACTATTTGGCATACGATGGTAATTTTGATGGCTATACCTAGGTTTTCAGGGTCTAATTGCTGAGAATTGCATTTTCACCACGACTTGGATCCACTGCCTGTGTCACACCCTCGACTTTAATTGCTCATAACAGGTATTGGCGCACAGTGAACCACATTGGGCGTCACTGAAGCGATAGCAAGTGTAGCTAAACCTGGAGTATGAAACTATCATTTGAAATAATGACGCCATCCCATGCTATCTACTTCTTTAATTTCCTGCATATTTACCAGGTAGTGATGGTAAATCTGAAGGAGGGGCCGCGCCGGAAGTCAGGTCGTTTACAGAGAATTCTGGGTACACCGGGCATTTTGCAATACAGTAATTATGCCGGTAGATTGCCGTACGGTGTACGAACGATCTCTAATTGACGCTGATCATTTTCCATGGAAACTTTCAATAGATTTCTCAAGGAAAAGGTCATTTCGTTGGCCAGAAGTTCAAGTAATGATAGCCTGCGTGTAATTAAGCACTCAAAGAAATAGTGCATATCCGTTACATTTTTGATGGGATTTGTTATGCAGTTCAAAATGATGTCATAAATTTCTATTTCTGACATGAGGTAAAGGTGACATTAGTTGCAAGCAAGGAGTTGTTTTCCTTCCAAATCAATTTAAAGCACGACTGTGATGCATTAGATTTTGTATCTCGCGACGGTCGACGTAACCTTTGACCTTCAGGCAACGTCATGCATGCTCGACAAGACTGTTCAAATATATCTATTTGAACATGTTGAATGATCTAAGTTAGCAATTAGGCATGGAGCGTGTCGCTACACATAAAAGAATGAGTTGAAGCATGTGACCTTACCTGATGAAGGGTTAGTCACACTAACAGCACCTTGAACTTCTCAAGTGATGAAGGTATGGCGGCCATTTTTGTTTCGACATAGTATCAGTCCAGCCTCGTTGTTACCACTGGCTATAGATATAGGCTGGACAGGAAACCAGTCATATCAAGGTGGGGAGGGATAAAGAGTCACCTAATGCACAGTCGTGCTTGAAACCGTTGCCTCTGCAATCGTTGGGATTTTTGGCCATGCGTACTTACTACGTTCGTGCATTTACGAACTAGCCCTGCCGCTTTATCATATCTTCTTCGATGTTCTGTACGAATGTGCCAAGCAAGCAGTGATATTAAGCCATCTGACCTAGAAAACAACACAAATTAATCATAATAAACTCTTCAACTTCGGCATCTGAAAATCGATGCCTCCGCTTGTCAAATTCCTGCATTCATCAAATCGCGAGCTCGATAGTTAGTCCCGCATCAATCAATTTGCTGCAATAGGGGATTAAAGTTTTCAAACTTTCCATGAGTATTAATCCAGAATTTCATATCTATACATCGCATTGATGTTGGTAGATTTCCTGGTATTAATGTACCGTGTACCAAGATTTTTATGTACCGTGTACCGAGATTTCTGGGGAGAGTTGAGATGGTCCATTGCCCAATACCCATGGAGAAGTATTTGCCAAGCCCTACTTGTGACAAAATAATAATCCGATACTGATAGTTTCCCTGTGGTGGCCCCAATTTTGAATAACCACTGACTCTGCTGACTAAGTGTCATAGGGTGACAGTTTCACCAGTCAAGTTAGAAATTCTAGTCCTCCGCAGCAATGCAATTATTTTAATAACAAATCACATCTGGGTGTCATTCGAGTTCGGCAACTGGCAATTTCGTAATTCTTTTAAGCTGTACAGCATCGTGCAGAGATCAAGCAGCATACGGTCTCATGGCGTGGATAGACATTCCAAGTTCGATTCTCACAATTAAAAGTACAGAAGATCCACGCAAAAACATGCATGCTCATTTAACAGGGACGGCCGTGACCTATGAGGGGTTGAAACGACACGGCTGTGAGCACCCACGAATTCGGAAGCGCATTAAGAACGTATTTTTCCAAATTCTCTTGGAAAATGTCTTATGCAGCACGCAGTCTCCAATCGTAAAAAGCCCTGATGGAGCGGTATATAAGGCCGAGCTCGGCAGGGTGGTGAAGGAAGTACCTGTCATGGGCCAGGAATCTCCAGTTTGGCACACCGCATGCTCCACGTGGGATGAGTTTAATGGTCATTAAGGGGCATTAGTGTCAGGTTTATCTCCGTGTCTCCAACTGGGAAGGTGGCAGAGGGATTTATCACTTGCAGTTGTTAAATCTAGGACTTTAAATCAATTTTTATTCTACAAAATCTTCCAATAATGTGATCATATGTATATCAGTCAAAGTTGCTCGATCACGGTATTGCCACTTTTTCTCGACAGCCGGCGCCACTCTCCAACCCAAGGGACTATAAACTACGTTGTCGGCGAATGGATCCGATTTCTCCGTACATTTTGTAATGGATTTTTGTAGTTCGTGTTGCTGCCGCTAGGTGGCTCCTACTACGTCGGCAGTCAAATTACCCATTAGAGATCGTATACCGTGGTCCTTTAAGTATGACGTGAACTGTACGATGACGGAAAGTCTAGTATTTCTGCAAAATAGCAACATTTCTTCTCACCGCCGTGAAATTGCGCCCCAACAAGGAACGGAATTTGACATCCCTTCATGTGATTTTTCTATACCACACATTATGTCATCCGGTGTCGCTGCAGTTATTTCGGTAAAAATCCCTCCCACGTTTTTGCTTCGTGCATCTAAAACAGATTCGACCATCTTATTTGATGGATGACACGTTTCTTATTTGATTATTGTTTGCTTTGAAACTTATTGCGCCACCAACGCTGTTGGATAAAAGCCTCAAGAAAACATGGATATTGGTTGGTAACTTCCTCTAAAATGACTTGGATAAACACGGTGTCGGCGAGCAGTGCATTATCCGGTAGTTAGCAACGGTATTTTGCACGTCAGATGATGATGACATGTCATGAAAGAGCATCAGAAATAGCTAAGCATCTCATCAGTGTCAGCTTGCTGCCTAAATGATGGGTAAACAGGCACTGGACATCATTTCGCTGGACCGTACCAACATAACGCCATACCATGACGTATTCTAATACGCAGCGTGTCACTGTAGACCATGCAGTGCTGTTGCCTATCAGTTTAGGTATTGTCACACTGAAGTATAGTTCTCAAAACGTCCTGCCCCGTCCTAGAAAAATCGTAAAACGGGCTAGAACGTGTAATGCCCCAATCACAGTGAGCTAGTTCTCAGTACGTTAAAAATTTTGCCGAACGGGCACAAACTGTTTACGAACTTCATGGACGGGAAGGGTGCTGCAGAACATCGAAACAATATTTGGCGAAGGGTTGCACGTTCTAGCCCGTTACGATTTTTTTAGGACGGGGCAGGACGTTTTGAGAACTCAGGCTCCAGTGTGACAGGCCCTTTACGTTGGCCAAATAATGCCTCGAAGTTCTGGAGCACTCTTCCCGTCCGAGCCCGTCCATGAAGTTCGTAAAAAGACTGTAAAAAGTTGCCACTACGTCCACTCCCTTCGCACACAGTTTGAGTCCGTTCTGCAACATTTTCAAGAACGTAGCCTACTGAGAACTAGCTCAGTGTGATGGAGTATTACGGAAAAAGATATCCATTGCAATTCATGCACCGTTCTCAAATTAATCTAAAGCTAATTTCATTAAATTCAAATTGTCCATTAAATAATTCCTATTGACATAACACTTGCCATTTCTTTTTTATCGGACTTTAGCATTGTCCAAGAACATCATAAAACGCTGCCGATGACAATACCGTCTTCAGAAAATAATGACGTGTCGGCAAATACACCCTGATACCTTACCTTGAAAATGTTTTCCATCCAGGCTCTGAACACGTCATAAAGCTGGCTAAATGGGAAGGAACATAGCCAGGGACAATATCAGAACAAAACCTGTATTACTACCAAATATTATTGTTGTTTTACCGGTATTTTCCGGCAGGTTATGGCTTCTGGGTTAATCAGCTATATAACATTAGCAGCACGCGTTGTAAGCTTGGTCAAGACGTGATGGGTGGAAGCTGGCGTGTTTCATAGGAACGGAGCAAACTTCTCTCTGGCCTTCATCGATCGCGCAACGAGCATTCATTAATTCATTACGCATTCATTATCACTGTGATGCATGCATTACAATGACGGCATCCAATTTCGCGGGATTCCTTTACCCAACTTCGCGTTGCTCTGATTCGATTACATTGGAGGAATTACAGCGAAAACGACACCGTCAAAAAATAACCAAAGCCATTTCCCTTTGAACTCCTTCAAGTATCAGTGGCTATCAAAATGCAATGGAAGCAATCGCCAAAAATATTTTGCAGCAATGATTTTGGCCGGTTCAGGAAAAAATAGGCGATTTATGCTGATCACAGTGATCATCAGTATAGGCCCGTATTTTAGAATGCTCCTCAACGTAAAGGAGTTCCTCAAGGCTATTGTTGGAGAACAATAGCCTGGAGGAACTCCTTTACGTTGAGGAGCATTCTAAAATACGGGCCTTTGTAATTGTATGTGTAGCATTCTAAAATACGGGCCTTTGTAATTTGTAGCATTCTAAAATACGGCCCTTTGTAATTGTAGGCCTATGTGTAGTATAAAGGGTACGGTGAGGTAAAAAGTTGAAGGCCTGCGTCCAAATCTCGCTCAGGAAATGACTTGAAAACCAAACGAAGAATGCAGGCGCGGATCCAGAGGGGGGGGGGCGGAATCTGGAATTTGGCGCAGATTTCAATGTTCCTAGCAAAGGGCGCCCCCTCTTTTCCCAAATCCTGGATCCGCCCCTGGAATGTACATGTACGTTTAAGCTGCGTTTAGCTGACACGCGGAATGCGGATTGCGGAACGCGGAAGCGGAAAATGCAATGCATTTTCGCATACAACATATCTTTCCGCCAGGGTTTCCGCGCCCCTATACCGCATTCCGCGTGTCAGCTAAATGCAGCTTTAGACCGCGACAGACAACCAGGAAAAAATGACCAAGGTGGACCGGTACACGTTGGATTCATAACGTTCTTCTCATAACAAACAAGCTCGTTTGTCATAGGGTCATCCGTTACAACCCTACACTAAACGGTACATAAAACTAATAGCGTATTATCGTCGATTGACGGGAATCCGGTTGCTTATCCTAGGAAGGGGAGATTTATGATGGCTTAATTGGTCACAGTGACTCTATTGTCGATAAGAAAACCATATAACGATCGCCTCACGATTTGAAGGCTTTTAATTGTTTAGAGTCCATTTGGTGATTTGCAGGGTGACGGGATCGTGGTTGCAGATTCTACGACCAGTAATCGTGCTAATGGCAGTGTGTAGTCACTTACTGTTACAGTGGTGCCGTGCAATGTGTACGGTACACCAAATAGGGAGGTTTAGAAATTTAAAGATAAACTTAAACTTTACGACAACGTTATTTTTCATACTACACATTCCCCAGATTTTATATCGCATTTTCGGTACGAAAATAACGTTGACATTAACGTTTACGCTTATCATTTGATTACTGAACCTCCCTATTTCGTCTTCTTCTTCGGCATGTCGGTGGTGGAGGTACATCAGAGGTCCCTGATAATTCCTATGCGGTCTACACAGCCTCTCTGTCCTTTTTGTGAACTGTTCAAATTGCTGTTACTTTTTCGTATGCTAGAACAACATACTTCTCAACGAGACAATAGCATCATGCGTACCAATGAAAATTAAATGCATTTACCAATTAACTTACATGTTAAATGTTAATTTTAAGCACCTTTACATTTTTGCTTAAATTTGCTTAAAGGTAAGCACACCTTTAAGCACAGCTTAAATTCATTTTAAAGGATACATAAAGGTACCTTAAAGATCACTGCCGTATAAAAGCACAGAAAGGTTCTTAAAGGTATGTAAAAAGAATGTACCTTTAAGAATTCACTGAAAGGTGCTGTTTTCTTTCCCCCACTTTGAAATTTCACCCGAGAAATCTGAAATAGCTGAATACTTATGTTTGCTTCTCTTTTTCATGTTTCCAGCTGTAGCAGGGGTATACTTCCCACAAAAGAATTACACACTGAACATAACTTCCAGTCTCGAAAGGGGTACAGAACTACTGAAAGTCTTTGGGTTACCCGAGTACGATGAAAGTGGCACGATCGTCTACACCTTGGACAGTACCACACCTCCTCCGGGCGTTCAGCGCAAACCCGAGTCAATATTTGGAATAGAACCAGATACGGGTGTAGTCTATTTGCAGATGAGTGTATCAGCTATCCCCGGTTTAAAAGGTACGTACATGTATAGTGACACAATCAGTCAGTGTCTCACGTCTTTCACGCTTTTTTTTAGTTTCCAATTCCTCAAAACTTTGATTTGCATTAGAAAGCAATGGACAAACGTCACTTACGGTACTGATTATGGCCAGACACTGTTTGGTATACAGCATAAACTGATTTCAACGTTGAATATCAGAGTTAAATTTTGAAAGTAGCTCTTCGTTTCCTCATTATGCACATTGGACTCCCAACTCTCTCTCCACAAATGGAGTAATGACGTTTGTACTTGCTTTCTAACACATCGAATGGTTTCTTCAATCAAATGGTCATCAAAAGGTTTTTGGTGATATTCATCATTATGTTTCGTCAATGTCGTTGTCGTATGTTAAAGGGAGACTCCACTCATTGATTTTTTATCAATCCATGGAGACTATTGCCATGAGATGTGATGTCACTAGTGTCAATCGGTTGACGACCTTTGTAGTAGTGAATGAGCTAATACTGTGACTGTCTAAGCCTATTGGTTGTACATGTACCTTCATAAATATGCATTGAGCACATATGGCATCACATGTACTGTGCAATAGTCTCCTTGGGATGTAATTAAAATACTTAAAATGATGAGTTTGCTGATGTTAAAAAAATATGACATGTTGCAGATATCAATGAATTTGAATGTATTAACGATATTTCAAAAATTCAAAATTTTACACAATGAATGGAGTCTCCCTTTAAAGTCTCTTGTCATCTCTATCATCGTAATCACTAACATCTTATACTGGGTTCGCCATCAATCTCATGGTCATTGTCACTCGCACATGTCATCGTCACCATTACATGACAGAACCTTGCAACACAATGCTTTTTTAATGACAAATCACAAATGGCCTGCAAACAGTGAAAAAATCAAGTTTTGCGAATGAAATACATCAGTCCGACCCTAGATTCCGTCAAATTCAACCTTGCTTTTTTCAGAAATAAACCCAAAGCGTCCTCTTAGTAAGTATCATTATAGACAAGCCTTGTTGAGCTCCAAACTCACTGATATTAGACATTTCATACGAACGGTTTAGTTCTTAGAACTTTTTTGAAAGCTTTTTTGTCAGCAGATTGAACTATCTCACCACTTTTACCGAACAGTTTTATTGCCAATCATTTAGCCCATCCTTCATCAACCAAGACCACAACATCTTCTACCTTACCATTTGTCTTTCCTTCATAACGATCTCCTCAAAGAAAACATGACCAATTTGTGGTTCTTCATTCTAACTCTGTAGATTCATTTCATCACGACTTGTCGCGTCTTGCCCTCACTAGACTCCGTGTTGAAAGAGGAATGAATCAAGTAAACTTAGGTTGAGATGAAGTAGGAGTAATGGTTCTTTCAATATGATGTTTGGACCTAAGTAAGGGTTCCGGTTTCCCGTGAGACGACCTCTCCTGCCATTAGTCAACATTGGATGGGATATGATGTATAGCTTCCCGGGACGGCAAGCCCGTGTTTATACAGCAAATGGTAATGGTCGGCCGTTGAAGCCGTATTTGTAGAGGTAGACTTCGTGGTTTGTAGATTTACATGGGAAGTACGATGTTAACGTCTAGTGCCGATGCGCCGCAAATGTCGACGAACCACAAGTAGGGCCTACCCAGTGGGGATCGAGGCAGAAGTGGCAAAGCCGAAACATCGCTATCCCATCCAGCTCTCCAGCAACTAACATCAATTACTTCTTGCAATGAGCATAATTCATGCAGCAGCATCCTCATCGTACCGTGATAGCAATCACCCACTGTCTTAGAACAATTGATCAAGGACCGATTCATCAATACATGCATCCTTCCCCAGTGAGCGCACGGAATCCAATGCAGGTCCCAAGACAGCCGACCCCACAACCAGAAACTGCCCCCTAATCCGTAATAGATTAATATTTGTTCTAATCAGTCGTTATAATCTGTTATCGTGCCTGTCGTGTCAACCTAGATAACTGATGACTAACGTAATGGAGTGAGCCATTAACAGCATCACAGGGACACCACGTTACAGCCAATTTATTATTTATTCCCCGCCACTTTTTTCGCCACATTGATGTCTTGATAGTTTTCTTCATGTCGCATTTGCAGTCAATGAATTAACATGGACTTATTTGGATGTCAAGACATTTTGAAATTTATCGCGTCATACTCCACGCAGCGTTGAAATTTTTTGATACTTGGACGAAAATTTTAACACTGCCATTGACGCTAGATCGCCATCTTGAAAATCTTGACGTCATCGTCGGTGGGCTGGTCTATCACGTGACGCGAAATTCTTTTTCAAAATGGTATTATTTGCAGAAAACAGTATTTATCTTGTCGAAAATGAAACAGAATAACTTTATTATTACTTTATACTCCACCGATGTTTGTATCACTCTTTATACCTTTATACACCTATCTTCAACGATCTATATTGTAAGCGTAGAAAACCACGTGATGGGTAACCGCTTTACAAATAGAAGAATTTCTACTGTTCGCTCCGCGTGCGCACTACTTTTCAAGATGGAAACCTAGCGTCGATACTAGTGGTGATATTCTCAGATATCGCCACCTAGCGTCAAGTTTGATATCGCGTAGGCCATTAAACGATGTCTTTCTTATGCACAGGGAACTACACAGTGTTCTTGCTGAAGGTTTCTGCATCCCTAAAATCGCCATCCGTCTCGAATCGTCATCCAACTGCGTCCACAAATGTCGGCATTTCGGTGGCCAAACCGCCCATCCTCAGAAAGCTAACAGCAGAGTGCGCCGGAGATATCATCGCTCGGCGGTACTGCTTCAGCGAGACACCTACCGATTTGATGCTGCAAGAAAATCGCTCCATATCTCGCTTTGCGCGGCTGCGATCGATGGTTATGGAGAAGCAATGTCGTTCTTTCTCGTCAAAGTATCAAGTTCTGGAAGGTAGGACACAGACCCACTTTTTGAATAGCAGAGCATTACACCACACGTTTGCTAATGGACCAATAGGAGCTGTCAGTCAGTTGACCAATAGGTGTCACTACGGCCCAATTCAATGCCTAGCAGATCCATTCGTGCTTGATTGAGCACCAATCAAAAGAAGTTTCTTTTGTATTGGTCCGCTAGAACTTTGCTGCCATCTTTTGGCAATTAGCGCGGCTGGCTGCTCCTATCCTTCACAAGCCTTGGCCATCAACATTCCTGACTAAGTATATGCATGAAAGCATTGTATCATCCCGTAAATGCGTATATACGTAATCAACATTTTATAAGGAGGCAGCATAACCACCACATTTGATAAAATGTATGATCTTGTTTTTTATTCACGACAATACAAACCTAAGGTATCATACATAATTTGCCATATTTTCTGCGCAGCATCTTATGACCGTAAGTGCAAATCGACCTCGCCCCTCTTCATCACCATAGACAACACCACATCAGAGATGGAGATCAACGGTAGTCTTGATCGCGACACGTGCAACAAGTTTGTTACGAAGATAGTGTGTCACCTGTACGATGGTAAAACCGTGCGGAATTTCGAAAAGACTCTTATATTCACCGTTCTTGATGTGAACGACAACGGCCCGGTTATCCGTCACGGCAGGACAGCTACTACTCGATATTTGGAAGTGAGGCTGGAAAAGGTAGGTGGCTTCTCTCACAGATTCTGCTTCAGTTTCCACCAAGTAACTCAACAATACGGAACCATATTCTACCATAATATAGGGCCTAAGTACGAAAGCCCAGAAGGCTCATTCAATCTTCAAGCTTGAAGATTGAAGTATTAAAGGGAGACATGCGAAAAATATTGCCCGGCGGGCACAGGTTGTGTGAGTTGTAGCGCCGTCTTATAATTCACGGTGACACTACGCTATATCACAGGCACCTGTAGAGCTATCAGTGAGTTAAGAACACTTTTCTAATCAAACGTATCTAAAAAACACAACACGTATCTAAAAACACACCACGAGCTCATAAATTCGTGAGCTCGGGATGTGTTTTTTACAAACTAGTGTTTTTTGGTTAGATACGTGTTCTAAGCTCACTAATAGCTCCACAGGGGCCTGTGATATAGCGTAGTGTCACCGTGTTTTAACAGACGGCGCTACAACTCAGACAACTTGTGCCCGCCGGGCAATATTTTTCGCATGTCTCCCTTTAAGTTCAATCTTCAAGCTTGAACCATGGCTTAAAGCCATGGTTCAAGCTTGAAGATTGAAGTCCGTTGTTCAAGCTTGAAGTCGGAAGGTTCAAGTTTGAATATTAGAGTGGAAATAATTAATATTGTACATTGTTTGATAGTAAAGAAATAAGAATCCGTGGAGATGGTTGGAATTGGACCATATTGAACATATCGAACGGCTGAATTTTAATTTCTCAGGGATGAAGGTCGATATAACTCGTACATTGGAATGATTTGTCTGGCTTCAATATTGAAGTCGGGTGGTTCAAGCTTGAAGATTGAAGTCGGAGTTAGTTCAAGCTTGAAGATTGAAGTTCTGCTACTTCAAGCTTGAAGATTGAAGATTGAATGAGCCTTCTGGGCTTTCGTACATAAGGCCGCCTGGTCGTATTTCGTTGAACCTGGTTCAACAGACAGATATTGAGGTGAATCCAAGAAACGTTGAACCCACTGCTTCAAATCGTCATGTTGCTGACCAGTGCCTGGTATCTCACACTTTCCAAAGAGTAGCCAATACGTAAAGGACAGATGGAGAAATACATAATAATATTAAAAAATTGACTTTCAGCAATCTCTAGATGAGTGGCGTCGTAAGGGTCGAGCTTTCGTTGTAGTTGACGATGATCAAGTCATCGAAGACGGCTCATATGACGTCACATTGAAAGACTCATCGAAAAATTTCATTGTTGAAAGAATTATAGCAGCAAAAGTGCAAGGAAAAAGCTTTGTACAGGCAGGTAGGTTCCAGAGAAATAAGTATGTAGTGTATCAGCGACTGGTCGAGAGGAAAGTCGACAAGTCCACGAATTTTAAATAACACCGACCAAGGAACACCGACATAATTATTGTGGTAAATATGTGAGATTATTCAGTTCATTTGTACACATTACATGTAGTTAATTTCTTTATCCTGCGAGATGAGATAAATCTCTTGCACTTTTTTTGACTGCACCATGCATTTTCTGTATATATTCCTTGTCCTTCTTGTAGAATATGTACGAAATAAATAATAGGCCTAATAATAAATCGACCAATTGCATGCAGACGTTCAAAACACGCCTGTATTGATCACCAGGCCTTACGTCATGCCTGCTTGTTGTCAATTTCACTTCGTTTATGGTTTCAAATGATTGGCTTATTGTCATGAAAGCGTCAGCCGTGGAAGCCAATCACTTGGAATTAACCTTTCTCGTCATTCCAGAAGGCGTTCGTCCTTCTTGTCCTGGTGGCAGGGCCTAAACTCTGGAATAAAGTACCGGATGAACTCAAAAGTGTCTCAGAAACACAACACTTTAAACAGCTGTTAAAAACTCACCTTTTTAAAATTTATTACTAAGAACTTAAATCACAGACAATATCGACTGTTTTTAACATCAATTTCTTAAATGTTTTATTTTCATCTTTTAAATTCTACTATTTCTCATTCTTTTACAGTTTGTATCATATTCATTCTCTTCGTTTAATACTTTATTTACTGTTTTAGTCTATCGTACTTGTAAAGCGCTTTGAAGTTCTTTTACATAAAGCGCTATATAAATGTTGTAATAATAATAATAATAATAGATATGAAACTAGGTATATCGTACTTGAAACAAGGTATATCGTATTCAGTTGTAGAAACGTTGTTTTTCTCACAATCTCCATTACAACTTAACGATACTACAGTCACTAGCTAGTGAATTAAAAGGAACCCACTCCTATCAAGTCCTTCCATACTTTTCAGCAACACGCCTCTATACATATTTTCTTTATTCATATTTAGTTATCAAATACAATGGAAGTGATGACATCATGCAGGACACGTACAAATTCAAGCTGATCTTCACCGATACCACGACGACCAACAATTCATCAGCGGTAAGCCACATTGAATATTAGGGAGGTTTCGCAAGCGCCCGGTTAGGCCATACGACGACGTTTATCTATTGTTTGGGTATACCCACACAATAGATAAACGTCGTCGTAGGGCCTAACCGGGCGCTTGCGAAACCTCCCTATTACCATTTTTGATATTACGATTAGGCCCTATACCAATGTGGACCTGTAGATACAGGGCCAGTTGAAGGGAACTAGCCTAAGCTTTCGCGAAATTTTCCTCGAATTAATGACGCCTCTGTAGAATCAAGCATTAAACAGTAACGTATCAACTTACCCTCACCATTAAAAATTGACACATGTGTTGTCATATGAGAGTCGGAGCACACCGACAGACTTCAGTATCCTTTCTTTGCCATCGGTTACTCATTCCCAGTGGAAAGTTTCACGTCTCCCTCCCTCTCATCCAGGCCACCTACGATGTCACCCTGGAATTGCCCCCTCGAACGCGTTCCAACTCTCCATCCGTCAACAAATGCTTCAAACCCAATGGCAGAGCTTTGGTCAATTTGACAAGAAAGGCAGGGAAGTACACTAGAGTAAGTGTATTACGATCCCCACTGAAACAAGCAAAATTTGTATAACATATGCAGTAGTGTAGTCATGTGGAAGAAAGTAACAAGAGCCAAGTGTCCAACAAAGGTGTTACCCCCATATCTATCGATATTTGACTGCACAAGTAGGAGTTGCAACGCACAATGATTTGCCAGTCAAGGGAAGAAAATACATGGATGTAAAGAAAAGGCAATCTTGCAGTTGATGCCGTCGGATGCAGGGGCTAGCAAGGCCTTTACCAACCTCCAAATACTTGTGCAGTAAATGCTAAACCTGTCTTCCTTTCACCCATCAGCTGCCGTGGCAGTTTTTGACGCCCGATGCCGGTGTGAACTACAGAAACCTGACGTTCAGCATCACCAAAGAGGCACACCTAAAGGGAGGCTTCGCTATAACGCCGCAGAAGGGGATTTTATACGTCAGTTCTGATGAGTTTCGGACGTTGAAGCGAAACTGGACGAGTATTACGGTGACGGTGGTTGATGCCATCTGCAACAGGACCTCGGTCGTGAACGTTACGATTGAGCTTTCAGGACCGGTTGCCTCGGTGAAGGGATCTTGTAGTAAGTTCCGGGGTTAAAAATTTGCTAGTACACGGTGTTCGACCAACGTCGAACGAATGAATGCAACAGCGTACTTCGGCAACTGGGCGATTCTAAAACCGTTTAATATGTCCTCGAATGAAAAGGACGGTACTACATTAAATTTCCTTTCCAGATACATGGTGCGCGGAAAGTTACGAAAAGGGCGACTGCGAAAAGTCGTGCGGGTATGGCTCGGCGAGTGGTAGATGCCGTATGAGAAGTAGGAAAGGACTCGAGCGGAGTAGCCATTACGCTACATGCTCACCTGATCTCACCTATTGCCCTGACGGAAAATGTGATGAATTGGAAAGCATTAATGGTGATATTTGTCCACAGGATTGTACAAGTAAGTTTGAGATTCTCGCTTATTCTCCTTTTTGCATGTTTTAATAAAAATAGGCCAATTAGCTTACCATTTGACGTTTTGCAGTACGTACCACACTGATAGTAGGGAGTTTAAGAAATCAAACGATAAACGTTAACTTTACGACAACGTTATTTTTCATACTGCGAATTCGCCAGATTATATATTGCATCTTCGGTACAAAAAGTAAAGTTAGTGAGGTTTAGAAATCAAACGATAAACGTAAACGTTAACGACAACGTTAATTTTGTACCGAAAATGCAATATAAAATCTGGTTAATGTGTAGTATGAAAAATAACGTTGTCGTAAAGTTTATGTTTATCGTTTGATTTCTAAACCTCCCTGTTGTCGTAAAGTTAACGTTTATCGTTTGATTTCTCAAACTCCCTATTGCACATACGAGTGACTTATCGTCTCGAAATACTGATACCTACATGAACCTCAGTTCTGATATGGGAGTGTTAAAAAATTGGCATGTCAATTTCAGGACTAACCCCAACAGGTTGTGCACTGTCAGAACAATCTGGTCAGAAGCAAGGTATTTCCATGGCAACTACCGTTTGGTGCGGCAAAGTTGGCAGCAATTGCAACTGTGATATAAACCCAGAGATATCCACCAA
Organism: Notospermus geniculatus; assembly: GCA_002633025.1. Lineage (NCBI taxonomy): Eukaryota > Metazoa > Nemertea > Pilidiophora > Heteronemertea > Lineidae > Notospermus > Notospermus geniculatus. The sequence goes on from NMRB01000064.1 coordinate 603,597, forward strand.
TCATACGGCAGCAAGAACTCGGACGTCACCGAGCCCGCAAAAGGGGAGAAATGGCGTGGACACGACCACACCAAAGAGTAAAGATGCACAAACCAAACTGGCACAGCTACAAGGTACATGTATAAGGGAGATCTCAACATTCATTTAGATTCTTTTGCACAGTTTCATCACTTTTTATATATCTAGCTCCTTCCTTTACCAGCATGGGTTTCGGGTTCTCAAGAGAATCACAGAGGGTGAATTTTATTGCTCACCGTCTTGCTGGCCAACGTATTGAATTCTTTCTTTGTTATATTCAGTTCCTTTTCCAGGCGATGACGTTGTCAAGGTGAACGCAAATGCTTGCGACCATGTTTGTCGGTTGATTATTGGGTTGTCAGTAAGCTCAGCCGCCATCCTAGCTATGGTTGGGTTCATCATTTACAGGTTAGTATGACAGGCCTACTATAGTATCTATCCCTCCCTCGCCTTCGACATCATGAATTTGACAGAGCAGGCAATTCTTACCTTGTTTGGCGTTAGATATCGCGGTTTGACCAAGTAGGCATGTCCGTTTCAAAAGTAGGAAGCCTTACCATAGGCCTACATATTACATTTTCAGATTTTTTTTCCGAGGAGCAAGGAAATCTGATGATATGAAGCATGTCAACAGTGTCGTTTCTTTGAACGCTATACCCTCTGACTACGTGGACGGGAACGACAGAAGACAATCCATGGCAATTTCAAGTCATTCGATAGAGTGGACTCCAAGATTTGTCGACCAGGCCGCACATGTAAGTCCCAAGTATACGAACTACGTTTTGCAACTGACTGGAGTCATGCCCCCGCTGCCTACCGATTTTCTCACTGGAGTAGTAGGCCGACAATATTGTGGATCAGTGCATAAGCGGGAAGCACTTACGTAATGTACATGTATGCTACTTCAAATTCAAGCCTACGAACAAAGACTTCAGCCGACTGGCTGTCATGGCTGACGCTTTTATAGCGCAAAACAATGACTGCAGACTAATCAATTGCAATCTATTTCTCGTGTGAAATTGAAGAAGTCCTGGCGGCGGGACGCAACGCCTAAACAGGGCTGTCGTAAAATCACCACTGCCATTGGTCGACTTACATGTACCACAATGGCCCATATGAATAAAGACTAGCAAAATGCTTTACCTTCAGATTTGTACAGCATAGCCTATAGTGCATTTGTATTGCAAAAGTCAAGTAAAAGCATTTACTAGTCTTTATTCATATGACCCATTATGCTCTCTGTGGGCTGAGTTAAAGGAGCACGGTATTGGATCTCAAGCCGGCTGTCGGGAAAAAGTGGCAATAGGCCTACCGTGCTCCTTTAATATTGCTGAGTGAACTTTTAGATGTGCAAGTACGGTAACCGTTATATCGGTATCGACACTGCTGTTGCTTCTTACAGGTCGATGAAAAGTGGGAGTACCCACGTAAGAACATCACCTTGGAAAAGGTTTTGGGCGAAGGCGAGTTCGGGAGGGTTCTACAAGCAAGGGTTCCACCAATAAACGGCTGCGACAGGGGAATGACTGTTGCAATCAAAATGCTGAAAAGTAAGTTGAAGTTGAAAATGCTGTAAAATCTACTAACTGCCGTGTTAAAAATGCTGTAATCCCTGAAGCAAAATGCGATGAACNTTGATTTCTAAACCTCCCTGTTGTCGTAAAGTTAACGTTTATCGTTTGATTTCTCAAACTCCCTATTGCACATACGAGTGACTTATCGTCTCGAAATACTGATACCTACATGTACCTCAGTTCTGATATGGGAGTGTTAAAAAATTGGCATGTCAATTTCAGGACTAACCCCAACAGGTTGTGCACTGTCAGAACAATCTGGTCAGAAGCAAGGTATTTCCATGGCAACTACCGTTTGGTGCGGCAAAGTTGGCAGCAATTGCAACTGTGATATAAACCCAGAGATATCCACCAATCATACGGCAGCAAGAACTCGGACGTCACCGAGCCCGCAAAAGGGGAGAAATGGCGTGGACACGACCACACCAAAGAGCAAAGATGCACAAACCAAACTGGCACAGCTACAAGGTACATGTATAAGGGAGATCACAACATATTCATTTAGATTCTTTTGTACAGTTTCATCACTTTAAGGTGCCCACAGGTCGACATTGCGATTTGAAGCAACTCGACGGATCCATCGCAGATAAAAAAGCCACCACGCACCAGGTCGACATTTCAACGATTGAGAGGAACTCGGAGCAACTGGCAATTATCAGGGTTTCGAGTGTTGTTGCTCACCGCTTGCAGTTGGCCATTGTATTGAATTCTTTCCGTATTATACCGGGTATTCGGTTCCTTTTCCAGGCGATGACGTTGTCAAGGTGAACGCAAATGCTTGCGACCATGTTTGTCGGTTGATTATTGGGCTGTCGGTAAGCTCGGCCGCCATCCTAGCTATGGTTGGGTTCATAATTTACAGGTTAGTATGATACTATAGTATCTACCCCTGCCTCGCCTTCGACATCATGAATTTGAACGAGCCGGCAATTCTTACCTTGTTTGGCGTTAGATATCCCGGTTTGACCAAGTAGGCCTATCCATTTCAAAAGCAGGAAGCCTTATCACATAATAATGATTAATTTTCAGATTTTTTTTCCGAGGAGCAAGGAAATCTGATGATATGAAGCATGTCAACAGTGTCGTTTCTTTGAACGCTATACCCTCTGACTACGTGGACGGGAACGACAGAAGACAATCCATGGCAATTTCAAGTCATTCGATAGAGTGGTCCCCAAGATTTGTCGACCAGGCCGCACATGTAAGTATACGAACTACGTTTTGCAACTGACTCGAGACATTTGGCCCCCGCTGCCTACCGATTTTCTCAATGGAGTACTTGACCAAAAATCAGAACGCCCCTTTGCTTGACGTCTTGCGGATCAGTGCATAAGCGTGAAGCACTTTCGTACACCTACATGTACATGTACTTAAATTCAAGCCTACGAACAAAGACTTCAGCCAACTGGCTGTCACGGCTCACGCTTTTACAGCGCAACAACAATAGCGAGGTTTCGCCAATCTGACGAAAAACGAAGTACGACATAAAATTCAACTTCATTTGCAGGACCTAATTTATTTCTGGAGATTGTTGGTACCACAAATGTCCCTGCTGCCAGTGCGTCTTTAGCATATCATGTAAGACCGAGAGAGTTATGGTGCATCTTGAATTTCTAAATTTCTACTTCGTCGTAGCTACGAAGTGGAAACGAAAGATAAATTTCAAACTTTAATATAGGTAAAGTCTGGCAACACCTATCTTCGACCTAATGGAATGCGGAAGTCATGTAATGTGGCAGAGCTTTGCGGTTTTTAATCATGCCTGTCGATCACTTGTGGTCGTTCCCCGATTGTTCGCGTTGTCCACCGGTCATTCAATAGCCGCGTGTGATTAAAGGTCCGTAGAAAATCCAACGATCAATTTCTTAACTTCCGCATTCCATTAGGTCAAAGATAGATGTTGCCAGACTTTACACCGTGACTCTATCGGTCTAACGTCATACGCTAAAAGATGGTCTTGCAGCAGGCGATATATGTGGTACCAACCATCTCCTGAAATACAGTACGTCATGGAAGTCCAATTTCGTACTTCGTGTTTCGTCAGATTTGCGAAACCTCACTATTGACTGCAGGCTAATCAATTGAAATCTATTTCTCGTGCGAATTTGATGAAGTCCTGGCGGGACGCAACGCCTAGCAATCAACAGGGTGGTCGTGAAATCACCATTGCCATTGGTATCAATAGGCCTACTACCGTTGCTTCTTTCAGGTCGATGAAAAGTGGGAGTACCCACGTAAGAACATCACACTGGAAAAGGTTTTGGGCGAAGGCGAGTTCGGGAGGGTTCTACAAGCAAGGGTTCCACCAATAAACGGCTGCGACAGGGGAATGACTGTTGCAATCAAAATGCTGAAAAGTAAGTTGAAGTTGAAAATGCTGTAAAATCTACTACATGTAACTGCCGTGTTAAAAATGCTGTAATCCCTGAAGCAAAATGCGATGAACAATGCGCTAGTAGCACTGTTTCGATTTTGCCAACGATGACAGGCGCACGATGAGTTTTCTTTGACCAGTTGGTTCAGCAATCTATCATGAATGGGTAGATAATAATCTCATTACATGTATGTTAGCATTCCTCTGATTTGAGGTTCGCCCAAGTATCGCCTTTTTCATTGCAGACTGCGCTTCTGCTGCGGAGCTACGCGATCTTCTCTCAGAATTCAACCTTTTGAAGGACGTATCCCACCCAAATGTCATCAAACTTTTGGGAGCTTGCACACAAAGTGGTAAGCGTTGAGAGTATCGGTGTAATCCTTGCATAATGCACGATATCCTGCAGTTGTTGCAGTACAGGTCGACCTGAGCTTTTCAATCAGCCGTCTTCGATATCGAAACATTCTCTCTCAAGATTGGTGATGGGGTTCGGTGTTTGTTCCCTCAAAATTTGTGTTCCGGATATATCTTTCAAGCTGAAAATACTTTAATTTGCATACTTTTCTAGGCCCCTTTTATCTGATTGTCGAACACTGCGAACATGGCTCCCTGAAGAATTACCTACGGCAGAAGCGACACCTTGAAGCCCTCTACTTGGGACCCATTCAACCGGTCGGTGAGTCTACCAGTGATGATGAATACGAAACACCCATAGACAGCGCGACTCTTGGAGATCCTGAAAGCGATGACGTCATCTCTGCCAGGGATCTGATTTCGTTCGCATGGCAGATCTCAAAAGGAATGGAATATCTTTCATCAATGAAGGTAGGCTACGTACGTTTTTGGGGAGGGAATGTGGTTACCTGAAAGGCTAGGGATGATCAAGCCAGTCTCAAGGCTTCGTCTAAACCAAGTGCGTCTCGTTGCTCACAACACGCACTGGTTCCTTATTTCCTCTTTCTAGCTTGTCCATCGTGATTTAGCCGCGAGAAACGTGCTGGTGGCCAAGGGTAAAAAGGTCAAAATCTCTGATTTTGGTCTCACTCGAGACATCTACGAGGCCGATGCATACACAAAGAAAACAAAGGTAAGATAGATATCTTTACCAGTGATGATCGTGATGAGTATGAAACACCCGTATAGATCTTTACATTAAATCGTCAAATAGCCTTGCTGGTCAATCTGTAGTATAAGAGCGGGTGCAAATCAATGAGATATTTGTTGGTAATCTCATCAACACCGCTTCGGTAGACCACTTTCTCCTGAACTTATAAAAGTTTTGATAATTCGATTTCTTTGTATTGAACTGTTATGATTTCTATATTTTGGGGTTACAGGGCCGAATACCTGTGAAATGGATGGCTCCAGAGTCACTCTATGATCAGGTCTACACAACGAAAAGTGATGTGTAAGTAACCTAAAGCATTCTTCTAACTGAGTTTTTTGCCAAATTTCGACAGGTCGTAATTCTCAAACCCAACATTTTGTCTTAGATATCGTTCAGTATTATGTTGAATGTGACCAAATTTCTCATATTTTGCAGTTGGTCATTTGGAATTGTGTTATGGGAAATCAGCACTCTTGGTAAGTAAGCTATACATCGACGTCACCAAAAATTCATACGTCATTCTCAACGGACTTAAGAAGCAAGTGCAAACTCGAACGGCAAGCAGCACTTGGCCATGCGCAACACCTATCCTCGTGGGAAGAACAATTTCGGGTTTTTTGCCGATCATTTCAATGTCTCATTCATTAACTGCTTTACATTTGTAGGAGCCACTCCTTATCCAGGTATCCCACCCGAACGACTTTACAACATTTTAAAGACGGGTTACAGGATGGAACGACCGGATAACTGCTCTTCCGAACTGTAAGTGAGCTATACATGTATACCAGGACCTCCATAGACAAAGCTACCATGATTTGTACCTTTCTCTTGTCTAATTTATAGGGTACATGTATTTTCGCTGTTCACGTACATGTAGTTTCAAGGATGCCTTCCAGCAGAACGCTGGCTCCTCTTCAGGAAGATTCAGATGATTTTCATAATTAAAAAATTAAAAGTCAGATGATTGTCTATCTTAGACGTAGTCTTCCATTCTTGCAGGTACTCGATCATGTCGAAATGCTGGAGTACAGCTCCCATTGAACGACCATCATTTCAAGATCTGGTCACACGGTTCGAGGAAATGTTATCAGCAAATCTGGTAACCAATTATTTATCGGAAGAATGCGTTATATATCAATCGCATTTAACTTTTTTTGTCGAATGTAGAGTAGAATACCTTTGATCACCATTCTGCTGCACTAATCTTTCATCGCCATTTTGCTATGCACTAACCCTGAATATTGCAACTAAAGTACATTTAGCACATTTTTTACAATTTTACACAGTACCACCAAAATTTCTCGATCATAAAGTTGGCTGACACCATGAAATTCGTACCCTTCTGACAAACCTCCTTTTTTCCCTCAGACCTACCTAGATCTGACGTCAGCAATCGAGCGTATTCCGATCGTGGACGACAAAGATGGAGAGGAAAATGGGACACCGAGAGTTGTTGCTGGTATGTCACAGGCCTACGTCTGTCCCGTGACATTCCAAATGTGTTGACTTTTGGAATGTCACGGGACAGGACGAGTGTATCGTCGTGTTTAAGAGAGCTAATTGTCTGATGTAACAAGGTACAGCCGACCTTACATCTAACATCTTATCAATGATATTTTTGGATGTATTTCAGAGCCACAAGAAATCCCTGAGGACCCTGAATATGGCAGCATTGGTATTCTGTCCTTAGACTCCAACGCGTACCTTTCACCAAACACGCACAACAGAGAAGACTACGACGACAGTGAAATCAACATGGAGGAGAACGGACCAGCAGAGGGTGCGTGTGAGCGGACGAGATTGCTGGTCCTGGATATGCCACGTGAGCAGAGGCAGCCGAATGATGGAACAGACGATGAGGAAGAGGAAGGGAAAGACCTCTTGAAGGTCGTGGCGGTGTAGTCGACGGCAGCAACAGGGGATGGCCAGTATTGATGCCTACATTTACTTCATTCGTCATGATGGGCTTTTGCGACTGAAATTACATGTACTTGAATCAGCTTTGAAAGTGACTTGAACTTATGAACAATTTTGGATCAGGATTGGGGAACCTGGATGGTGAACAAGGAGTCCGAGAGCAGATTTGGTAGACTGGGAACAGATGAGCTCGAAGCCAGAATCCCATACAATCCCTAACAAGTACATGTATAGCAACGCGGCATATCTTGTACGTCGTAACATCAAAGCTTGAAAGTCACGAAGAGGTCGCTTGCTCGAATGACACCTGCAACGCTTTCAACACCGTTTTCCATCAAGAATGCTGTGGACGTCGGTTTGGTTGCAGTAAGCCTTAATATCCAATTGATTCAAAAAATGACATTACCTATCCCTCCGAATTAAGTATGGTAGTGGTAGCCGTGTTGATCGTCAACAATATCGAAAGAAGGGCGGTAACACCGATTTCTATGATCAACTACGATCATAGAAATCGGTGTACCGCCCTTCTTTCGATATCCCTCCGAATGTTTAAATTACCCATGGAAGGGCGTTCATTTTCTACTTGCACCATGTTGGTTTAATGTAGTTTTTCATCATACGGAGCAGAAGTTGGTAAAACGAAATTCTTTACTGCCATCAATTCATTCTCTTACATTACAGAAGTCCAATTTTACTAAACAGAATTTTAGCTTTATAGGAGCTACTTTGTATCCATTATAACGTAGACTTTTAGAGATGGTGAGGCGTAAGGGACTACAAATTCTTATTAATGGCAGCAATGGTTAACTTCTCAGTTTGGCGTCCACGTATATAAAATACGGACTTACCACTTTCTACGTATACGTTGTTTCGACATTGTAATCGACTTGTATGGTGCAGTAATGTTATTTAATATCAACGTTCTTGTGTCATTCTGTATTCGAATTGTATACTTCGTCATAATGAAAGGTAGGTATTCCGATTATCATTGCATTTTAACTGGACGCAAGGCGTTTCAGTTTTTCGTCGCACGCATTTTGATGCAATTTCCCTTTCAAAATACGCTGCATGCTTGATACTAATTGTACAATACATGTATACTACTTACAATACATGTTCAGTACATGTATTTGCATGCCAACTCTGTACTGTCAAGAAAATGACTACCAGTTTCCGGATTGAAATGAGGAAGAGGTTTTCTGGCTTGTCGTGATACTAGTGAGGTTTCGCACATCTGACGAAACACGAAGTACGAAATACGAAATTGGACTTCATTTCCATGACGTAACTGTAGTTGGTACCACAAATATCGCCGGCTGCAAGAGCGTCTTTTAGCGTATGACGTTAGACCGATAGAGTTCCCGGTGTATATTAAACTTTGAAATTTATCTTTCGTTTGCACTTCGTAGATACGAAGTGGAAATTAAAAAATTCAAGATGCACCCTCCCTCGGTCTTACATGATATGCTAAAAGACGCACTGGCAGCAAGGACATTTGTGGTAGCAACCGTCTCCAGAAATACATTTGGTCCTGGAAATGAAGTTGAATTTCGTATTACGTTCTTCGTGTTTCGTCAGATTTGCGAAACCTCACTATTAACTACGTGCACATGCATTAAAAACGAAAATTGATTGGTCAACGAGTCATCATATGACCAAATAGACTGTTGCCGATCGACCGTTTGATAATCGCTTAAGCGATCGGATTTAAAGTGTCACAGTAAAATCATAGATGAATTTTTAATTTATAAATGCAACCAAGTTGCTTGTACATTTTCCAAGGTGTATCATATTATCATGTAAGTATATATATACAGGAGCTGATTGCTGTAAATAAAGAATGTAGATCTATGTATTAATTGATACTGGGTATACCTTTTGCCCGCCTGTACATCACTTTATAACACAAGCCTAACATCCCCCTCATGCGCTTTCATAGGGTTCAAAATAACTTCGTGAAAAAGTCAACGTATTGATGCGCACGTAATGATCAGAAACGTATTGATGCGCATGTAACAGTCATACACGCTAACTTTGGGATAGGCCTATCAGTCAATAGTCACACTTCTGCGTATGTCACTTCCTTATGAGTTGCGCATTGATATTTTCCTCATACGCAATCATACGCATAATGCGCACCTCATATGCACCTCAATCGTTTTGTGTAAGTTTTATGTACGCAGGCATGCGCACTGTGTGGCCCACTACTTTGGAAAGTTTTGGTTTACGCAGGTCATAAGTTAAGCCCGGAAGTTAAGGCCCTGTCAAAGTCACACTTCTGCGTATCCTAATTCCTAATGAGTTGCGCATTGAATGTTTTTCATTCGCAGTCGTACGCACAACACGCACCTCATGCGCATCTCAACTGCTTTGTGTAAGTTTTATGTACGGAAGCATGCGCATAGTATGGCCAGTACGCAGCATAGTTTTGGGCAAGCACAAAACTATCCCGCGTACGCTGTCACGCAGGTCATAAGTTGTAATATAAATAGGCAGTGCATCGGTCTAGCATCGGTCGGAAGCGCGGTACGAGTACGCCATGTGTTCGTGGGAGATAAGCGCTTCGTACGCGGTACGTTAACCCGTCACGCTTACCTCTCAGCGAATAAGCCACGTATATTGGACGTATACACAGCATACTTGCAGCGCAGATACAACGCACGCTGCACGAACTCATAGCGAATGCCAACGTATTGACGAATTTTCGCACTGCAGGACACGCAGCGCATTTTATTTATTTGTAACGTACGAGAAACACACAGGTAGCGCACAGATAGCGTACTTGCCGTACATCCCGGGTACGGGGTAGTGTTTCGCACTGCACCCGCAAATCGCACGCACCTCATACTCAGTGGGTGCGCTGAATTCGTTACTTTCACGCCAGATGTGCGTCGCACATAAATCAAAGTAATCGAAAAATTTCGAAATTTTCAGCGTACCGCTGCGTATTGAAATTTTTTAATAAGGAACCCATAAGGACTTGATATACGCACAAGTGTGACCGGGCCTTTAGTAAGGTTGCGCATCATCCCACTATTATAATACGAGGCGGTTATCTGTCCGCATATTTTTAAAGTCCAAGTTTCATGTTCAATTTCAATTTTTCTTTTTTAAATCTCATTAAAAAGTCCCTGGCAGGCAAAATATCATGCTTTTTACGCATTTCAAAAATATGGGGAATTAAGGAAGTTATGGACATTTGAAGTCAGCTCTTTGAAAATCGAAGTGGCCAAAACATGGCTCATTATCTTTTATGCTAATGATGCCTGATGACGTCATTCAGGAAAATGAGATAATTCATCTCTGAATGAAATACCTAAAATTCCTGAAATACTGAACATACCAGAATGATTTTTTGTGAGAGGGTCCAGGATATGATTATGATAAACTTGGTAAACTCGATGACAAATAAAAAATTCACTAAATCCGTTAACTGCTACGTCTGTGTTTTCCTGAGATGTCGTCATCATTGCATTAGCATACAATTACCATATCATAATCACAATAAATTTTTTCTCCACATGGTAAAAAATCTGTAACTTCAAAGGGCTGTATCTCCCTCATTACTCAACATTTTTTCTTCAAGTAAAAAGCGTTGTATTCGTGGAAACATATACTTTCTTCAGAGGATAAGGACTTTAAAGCCAAAACGACGTCTACTGGGTAAAGATGGTGGTGCTGTACAGCTGGGGAATAAATATACAACAATACTATCTAATGATTGGGACACATACCGAATGTAACACTGTGACACCGATGCCAATAGCTAAGAGTTTATTGAGTTTGTTTTCATTTTATGACCATTAAAGGAAGCAAAGTGACGTCGGATTTCGCGAACAGAGACTGCAGTCAAATGTTATAGGCCTATCTGCCAGTGTTTCTGTGGGTGAGTGTGTCCCCCCTATTGTTTGGGAAACGCTGGCAGCGAGATCGACATGTTTCTCTGTGTGTCCTCTGTGTGTCGCTGCTCATTCCGTCAGACAATAAAAGGGGAACACTCACAGATGGGGAACACTGGCAGATGTTACACCGGGTGCAGCGTTGCGACCTTTGCAAGCGGATTGAGAAATTATTCATGGTCATTCTCTTTGAGTTGTACATGTATGTCAGAATGTAAATTATAATGGGACCAAAATAAACATGCAATTATGATATATTGTAAAGTGGCAATACTGTGTCAGCCAAAAAGGATAATGTTGTCCTGTTTCACACTATCAGCATTTGTATGCAATCTTCACACTGAAGCCGGTGACAGACTGGCGCGTACGCGGCGCGTCCTGCAAGCGTTCCACCAATCAGATTCTTCGGTAGGTGTTTCGGTCCGCGTTGCCGCCCCCCTGATTGGTTGAACGCTTTCCCGACGCGCGTTGCTTACGCACCAGTCTTAACTCCAAACTTCGCAGACCAACTCAACAGTGCTCATGCAATTCGCATTTGAACCTGGAAGTGCTCGACGACGTTGGACACATGTTAATACGGAATGAAACTGATTTAACAAATATTACATCGACACGTGTTATGACTGGCCACACTGATTTCGGCTTAGGTACGCCGTCCAATGAATCTGTGTGAATCTAAAGGCGGTGACAGACGAGTGCGTACGCGACGCGGAGCGGCGCGTTTTCTTTTATGTTTTTGCGCTCCACTGCACATGCTGCTCAGTGGTGCCTGAAAACACAAAAGAAAACGCGTCCTTCAGGCGTTCCGCCAATCAGATTCTTCGGTACGGTGTTTCGGTCCTTGTTACCGCCTCCCCTATTGGTTAAACGCTTTCCCGACGCGTTGCTTACGCGCCAATCTGTCAAGCCGGTGACAGACTAGCGCGACGCCGCGCGGAGCTAAGCGTTTTCTTTTGTGTTTTCAAGCACCACTGAGCACCATGTGCTGTGGAGCGCAAAAACACAAAAGAAAACGCGTCGCTCCGCGTCGCGTACGCACTAGTCTGTCACCGCCTTTAGCCACATTAACCATGTTAACAAAATCATTTCACTCGCCTAACCACATGGTTCCTTTGGAATTTGTTGTACAGTATTGCCATCTTGTTATTACTGTGTCTTATGTATATTGTTACATGTATATTGAATAAGAAGTATATTTAAAATGGATGGAGTTGTTTTTGTGTGGTCTTTAAACGAGAACTGCAAGGGTTCCGACATGGCCAAGACTAAAGCCGGTGACAGACTGGCGCGTCCTGCAGGCGTTCCGCAAATCAGATTCTTCGGTAGGTGTTTCGGTCCGCGTCCCCGCCTCCCAGATTGATTGAACGCTTCCCCGACGCGTTGCTTACGCGCCAGTCTATCACCGCCTTAAGAATGATATCATGGTGTAATCGACCGAAACAAAAGGGTTGTTTAACGCCAGAAATAAATGGAAACAACGTTAACAGGAAACTCGGCCGCAAGGCTCGCAGCGCCACCATGGCCACGTCGTGACGTACATGTAGTTCCTCCGGTACCCGTTGATAGACAGTGAAAACAGATTTCTTGAGCAAACGTCATAGGCTATAGCCTACTTGGGTGTTTCATCTCAGGAGGCTTCAAAATGTCCTCATAAGAGTGAGCCACTGTCATTGTGGGGCCAGGATATTTTGCAGTGATATAATGCGTTGAACAGGAGTCATAGATATTTGAGTAGGCCTACCCGACCGGTACTAACACGAAACCAGACTGGATTTATCGCGCGATCACAGGGACTTGAGGCACGCATGGCAGGGGTCGTGATAGGTGTTTCCGAGGTCCAAAAGCACCCCCACGGACAGTGGGGGTGCTTTTGGACCAGAAATATGTATATTAGGCCTATATAATTATGTGACCCGTCACAGCAAAACTAGGCGCATGTCGCTCAGAGGGTGAGCCTCAACGAACTAAGATGACACCAGAGAGAATGGAAGAAATAGATCATTTCAGATTTTACAATAGACAGACAATATTGAAACTGACAAACATTTGGTTTCAACCTGCCAAGTTCAGAGCGACATGGGCCTACTTTTGCTGTGACGGGTCACATACATATTTCATATTTCCCCGCCGGTAACACGCCCCAGAAATATGTATCCACCTAGCGGATGATCCTGGCACCAATCTACCCAAGCGCTCCACTACAGTATAGGAGTCGGGCGAGAACAGGGTACCAGTGTAATCTTTGGACTCGGCTTCCATTCCATACATTGTATATCGCTCGAGTGATGACCTAGTGACATATCATTCTCAGATCCTGCGAGGGCGTCTCATTAAAAATAGAAAATGGCGTACGATTTTTCAGGGAAGAAGGCAATAGTCACTGGTGGAGGGCG
>NMRB01000064.1:619422-648756 GCA_002633025.1 Notospermus geniculatus
AAGTCTGGCCGGCAAAATATCATGCTTTTACGCATTTCAAAAATACGGAGAACTAAGGAAGTTATGGACATCTGAAGTTAGCTCTTTGAAAAACGAACTGACCAAAACTTATCATTATCTTGTATGCTAATAATGACGCCTGATGACGTCATCTCAGGAAAATGAGATAATTCATCTCTGAATAATTCCTGAAATACTGATGATTTTTTGTGAGAGGGTCCAGGATATGATTATGATAAACTTGGTAAACTCGATGACAAATAAAAAATTCACTGAATCCGTTAACTGCTAAGTCTGTGTTTTCCTGAGATGACGTCATCATTGCATTAGCATACAATTACCATATCATAATCACAATAAATTCTTTCTCCACATGGTACAAAATCTGTAACTTCAAAGGGCTGTATCTCCCTTATTACTCAAAAATGTTTCTTCAAGTAAAAAGCGTTGTACTCGTGGATACATACATGTATACTTTCTTCACAGAATAAGGACTTTAAGCCTATACGACGTCTAATGGGTAAAGATGGTGGTGCTGCACAGCTGGGGAATAAGTATACAACAATAATCTAATGATTGGGACACATACCGAATGTAACACTGTGAACACCGATACCAATAGCTAAGAGTTTATTGAGTTAGTTTTCATTTTATGACCATAAAGGAAGCAAAGTGACGTCGGATTTCGCGAACAGAGACTGCAGACAAGTGTTATATCTGCCAGTGTTTCTGTGGGTGAGTGTGTCCCCCTTATTGTTTGGGAAACGCTGGTAGAGAGATCGACATGTTTCTCTGTGTGTCCTCTGTGTGTCGCCGCTTATTCCGTCAGACACAATAAAAGGGGAACATTCACAGATGGGGAACACTGGCAGATATTACCTTGGGTGCAGCGTTGTGACCTTTGCAAGCGGATTGAGAAATGATTCGCGGTCGTTCTCTTTTGAGTTGTACATGTATGTCAGAATGTAAATTATAATGGGACCAAAATAAACATGCAATTATGATATATTGTAAAGTGGCAATACTGTGTCAGCCAAAAAGGATAATGTTGTCTCGTTTCACACTATCAGCATTTGTATGCAATCTTCACACTGAAGCCGGTGACAGACTGGCGCGTACGCGGCGCGTCCTGCAAGCGTTCCACCAATCAGATTCTTCGGTAAGTGTTTCGGTCCGTGTTGCCGCCTCCCTGATTGGTTGAACGCTTTCCCGACGCGTTGCTTACGCACCAGTCTGTCACCGCCTCAACTCCAAAATTCTCAGACAAACTCAACAGTGCTCAATTCGCATTTGAACCTGGAAGTGCTCGACGACGTTGGACACCTGTTAATACGGAATGAAACTGATTTAACAAATATTACACCGACACGTGTTATCACTGGCCACATTCGGCTTAGGTACGCCGTCCAATGAATCTGTGTGAATCTAAAGGCGGACTGGCGCGACGCGGCGCGTCCTGCAGGCGTTCCGCCAATCAGATTCTTCGGTACGGTCTTTCGGTCCTTGTTACCGCCTCCCCTATTGGTTAAACGCTTTCCCGACGCGTTGCTTACGCGCCAGTCTGTCAGCCACCTTAACCATGTTAACAAAATCATTTCACTCGGCCTAACCACGTGGTTCCTTTGGAATTTGTTGTACAGTATTGCCATCTTGTTATTACTGTGTCTTATGTATATTGTTACATGTATATTGAATAAGAAGTATATTTAAAATGGATGAGTTGTTTTTGTGTGGTCTTTAAAGCCTCACTGTATTGAATTCAAAAAATGCTTACGTCCTCCGACGTTAGTGTAGTGTAAAATGTACTATGCTCTATCTGAATGCATTAGAGCTCTGCCTGCACTTTTTTCATTGTGTGCTGAAAACTAGGCCTTGATTCTTTGAAGTACGTATCAGGCAAGCATTTTGGGGACCATCAAGAGGCTATGAGACTTCTACCTGCACAGTCCTAACACTTTGAAAATGTCGTAAAATTCAATACTGTGAGGCTTTAAACGAGAACTGCAAGGGTTCCGACATGGCTAAGACTAAAGCCGGTGACAGACTGGCGCGTCCTGCAAGCGTTCCGCCAATCAGATTCTTCGGTAGGTGTTTCGGTCCGCGTCCCCGCCTCCCAGATTGATTGAACGCTTTCCCGGCGCGTTGCTTACGCGCCAGTCTGTCACCGCCTTAAGAATCATGGTGTGATCGACCGAAACAAAAGGGTTGTTTTAACGCCAGAAATAAATGGAAACAACGTTAACAGGACACTCGGCCGCAAGGCTCGCAGCGCCACCATGGCCACGTCGTGACGTAGTTCCTCCGGTACCGGTACCCATTGATAGACTGTGAAAACAGATTTCTTGAGCAAACGTCATAGGCTAGCCTACTTGGGTGTTTCATCTCAGGAAGCTTCAAAATGTCCTCATTTATGGCTAAGAGTGAGCCACTGTCATTGTGGGTCCAGGATATTTTGCAGTGATTTAATGCGTGAACAGAGATATCTGATGAGTAGGCCTACCCGACCGGTAGGCCTACTACACGAAACCAGACTGGATTTATCGCGCGATCACAGGGACTTGAGGCATGCATGGCAGGGGTCGTGATAGGTGTTTCCGAGGTCCAAAAGCACCCCCACGGACAGTGCCCTGACCCACGGGTAACACACCCCAGAAATATGTATATCAGGCCTATATAATTATGTGACCCGTCACAGCAAAACTAGGCGCATGTCGCTCAGAGGGTGAGCCTCAACGAACTAAGATGACACCAGGAGAGAATGGAAGAAATAGACTGTTTCAGATTTTACAATAGACAGACAATATTGAAACTGACAAACGTTTGGTTTCAACCTGCCAAGTTCAGAGCGACATGCGCCTACTTTTGCTGTGACGGGTCACATACATATTTCATATTTCCCCGCCGGTAACACACCCCAGAAATATGTATCCACCTAGCGGATGATCGTGACACCAATCTACCCAAGCGCTCCACTACAGTATAGGAGTCGGGCGAGAACAGGGTACCAGTGTAATCTTTGGACTCGGCTTCCATTCCATACATTGTATATCGCTCGAGTGATGACCTAGTGACATATCATTCTCAGATCATGCGAGGGCGTCTCATTAAAAATAGAAAATGGCGTACGATTTTTCAGGGAAGAAGGCAATAGTCACTGGTGGAGGGCGTGGTAAGGTTTGGTGTAGGGTATCGGGCACATCATGGGCCGGGGGATCATTGGCCAATCGACGGTTCGTTCGAGCACGTATATCGACAGCTCTGCTGCCATCACACCGCTGCTATATTGAGGAGTAGGAGGGTATCGCACCAGTCTATTGGCGGCAAAAATTAATACATTTCAGGGGGCATCTCAAAGGTTAAAGACCTGGGTCCACATGTGCGTTTTACGCGGCGTTTTGACGCTTCGCCCATTGTTTGTAAGCAGAGCGGCGGAAAATAACAAAAAGATTTGACGCATCACGCGGCCTGAAACGCGCATGTGAAAACGGGCCTTAAATGTAATGCAAATTCAGGGGGCATCTCAAAGGTCGAATGTAAATTTCTTTCTAAATAAATAAAATGTTTCTTTTTATCCCGCTTTTTATCCATCCTCACACACAGGAATTGGGCGAACGATTGTTGAAGCTTTATGTAAAAATGGTGCAGAGGTGTGGGGCATTGGCAGGACAAAGGAAAACCTGGAAAAACTTGAGAAAGAGGTAGGCTAAGGAGACATTGTAACTTGTTCCCCCACCCCACCGACACCACCACCACCACCATGGGCGCCAAACCTGCCCTTATCCACCGAGTGAAATACCAGCATAGGCTGCACGGCATTTGAGTTTGAATGCAAATTGAACAACCATTCTTATTTCAATGTCCCAGCACAAAGGGAGCCACTGGCATCTTCAATTACATGTATGTTATTTAACTCGCTCCTACTACTTTTATGATGGGGGATATAATGTATCAAATTTTTCCACAGGTTCCCAATTCCCATGGTATTTGTGTGGATCTAACCGACTGGGATGCCACCAAGCAGGCCGTAGAGAAGATTGGCCCTGTAGACATGTTGGTTAATAATGCTGCCATAGCCATTCTTGACAACTTTGTGGACGTTAAACCAGATGACTTTGAGAAGTATGCATGGAGATTAATACCATAAAATCAGATTTCAGTGACACATTATTGAAATAGTTCTGTAGGCCTACTAGAACTGAGAAATGTTTTAGCAATGTTGATTTTAGGCCTATGTTTTTTGTCATTTTACAGGATGTACAGTTCTAATGTCAAACCTATCATCTGCGTTTCTCAGGTGAGATTTTCCCTCCACTTTCAACACCTTCAATAGGAGCTGTCAGTGAGTTGACCAATAGGTGCCACTACGGCCCAATTCAATGCATATAGCGGACCCATTCATTCTTGATCGAGTGCCAATCACGTGGGTTTTCCTGTGTATTGGTCCGCTAGAACTTTGCTGCCATCTTTTGGCAATACGCATGGCTGACTGCTCCTAGTCCTACTGAAGCATTACCCTTGATTATTTTGTTTGATTGAAAGTGACCAATCACATCAAATCAGCTACGGTACCGTATTATAAAGTTGCACAGGATGTGAACCAGGATGAACCAAAATAACTCCAGGAGATAAAAGAAGAAATGTAATAACTTAGATTTTACAAAAAACAGAAAATACGCCTAGGCCTACTGAAATTGACAAAAGGTTGGTTTCAACCGGCCAACTTCAGAGCGACTCAGTACTCGTTTTGTGGCGACGGGTCATGTATGGACAGTAGGCTTATCTTTGGGGTGGGAGTTTGAGATCAGCAACTTATCACGGATCAAAATCAAATGTACCGGTACACAAAATTTGTCCTCGTACAGAAATCTATCTGTATACGTATAAGGATCAGTGATAAGTCGCTGATCTCAAACTCCCTATTATTAGGATCTTACATGTCTTAGCCATTCATTTTTTCCCTGGCAGGTTGTAGCCAAGGGTATGATTGCTCGAGGAACTAGCGGTGCAATTGTGAATATGTCGAGTGTTGCTAGCCAGTGTGGCCTCGAACGTCATACACTGTACTCTGGGACCAAAGGGGCAGTTGACGCAACTACCAAGGTTATGGCAGTTGAGCTTGGACAACACAAGGTAGGGAAATTCATGCAAGGGTTGTGTCTTTTGAAAGCTTGGACCTCACAAGGTAGGGAAATTCATGCGAGGGATGTGTCTTTTGAAAGCAATATTGAGCATTTACATGATAAAATCTCAGCATACTAGTAATTGGAATGCAATTCCTTCTTCAGATACGAGTGAACAGCGTCAATCCAACTGTGGTATTGACGGACATGGGTAGGACAGCCTGGAGTGATCCAGCAAAGGCAGGCCCACTTCTGAATAGAATACCTCAAGGAAGATTCGTAGGCAAGTGGAATAAATGCACATTCAACTTGTTTTACAGCTCAAATGCACAGTATTCAGCATTTATGCTGTTCCAGTAGATTTTCACTCTTGCATAGTATTCAGCATTTATGCTCTTCCAGTAGATTTTCACTCTTGCATATTTGTATTTGTCAAGGAAATTTTACAACACCGGTTCTGATTGGCCTCCTCTTCAAGAGGCAGCGGATACGCCAAGGACTGGTCTATTACTCGAAGGGTGATATTGTGCGTTGTAACTCAGTGGGCAGATCACCCTTCAATTATCGAAGATGTTAGTTTATGACCTGAGGTGGTAACATTGTTCATTTTTCAACATCGTCGGAGTACATTACAAATCATCTGTTTATGTACTTGTAGCACTAATTTTTCAATACTGGTCACTTCCAGAGCCTGAAGAAGTAGCCGATGCAGTACTCTACCTCCTGAGTGACAATGCATCTATGATAAATGGTCACCACCTACCAGTTGAAGGGGGATTACTAGCATCATAATGGTCAAAACCTACTAAATACTGTATCAGGTAGAAAATTATGGAGCAGATGAACATTATCATGGCATTATCTGGGATTGATGAAGATAGAGATACAATGTAATTATCTATCTATTTCGGACATCGTCAATACATGTATTGATATGGCGACAGGAGTCAGCAGTAGGAGTTACCGTTCTAAAGATGACAGCTGGAGCCTTGCAAACAGAGTAGAACTCGCATGCAACATACTAATTGGGACCAGCAATTTCCGTCCATTATATGGCCCATGCATTGCTAGAAGGGACCAGGACTTCAAGAATCGCTATGTTATAGGCGAGTGTCCAATTTATGCGAGGCCGTTATATGCAAGTTCTACTGTATATTCTGAATATTCATGACATATTCATGGTAGAGCTTCAGTGTTGAGGATATATTTGTGTGCACAGAAGAAAGAAAACTGTCAGGGAAAAAATACATGCAATGCAATTATTTGAAGGAAGAAATTTATTGATATACATATAAATTTGGGTATATCTTCTTTTTTTAAATGAGCATGGTTTTGATACGAAAAAACATGGTCAAATCCCTGAACAAAGGGGAGAGATCACCTGTTCAACTTGCCATCAAAACATCTGCCAATTTTTGAGTAACTGTCCAGAGACCTTGCACGGGCTACAAGTACGGATAGTAGCAAAGTGAAATATTTTAAGTTAAATCATAGTCTTGAAGCTTATACATGTACCGGTAACTTTTCACTTTGATTCCATGATTTAACGACTATGTCGGTTAGTAAGTAAAATATTTATATATATATACATGTAAAACAGAACTTAATAGTTACACAAATCAGTGAGCATTACACACAAATTAGTGAGCATTACACATGTATACATTTATAACCCATATCCTTTGCATGCAATAGGTCTAAAGGTATGAGTTTGAGGATTACTCATAAAGCACTCTTCTATGATAATAACATATCACATCAGCAGGCATCACCAAGGAAAAATGAAAACAAGGTAACCATGCACTTTTGTCGGTCGCATAGCAGAAGTACCATCACAATGAAGTAAAAATTCCTTGGTGACACCTGCTCTTTACCATCAACATAACAAGACATCAAACATGAAGAAGCACCAGAATTACCTACTGTACCTTTAGGCAAGAATTAGAATATCATATATCTTGATAAAATTAAATTGATCTGATAGAATACACTTGTTATATACAACAAAATCCCTTTTCACAAACTCGGGATCACACATCTGTGGCAGACACTGACAGCTACAGAATACAGATACTCCTAGTCTAGAACAATGACGATGTGCGCAGTCTAGAGCAATGATGATGTGCACAGCAACTAGAACCGTACATGTATGCTTCCAAGAGGTTACAAGCAGTGAGTACACGAGCAGTAGTGTGCACATGGAACAGAAACTTGTCTGGAATACGCATGTACAGAGCCCCGACTAACCCAGGTACATGTATTTCATGAAGAAGCAAAAATATTAGATAGACAATTGTTCCTTCCAAGATTAAATATTGTCAGTCAGTTTCTCTCATGGTCATGAAAATAGTTTATTTGATCAACTTGTGATCAAATATGGACGTTCTACATGAAATGATACAAAAATAAAGTAAAATGCACTACCAACTGAGCTAAAGGGAATTTCCCAGTAGCTCAGGCCACTGGGATATCAATGGTATCTGATATTATCATTGGTAAGTGTGGAATCTTCAGTATACTTCGACCATTGCAATGTTGGCACTCGTGGCACTCGTATCTGTAGATCAGGGCACGGGCATTTTCTGGTTGTAGATTCCGAATTCGTAAACCACACCGGTAACTAGAATCGAAGGCGAATTAGACTTCGTTCATTGTCTCATGGAAGGCGTTGAGGAAAATTTCAATGTGGTGAGGTTGGCAGATCAGAGCTGGTCGCAGACGTACACCTTTGGTTCCACATCCTCCTAGATTTATACCTGAAAGAGATCGAATTAGATTTGATTCAAGAATCAGAAAAAGTCGAAGCTGATACTCAACCCTGAGTAACCAACCACTCATAGACAACACTCCAGTTCTTACTTGGTTGATACTCAAACCCTTCAACCCTGAGTTACCAACTACTCATAGACAACACTCCAGTTCTTGATACTCAACCCTTCAACCCTGAGTAACCAACCACTCATAGACAACACTCCAGTTCTTACTTGGTTGATACTCAACCCTTCAACCCTGAGTTACCAACTACTCATAGACAACACTCCAGTTCTTACTTCTCTACATACCTTTGAGTTTCATTTTCGCAACTATCTTGTCCCTAAGTTCTGTAGTAGAAGCATCAATGCTGCAGAATGTTCCAAGTCCACGAGCATTATGCAGACGGTCAGGGTGAGCAGCCTACAGGGTGAAGAAAGAGCATGTATACATTTTAGCTGGGGATAAAACAAAACCTAGAGAGTATTGTGAAGTATCACTACCAGCAACTGAGGGAATCAGGGAGCATAGAAGTGATTACTGATAGATTTTTCTCAACACATTGACCGCCAGCTACGAGCATACTCGTAGTCACAGTCACAGATGTCCTCCCCATTGCCAGCTACGAGTATACTCGTAGTAGGGCTAATGCATTTTCTATTAATGTTGATAAGCTTGGCAATGACGAAGAGCCTTCCAATGATCATACTGGCAGTGGGGATTGACCAGATGTATGGGAACACGCTAGAGGGTGTACAGCTACAGTACGACTCGTAGTTGGCAATATGAAATAACTTGAAATAGGCCTGGTAGTCATGGCAATGGCGGATAAAATGATATTTTAGCCATGGCAGTCAATGTGTCAACGAATTTAGAGACCATGATGCAATGATCTCTTTCATGTCACATGGGACTCACTTCTCAGCCACAAACAAACAGATTCTCTGTCACGGATTGGCAACCAAGGAACTCATGATACCTGAATTTCTTTGAGTCCAGCAATGAGGAAATCTCCAGTTTCGTTGACTTGTCCAAGGAGATTTTGCGATTTGATCTCCTTCACAACTGCCTCGAGCAGAATAATCTTGTGTGGATCACCCATCCATGTGTTGAAGATACGGTGGCCCTGAAATCCGGGAGTACAGGATTACCAACAGTAATACAAAGGACAGATCCTTCGTTTCCGAGACTTCTTACTGATTTAGTGATTACGGAGGGCAATACGACAATCTAGTCCGAGACCTCAGTAAAGAGAATTTCTGGCTCAAGAGTCTCCTCATGCTCAGCAAAGAGGTGTCTTGGCTTGAAGGATATTATTACTATATGTGTGGTGGTCTAGGAAAACCCAGCGGATGTCGCATTTGAGGAAAGTGTTAATGGCCTTGGTGAACCCGCACGTTACAACTTAACAGTAGCTAGGCCTAGTAGATCAATGCACAGGCAATCTGACAGCCCTTGTTGATCATTCCGCCACACAAAAGGGAATATCCATGTATGTAGATCATCTGATGGCTGACATATAATAAGGATATGATATGGCTGTCACCACCATTTCCCTAGTCAAAAAGCTCATGGTCAGCTGGTGATTTGCTACCTTCCAACAAATAACCAGGGCCGACCACACAGGAAGTCCGAAAGTGCTTTCGGTGCCCATCGGCAGTTTAGTTAGTGGGAAAATGTGTTGTAACTAACTGCCGATAGGCGGCGGTAGCACTATTAGACTTTCTGTGCAGTCGGCCCTGGTGTACACATCACTGGAGACAGTGTTGGTATCTATCTTGGCCATCATTACACGAGTCGGGATTCTAAATGATCCCTTTCTGTGATTCAGTGTACAGAATCACCCTTACCAAAATGCAAATCAAGCAACCATTCCCCTTACCTGAGTTGCCTTATACTCTTCCTTGAAGAAGAACCCACCAGTAATGGCTTTCTTGCTGAAGCTGACAATATCTGGGGGTTCAGGTAGGTCAGTTTTACGCGGCGTTTTGACGCTTCGCCCATTGTTTGTAAGCAGAGCGGCGGAAAATAACAAAAAGATTTGACGCATCACGCGGCCTGAAACGCGCATGTGAAAACGGGCCTTAAATGTAATGCAAATTCAGGGGGCATCTCAAAGGTCGAATGTAAATTTCTTTCTAAATAAATAAAATGTTTCTTTTTATCCCGCTTTTTATCCATCCTCACACACAGGAATTGGGCGAACGATTGTTGAAGCTTTATGTAAAAATGGTGCAGAGGTGTGGGGCATTGGCAGGACAAAGGAAAACCTGGAAAAACTTGAGAAAGAGGTAGGCTAAGGAGACATTGTAACTTGTTCCCCCACCCCACCGACACCACCACCACCACCATGGGCGCCAAACCTGCCCTTATCCACCGAGTGAAATACCAGCATAGGCTGCACGGCATTTGAGTTTGAATGCAAATTGAACAACCATTCTTATTTCAATGTCCCAGCACAAAGGGAGCCACTGGCATCTTCAATTACATGTATGTTATTTAACTCGCTCCTACTACTTTTATGATGGGGGATATAATGTATCAAATTTTTCCACAGGTTCCCAATTCCCATGGTATTTGTGTGGATCTAACCGACTGGGATGCCACCAAGCAGGCCGTAGAGAAGATTGGCCCTGTAGACATGTTGGTTAATAATGCTGCCATAGCCATTCTTGACAACTTTGTGGACGTTAAACCAGATGACTTTGAGAAGTATGCATGGAGATTAATACCATAAAATCAGATTTCAGTGACACATTATTGAAATAGTTCTGTAGGCCTACTAGAACTGAGAAATGTTTTAGCAATGTTGATTTTAGGCCTATGTTTTTTGTCATTTTACAGGATGTACAGTTCTAATGTCAAACCTATCATCTGCGTTTCTCAGGTGAGATTTTCCCTCCACTTTCAACACCTTCAATAGGAGCTGTCAGTGAGTTGACCAATAGGTGCCACTACGGCCCAATTCAATGCATATAGCGGACCCATTCATTCTTGATCGAGTGCCAATCACGTGGGTTTTCCTGTGTATTGGTCCGCTAGAACTTTGCTGCCATCTTTTGGCAATACGCATGGCTGACTGCTCCTAGTCCTACTGAAGCATTACCCTTGATTATTTTGTTTGATTGAAAGTGACCAATCACATCAAATCAGCTACGGTACCGTATTATAAAGTTGCACAGGATGTGAACCAGGATGAACCAAAATAACTCCAGGAGATAAAAGAAGAAATGTAATAACTTAGATTTTACAAAAAACAGAAAATACGCCTAGGCCTACTGAAATTGACAAAAGGTTGGTTTCAACCGGCCAACTTCAGAGCGACTCAGTACTCGTTTTGTGGCGACGGGTCATGTATGGACAGTAGGCTTATCTTTGGGGTGGGAGTTTGAGATCAGCAACTTATCACGGATCAAAATCAAATGTACCGGTACACAAAATTTGTCCTCGTACAGAAATCTATCTGTATACGTATAAGGATCAGTGATAAGTCGCTGATCTCAAACTCCCTATTATTAGGATCTTACATGTCTTAGCCATTCATTTTTTCCCTGGCAGGTTGTAGCCAAGGGTATGATTGCTCGAGGAACTAGCGGTGCAATTGTGAATATGTCGAGTGTTGCTAGCCAGTGTGGCCTCGAACGTCATACACTGTACTCTGGGACCAAAGGGGCAGTTGACGCAACTACCAAGGTTATGGCAGTTGAGCTTGGACAACACAAGGTAGGGAAATTCATGCAAGGGTTGTGTCTTTTGAAAGCTTGGACCTCACAAGGTAGGGAAATTCATGCGAGGGATGTGTCTTTTGAAAGCAATATTGAGCATTTACATGATAAAATCTCAGCATACTAGTAATTGGAATGCAATTCCTTCTTCAGATACGAGTGAACAGCGTCAATCCAACTGTGGTATTGACGGACATGGGTAGGACAGCCTGGAGTGATCCAGCAAAGGCAGGCCCACTTCTGAATAGAATACCTCAAGGAAGATTCGTAGGCAAGTGGAATAAATGCACATTCAACTTGTTTTACAGCTCAAATGCACAGTATTCAGCATTTATGCTGTTCCAGTAGATTTTCACTCTTGCATAGTATTCAGCATTTATGCTCTTCCAGTAGATTTTCACTCTTGCATATTTGTATTTGTCAAGGAAATTTTACAACACCGGTTCTGATTGGCCTCCTCTTCAAGAGGCAGCGGATACGCCAAGGACTGGTCTATTACTCGAAGGGTGATATTGTGCGTTGTAACTCAGTGGGCAGATCACCCTTCAATTATCGAAGATGTTANTTGACGCAATGACCAAGGTTATGGCAGTTGAGCTTGGACAACACAAGGTAGGGAAATTCATGCAAGGGTTGTGTCTTTTGAAAGCTTGGACCACACAAGGTAGGGAAATTCATGCAAGGGATGTGTCTTTTGAAAGCAAAATTGAGCATTTCAGGCTGTCAAGTGTTCCTAATTTTCCTAAAATTCCTAATTGTTTATTTGAGTTCCTAAACGTCCTTATTTTGTCTCATTTTGGACCAATTGTCCTACTAGAAGATTTCATATATAATAAGGATTCTCTTTAGGAAAATTGGCTAAAAATGAGACAAAACAAGGACGTTTAGGAACTCAAATAAACAATTAGGAATTTTAGGAAAATTAGGAAGTACTTGACAGCCTGGCATTTACATGATAAAATCTCAGCATACTAGTAACTGGAATGCAATTCCTTCTTCAGATACGAGTGAACAGCGTCAATCCAACTGTGGTATTGACAGACATGGGTAGGACAGCCTGGAGTGATCCAGCAAAGGCAGGCCCACTTCTGAATAGAATACCTCAAGGAAGATTCGTAGGCAAGTGGAATAAATGCACATTCAACTTGTTTTACAGCTCAAATGCACAGTATTCAGCATTTATGCTGTTCCAGTAGATTTTCACTCTTGCATATTTCTTGGGTAGCTACAGCGGGATCATGTTACCATTAAAGGAGCATGGTATTGCCACTTTTTCTCGACAGCCTGCGCCACCACGCCACTCTCAAACCCAAGAGTCTGACTACGTCTCAGCGAATAACCCGATTTACTGCATACGGTACATTTTGTAATGCATGTTTGTAGTTCGTCTTACTGCCACTAGGTGGCTCCCTCTACATCGGCAGTCAAACAACGCATTTGAGATCCAATACCGTGCTCCTTTAATACAATCCCTACCGGTACTTGGAAGGAATAAGGCATGAAGTTTACATCTTCGATAATCGAAGGGCGATCTGCTCACCACTGCGTTACATCGTACATCACCCTTCGAGTAATAACCG
Source organism: Notospermus geniculatus (assembly GCA_002633025.1). Classification (NCBI taxonomy): domain Eukaryota; kingdom Metazoa; phylum Nemertea; class Pilidiophora; order Heteronemertea; family Lineidae; genus Notospermus; species Notospermus geniculatus. The sequence goes on from NMRB01000064.1 coordinate 632,599, forward strand.
GTCCGCGGCGTATCTTGGCACGATGCCAACTTTACCTGTCAACCAATCGGATTGCACTTTATATCAGGTCTTCGGCTACCACTATTTGTATTTATCGAGGAAACTTTACAACACCGGTTCTGATTGGCCTCCTCTTCAAGAGGCAGCGGCGTCCGCCGCGGACCGGTCTATTACTTGAAAGATGATGTGCGTTGTAACGCAGTGGGCAGTGGTGAGCAGATCACCCTTCGATTATCGAAGATGTTAGTTTATGACCCGAAGTGGTAACATTGTGCATTGTTCAACATTGCCAGAGTACGTTACAAATCATCTGTTTGTGTACTTGTAGCACTAATTTTTCAATACTGGTCACTTCCAGAGCCTGAAGAAGTAGCCGATGCAGTACTCTACCTCCTGAGTGACAATGCATCTATGATAAATGGTCACCACCTACCAGTTGAAGGGGGATTACTAGCATCATAATGGTCAAAACTTACTAAATACTGTATCAGGTAGAAAATTATGGAGCAGATGAACATTATCATGGCATTATCTGAGATTGATGAAGATAGAGATACAATGTAATTACACCTATCTTATCTATTTCGGACATCGTCAATATTGATATGGCGACAGGAGTCAGCAGTAGGAGTTACCGTTCTAAAGATGACAGCTAGAGCCTAAAGATGACAGCTAGAGCCTTGCAAACAGAGTACAGTACTGTAGAACTCGTATGCAACATACTAATTGGGACCAGCAATTTCCGTCCATTATATGGCCCATGCATTGCTAGAAGGGACCAGGACCCATGTTCCCGAAGCCGTCGTAAGGTTAACGATGTCGTTACGCTATGCATTTTCCCAGTTTTAACGGGAACATGGCTCCAGGACTTCAAGAATCGCTATGTTATAGGCGAGTGTCCAATTTATGCGAGGCCATTATATGCAAGTTCTACTGTATATTCTGAATATTCATGACATATTCATGGTAGAGCTTCAGTGTTGAGGATATATTTGTGTGCACAGAAGAAAGAAAACTGTCAGGCAAAAAATACATGTAATGCAATTATTTGAAGGAAGAAATTTATTGATATACATATAAATTTGAGTATATCTTCTTTTTTTAAATGAGCATGGTTTTGATACGAAAAAACATGGTCAAATCCCTGAACAAAGGGAGAGATCACCTGTTCAACTTGCCATCAAAACATCTGCCAATTTTTGAGTAACTGTCCAGAGACCTTGCACGGGCTACAAGTACGGATAGTAGCAAAGTGAAATATATAAGTGAAATACATGTATTTTAAGTTAAATCATAGTCTTGAAGCTTATACATGTAACTTTTCACTTTGATTCCATGATTTAACGACTGTCGGTTAGTAAGTAAAATATTTATATATACATGTAAAACAGAACTTAATAGTTACACAAATCAGTGAGCATTACACATGTACACATGTACAACCCATATCCTTTGCATGCAATAGGTCTAAAGATATGAGTTTGAGGATTAATCATAAAGCACTCTTCTATGATAATAACATATCACATCAGCAGCAGGCATCACCAAGGAAAAATGAAAACAAGGTAACCATGCACTTTTGTCGGTCGCATAGCAGAAGTACCATCACAATGAAGTAAAAATTCCTTGGTGACACATGCTCTTTATCATCAACACAACAAGACATCAAACATGAAGAAGCACCAGAATTACCTACTGTACCTTTAGGCAAGAATTAGAATATCATATATCTTGATAAAATTAAATTGATCTGATAGAATACACTTGTTATATACAACAAAATCCTTTTTCACAAACTTGGGACCACACATCTGTGGCAGACACTGACAGCTACAGAATACAGATACTCCTAGTCTAGAGCAATGACGATGTGCGCAGTCTAGAGCAATGATGATGTGCACAGCAACTAGAACCATACATGTATGCTTCCAAGAGGTTACAAGCAGTGAGTACACGAGCAGTAGTGTGCACATGGAACAGAAACTTGTCTGGAATACGCATGTACAGAGCCCCGACTAACCCAGGTACATGTATTTCATGAAGAAGCAAAAATATTAGATTGACAATTGTTCCTTCCAAGATTAAATATTGTCAGTCAGTTTCTCTCATGGTCATGAAAATAGTTTATTTGATCAACTTGTGATCAAATATGGACGTTCTACATGAAATGATACAAAAATAAAGTAAAATGCACTACCAACTGAGCTAAAGGGAATTTCCCAGTAGCTCAGGCCACTGGGATATCAATGGTATCTGATATTATCACTGGTAAGTGTGGAATCTTCAGTATACTTCGACCATTGCAATGTTGGCACTCGTATCTGTAGATCAGGGCACGGGCATTTTCTGGTTGTAGATTCGTAAACCACACTGGTAACTAGAATCGAAGGCAAATTAGACTTCGTTCATTGTTTCATGGAAGGCGTTGAGGAAAATTTCAATGTGGTGAGGTTGGCAGATCAGAGCTGGGCGCAGACGTACACCTTTGGTTCCACATCCTCCTAGATTTATACCTGAAAGAGATCGAATTCGATTTGATTCAAGAATCAGAAAAAGTCGAAGCTGATACTCAACCCTGAGTAACCAACCACTCATAGACAACACTCCAGTTCTTACTTGGTTGATACTCAACCCTGAGTTACCAACTACTCATAGACAACACTCCAGTTCTTGATACTCAACCCTTCAACCCTGAGTAACCAACCACTCATAGACAACACTCCAGTTCTTACTTGGTTGATACTCAACCCTTCAACCCTGTGTTACCAACCACTCATACAGTACAGGTCACAATTGACATCCCTAAATTCGCGCAAGTTACGCGTAAGTCACTCGTAACTTACGCAACAACTCACTGCGTAACTTACGAGGTGAGTTACACGAATTTCGCTAGTTACGTGGTGAGTTACAGAGTGATTTACGAGGCGAGTTGCACGATTTTGGCAAGTTACGCGGTGAGTTACGCGAAACCAAAGCCGTGAGTTACGCGAAGCCGTAGGGATGTCAATTGTGACCTGTACTGTAGACAACACTCCAGTTCTTGATACTCAACCCTTCAACCCTGAGTAACCAACCACTCATAGACAACACTCCAGTTCTTACTTGGTTGATACTCAACCCTTCAACCCTGAGTTACCAACTGCTCATAGACAACACTCCAGTTTTTACTTCTCTACATACCTTTGAGTTTCATTTTCGCAACTATCTTGTCCCTAAGTTCTGTAGTAGAAGCATCAATGCTGCAGAATGTTCCAAGTCCACGAGCATTATGCAAACGGTCAGGGTGAGCAGCCTACAGGGTGAAGAAAGAGCATGTATATATTTGAGCTGGGGATAAAACAAAACCTAGAGAGTATTGTGAAGTATTGCTACCAGCAATTGAGGGAATCAGGGAGCATAGAAGTGATTACGGTACTGATAGATTTTGTTAACACACTGACTGCCAACTACGAGCATACTCGTAATCACAATCACAGACGTCCTTCCAATTGCCAGCTACGAGTATACTCGTAGTAGGCCTAGGGCTAATGCATTTTCTTTTAATGTTGATAAGCTTGGCAATGACGAAGAGCCTTCCAATGATCATACTGGCAGTGGGGATTGACCAGATGTAGGGGAACACGCTAGAGGGTGTACAGCTACGACTCGTAGTTGGCAATATGAAATAACTTGAAATAGGCCTGGTAGTCATGGCAATGGCGAATAAAATGATATTTTAGCCATGGCAGTCAATGTGTCAACGAATTTAGAGACCATGATGCAATGATCTCTTTCATGTCACATGGGACTCGCTTCTCAGCCACAAACAAACAGATTCTCTGTCACGGACTGGCAACCAAGGAACTCATGATACCTGAATTTCTTTGAGTCCAGCAATGAGGAAATCTCCAGTTTCGTTGACTTGTCCAAGGAGATTTTGTGATTTGATCTCCTTCACAACTGCCTCGAGCAGAATAATCTTGTGTGGATCACCCATCCATGTGTTGAAGATACGGTGGCCCTGAAATCAGGGAGGATGAGATTACCAAAGTATAACAAAGGCCAGATCCTTCCATCCTGAAGAAATCAGGACCTCTTAGCTTAGCTCCCGAACTTGCACCTCGTGTGTGCAAGTTAGGGAGCTAAGCTACGAGGGGCTGATTTCTTCAGGATGAGATCCTTCGTTTCCAACTTTTCTTACTGATCAGTGATTACGGAGGGGAATACAACGATGTAGTCCTACATTCGCAAATTTTTTAACCCCACCGGGGTAGAAAATTTGTCAGAAGTGCCCGAGAAAGTCCCCGATTGGGGTCAAAAATTTGCGAATATCGGAGACGACTTTATTTACACTGTGTCATTTTGTGTGTCATTTTTGGTGCTTCATTTTGGATTTCCAACAAATAAGCAGGGCCGACCGCACAGAAAGTCCGAAAGTGCTTTCGGTGCTGATCGGCGGTTTAGTTAATGGGAAAATGTGTTGTGACTAACTGCCGATAGACGCCGCTAGCACTATCGGACTTCATCTGTGGTTGGCCCTGGTGTACACATTACTGGGGACAGTATTAATATCTATCTTGGCCGTCATTACACGAGTCGGGATTCTAAATGATGCCTGTCTCTGATTCAGTGTGTACAGAATCACCCTTACCAAAAGTCAAATCAAGCAACCATTGCCCTCACCTGAGTTGCCTTATACTCTTCCTTGAAGAAGAACCCACCAGTAATGGCTTTCTTGCTGAAGCTGACAATATCTGGGGGTTCAGGTAGGTCCCAGTGTTCGTGAGCCCACATCTTACCCGTAGCACCAAGTCCAGTCTGCACCTCATCAACCATGAATGCAATATCGTACTGTAAAGTTGGAACAAGATCATGAGTGACAGCTAAATTCATAGAAATAATTTCCTAATTATGGTAATAGACAAATTAGGAAACCTGTTATCAACGCTCAAAATCTAAGTGTGAATATAGGGCTGTTGACGACAATCTGTCAATTCTAACGTATGATTCACCCTAACTTCAACATGGGCAAAGTGCCAGGCATGTGCAACAGACACCACAAGTGAACGCAATGATTAAACCACAAACCACAGTATTTACCAGTTGACCGAGCACAACCTGGGATTTGCTATCGGCTCATGGAAAGTAAACCAAGTGACCCTAACATCATTAGGTAACTGCGACATGGATTATTTACCACTGACCTGTGCAAATTTCCAAGCTTGGCACTTTGCCCATGTTGAAGTTCGGGTGCATCATACTTTACTGTCACTGGAGATACATGTATGCTGGTGTGACAGCATTACGCAAATGTAAATGCAATACGAGATTTCTACCCCATCCCCTGCAAGGACTTTTCCTACCTCTTTACATATCTGCTGTAGTTTACGGAAAAAGTCGCCAGAGGCATGATTGTCACCTCCTTCAGACTGAATGGGTTCGGTGATGATTCCAACACACGGTGTACCCTTGGCATTATACTCCTCAATCTGACTCCGCACCTGCCAATGTGATTAAAGAGTGAAACTCTAAGTATCCCTGCACATTTCAGTGGAACAAGTCTGATGTCGCTTACGATAATGTATACACAGCATTGATAATGATATTGAGTGTCTCTTTTTGCCAATTATTACTGATACCGGTAACTAAACGTATTGTATTTCAATGTACAAAGTAAACATTTCAATATTTTAACATTTTATCAGTACACATTTCAGGCAATTATTTCAGCAGTTCATCCTGTCAATCAGAGGCTTCCGTGTACCAAATCTGTATGATGCCATACTTCGAATGTTCTTTCCATTTCTTTTTGAGAGAAGAAATAGCAGAATGGTTTTCAAACATTTGAAGTAAGCCGCATCCAAATATATTTACATCTTTTTAACAACCATTCGCAAATGGTTTCTGAACACTGATACAGTCCCCCCCCCCTCGCTATAACGAACCGTTCAGGGTCCAAGGGTTAAGTTCGTACTAACATGGAGTTCATAATAGCGAGGATTTACATACATGTACATGTCATGACATTTTGGGAGCCAGATGTTGGGTTCGTAAGAGCGAGGGTGCACTGTACAAACAAGCTTACAGTTACATGCACAAAACTACCGATACCTCCATTCAAGAAGCCATCATGAATAAACCAGACTGAACTTGTGTTAATATCAGACCTCAGCAAGAGCAAACTGTGCAGCACACGAACCCTTGGAATGGACAAGGATTATCAGGCCAAGCAGGCTGCTATATTTTTGTTGCCTCGAGTTGATTATACCATTCATGAAGAAATGCTTACTAATTGCCAAACTGTGGTAATGCCTAACTGCCAGATGCTGAAATAACCATGAACATGAGGGTCAGGATGAATTAAATACAATGCACCGGTAGTAAAATACACACACACACAGGCTGTATTCAACTCACTGTTCTCAACTGCACCCGAATAAGCCGAGAACAAGGAACGTGTTCTTGAGTCTCGAATAGTTAAATGCCTGTTACTATGGTTTCACTTCCAGCGTCAACACGGTAGCCAAAAAACGCCTTTTTTTTTCAAAAATACTTCAAAATCATTCAGTTTAGAATAAGGATATGTCATTCATGTCATTTCTGCTTGATCCTATACCTCAAATAATTACACTATGATCTGACGAAAAATCTACCGGTATATAAAATTGCCGCCGGTGTCTTTGTTCTCGACTGTTCCCGTTTGCACCACCAACGGAGGTGGTGTGAGATTCGGGGACAGGAACACGTTCCCCGAATGGGTTCTCGGCTGTTCGACTCATTCCAGAACACATGAGAACAGGAGTTGAATACAGCCATAGGTGAATGGGTAATTTTGAAGGTGTCCAGGTCCAATAAAAGAATTTCGATAGCCAGAGGCAGGAAAGCCGTGTGAAAGGAAATAAGGACCTTGTGTGGCTGGGATTATTTCTAATTAGGGAAGCGCGATGGGGAAAATTAGAGTGAACTGATTTTGATGTCTACATATTCAAAGGCTTCGCAAACAATATGCAGGTAGCACTGTACCTCATCCAAGCACTTTATCTCCACTTTAGCATTTTCCTCAAGGTAGTTTTCATATGGATACTTGACAAGGGGAAATGATGCCTTGGGCCAGACGGTCGCAGGAAAATACAACTTGGTTCCTGGATTACATGGCAAGTGGCTCGCATTCATGGCACCTAAATAAATACACTAGGGTAGAGACAGACATATTTCTGCAGAACTCGCAGAGCCACATTGCAGTGACATTTACTATACAGCCGATGGTGAACTTAGATCAACTGTATCGTCAGTGGGTGTTGCCAGGTGCAGTGACCACTTTGTGAGTAGACTGTAGTATTTTCCTATTTTGCATTTTCCATTCCAATTATGCCCTTTTGTCATTTTGCCTCATTCCCTCTGCCTTATTTGCCCTTCTTTCCCATTCTGCCCCCTTCCTATTTTACCCTTAGTTCTTGTCATTTTGCCTTTTACACAGCCCAATTCCCATTTCGCCTTTTGTCTTTGTCTGATATTTGCCTGTTGTTGCCTTTTACACAGCCCAATTCCCATTTCGCCTTTTGTCTTTGTCTGATATTTGCCTGTTGTTGCCTTTTTCACCATGGTGAATTGTGGAAGAAGTCCACTGCTAGGGGCGGATCCACGATTTCGGAAAAGAGGGGGCACAAAAAGGGGCCGTGCGCCACACTTTGGTCTGCGCCTGACTGCACTGACAATATTCAGAGTACTTCTGATGCACAAAAATCAAAAGGCAACTTCAGCGGCAAAATTGGAATAAAGGGCAAAGCAGGAAGGGGCAAAATGATGGGAAAGCACTGTGGGAAACCATGGCAAATTGGCAAGATTTAATCATGGGTGAAATTGGAATAGGACAATTTTGGGCACAACGGGAAAGGGAAAGTGGTAAAGATCAGAAACCACTGATTGTAATACCTCATTCAGGCACATTCTTTCCTGCCTGGCATTCACATCAGCATAGTTTTCATATGGATGCATCACTTGAGGAAATGGGGCTATGGGCCAGAGTCATCAGCAGGAAAATAGAGCTTATGTGTGGGTTTAACAGTGCTTGTATTCAAGGTACCTACAAATCACACCACAAGAACAAATGAGAGGACAGGGTTGTCACATTTATAGCATGCAGACTACACAGAACACAATCATGCTTGGAAACGATGCAGAGTTTTTTATGGGGAATATGAAAGTGAAATGCATTCTATTTTATTTTGCAGGCCCTCCCATAACTGATAACTGGAGAATACTCCAAGTGTACTGTAGCAGCTCTTAAACAGATCTCCATTGGCGTAAGATCTAAAACCAAGGAAGGCAAGTAAAAACAACTTGTACCTTCTTGGTGACTTGCTTCCTTTTGGGAATTTCTCAAATTACAATCAACAGCAAGAGAAACCACCCCGAATGGCAACTGGAATGGTCTCCATGTACCATAAGCCAATCTGATTTGAATATAACGCTATTGTACATAAAGCCTAGTATCAATTTAGTTAAAAAGGAAGTTGTATTAGTGCGATGGTTACAACAAAATCTATGATAACATTACCACATCAAATACATGTATGACTGTATTTATCTTGAGTTATCTCATAGAGGAATTCCCATCGGATTCCAAATAATGAGGATTCTTCCACTGTTAACTCCGGGCCATTATTGGACAAAAACTGTCTTTCTGGGGGGGTCTGACATGGGCCTAGTAAATTTGCAGTTACTCCTTAACCGTACACAATATGAAGGCCTTGTTGAAGGCTTAAGCAGGCAGTTGCGGAACTCACTAATAATATATAGCAGGTACATTTCACAACGTTTTTTAGAAAAGGCAAAGGCAGATAGTGGTAGGTAGGCCAGTTTTGCAAACATGTGCACGCACGGTAGCTGCAAAATCTGCCACTGCTTAGCAATAACTGTACATGGCAACAAATGAACAGAAAAGTACCTCATCCAAACAGCGCTTTTCTTCCTGGGAATTTTCCTCAACGTACCTTTCCAGCGGGTAACTGAGTTGGGGAAAGATTCCTCGAGGCCAATCTGATTGTGGTAGGTCAAGTTTTTGGATGGGGCTAGCGCTAGTTGTGTTTAGGACACCTATCAACAAATATGTTAGTTGAAATGATGCATGACCAGTCAGTGAGAGATGTTAAGCCACATACCATTCAAGCAAGCATCAGAGGGTTGGTGGGGATATTACATATTAGTAATTAGTGTGTAACATAATGAGTTGCATCCAAAAAACACCATAAAATAGAAAGTCATACAGATTGAAAGAAAAACATGCACACATTCAGAATAATACACATTCATCACTCAATTATACCTCTTGAAGACAACGTTGTTCCTCTTTTTCATTTTCAACAGTGTACTTTTCCAATGGATATTTGCGAGTTGGGAAGTGTGCATGAGGCCATTGCATCTGTGGATAATCCACTTTGTGGGTAGGATTTGTGTAAGTCACATTCAAGACGCCTATTGAATGAGCAAAAATAAACCAGGTTATGTGTGTCCAGTTCAAAAAAACTTGAAAGCGGCATATGAGTCAACTCCTTTGTTTTTTGCAAAGAATTCAGGGACAGACAGGAAAGAGAAAACTTCACAAATAATATCTAAAATCTAATGATGATTAAAACAAGACTTTCTTCACCAACAACATAGAACAACCACTGGTGCATCTACACAACGATCATGAAAATGAAAACCATGTGAAATTTTTAAAAACGTGCAAATGAAAAAAATGATCTAGTCTGGATAACCATTATGCTTTCTCCAAATTGTTGTAGCTTTGCACTAGACAAGATTTACAATGACCTCTGGGCCAACTGCAGAGAAAGTCCGATAGTGCTACCGGCGCCTATCAGCAGTTAGTTTTAACGCATTTTCCCATTAACTATAACAGCCCATAGGCACCGAAAGCACTATTGGTCTTTCTGTGCGGTCGGCCTTGTTCAATAACAAAAAGTTGAACAAGCCATTCCTCAATGACATCAGGACATGAGTTCCCACATGCATGGTTTCCACCATCCTCGCACCCAGGGTCTTCACAACCGGCTCCCCTTCTCGCGCTTGGTTCATTGAGGGAGGGTATGACCATAAATGACCTGATATTCTCAGGATGGGTTTCCACACACCCATAATCAGGCATTACCAATTGATTCCGAGGCAAAGACATTTACAATGTACCCAATATAACATAAGGAGCACTTTGGAGAAAGCTTCATCCATCCTACAGTATACTCATCAGTGTAAAGAATTTATCATTGAAATTACCTCAGCAAGACAATGACTGTCTTCTAGTTTGTTGTGTTTTGTTTTCTCAGGGGAATCAAGGGGGTATTGATACTCAGGAAAGTTAGCCACAGGCCAGTCAAACTGGGGATTATCCAACTTGTAGGAAGATTTTGAATGGGTGACACACAAGCTCCCTGCAGCAGGAGTAAAATACACAAAGATATGATCATTAGTATGGTAATCAAGAGACAATGGATAAAAATCCTTCAACCAGTGCTAGATACATATGAGACCTATCACCACGAAATGAGTCTTAAGTTGCTCAGAATATGAACCAGAGTGAACCAAAATAACCAGCAGGAAAAAAGGAAGAAACAGAATCACTCAGGTTTCACAAATGTCAGACAACAGGCCAAGGTCTTCTGAAATTGACAAATATTTGGTTTCACCCTGCCAACCTCAGAGTGACTTAAGACTCATTTTGTGGTGACGGGTCACATATGGTAACAGCTGCTAAGCCCCGATAGCAAAAGAGTCAAATATTCACAGCTAACCTTGTGAGGAAAAGACAATCTTATCAGCAAATAATAGTAAATGTAACATTTACAACCGGAATTAATCAGATGGCCTTAATAACAGCCTAATTTGTAAAATTAGATCAAGTCAATTGAGTGTCGCTTTGAAGAAAAATAAGGCAAAAGTATGTAATCAGACCACTGGCACAGAACCAATCTATAACATGACATCGCTCTCATGGGGCACTTGTCGAGAATTAGCCAGACATTGGATAATTCATTCATTCCATAAATATGTCTGACATTTTTATGTAATATCCACCCCACCTTGGTCGTTCTGTTGGGGACACCAGTTAGCGCCTTCAATAGACTTGCCAGAATCCGGAATCCTCTGTGGCTATAATTCAGGGTCAACAAGTACTACATGGTACTACCTGGCAACCTCAATCCNATCCCCCCCCCCCCCCCACGAGTCAATGGAGGGCCGGTAAGTGATATAACCAATAGTGATAACAATGATGGCTGCCATCAGTAATTCCATGAGCTGGCTACGCTCGTATCTCTTTTAAAACTGGACTTCAACTGGCAAACCATAGATAGTGAATGTCTTACCTGAATTATAACAGGGAATCCTAACAGCACCTCTTTATTTGATTCCGATAATATGAGTTGATGTCATCACCCTAACCATCTTCTAGGTAAACTCACAGGCCGTTATTATCACCATCATAGTATGTACACACAATGTACACACTATAGTGTAGACCTAATGGATATTTACAGAAGATGAACCAAATGCCTGTGATGGTTCCTAATTCCTTACCCATAGTTCTCCCATGAAAAGCATTCTTGAAACCCATAATTGTAAGAGGTGGACACCCAGGTGGCTTGTTGACCACGCAGGATTCGAGGTCTTCTTGTGTTGGTGGTCTACCACCACGCACTTTTCTCTGGAAATAACAACATTGGAACTAATTACATGCTAACATGGTAATTAATTAATGGTGACATAATTAGCATGAGACACTGAGGGCCGTATGCACCAAGCGAAGATTATCTTGAACTCAGGTTGAGCCACAGCTTTTCCATTGTCACATCATGCCCTGGCAAACCTGAACAATCGAAAAGTTGTGGTTCAACCTGAGTTCAAGATAATCTTCATTTGGTGCATACGGCCCTGAGTGTCATCATACTAATTAATTTCATCCTTCACTCCTGGGAAAGAGATCTGTCACTACATAAACAGTTAAATCCCCTTTCTTCAAAGACTACAGGGGTGCGCTGGTCAGTGGTGTCATTACCCCATACCGGGTATGTGGTTTCAACTGACCACCATCATATATTTCATAGTCTTTCAACAAAGCAAGACAAAACCATACAAACTTTCTTCAGCAGCTACTGCAACAAACTCTGAACTTCCAACAGTAAAATGCCTTACCATGTGCCTCATAAATACTGATTTAAATCCATGTTCATTTGAGCAAGCCCCGCACATCAACGTATGGACATGTTTCAGACCAGGTGGAGCAATCTAAAAAGAAGGCAGTGATCAAGATGCTAGGAAGAGAGGACCAGTGCATTTATGGTGAATCAATCAACTAAGAATAGATGGCGTTTTTTGGCAGTTGGAACAAACTGAAAGGTTCATCCACTACAAACACCATTAACACCTGCCACGTTAAACAAGCAGGTCATGAAGTGCTTTCAGAGCAGGATACTATTATACCAGAAAAAACCTTTGACAGCAGTGTTACAATTCATATCCCCTACTTAAAGGTTACCTGAAAGGCATTTCATATTTTTTTCCTCTGAAAAGTTTTTCGAGTGAAAAACAATTCAGTGAAAGTTGCATGAAGATTGGATCATTAATAACAGTGTTATACCAAATTTAAGGTGTGTTTGTACATGCCAACCAAACAACTTGGTATCCATGGTTCTCCAGGCGGTGGGTTCATGAGGTCAATTGTGCTATCCAGAAATCCAAATATTGCCCTCAGAATCCATATTAAGGAAATAACTGCAGTACGACGGACTGAACAAGAAAAATATATCAAAACTACACCTAACTGCCCGAGTTAAATGAGTTATTTTAATGTTTTTTATATGTTTAAAAAAGCCAATGACATCAAATGTGCTGTTCACCGCTGCCTGACATGGTTGCCAGGGTGTGTAGTCATCCTTTTTAAATACCCATAACTTGGAAATGGGTGACCCGATTTTCATGCAGTTTTCAGTTTCATGATGCCTGATTAATGCTCTACAGTATTATGCAGACAACCAGAAGTTGATAAAACCGTTTCAGGTAACCTTTAAGTCTACATGTACGTGTACATGTTCAAGTTACACCTAGTCTGCCTAATTGTAGATCAGGCTGTGCTATTTGACAGAGACCATGAGAGAGCATGGGTATTGTTTTACAACCTCACCTGTAATAGGGAGTCTTCCATTCTCTTTGGCCAGTTACCAGGTGGGAATACCTGGAGAGCAGGCCTGTTCACCAGGTCATGCTGAAAATAGACAGTTTTGGAACATTAAAATACACTAGCATGGTACCTGTAGCGAGCACAACATATTCACAGGATGCCTGTGGCCAGAGGATGGCATCTTGGTGGCCATCTGTATGGGGGAATATGTTTGGAGGGGGCCAACTCCTTGGGCAATAATCTAGGCCAATGGGAAGCAGATGGCAGTATGCGTTGCTTAGGCAGCATCTAAACGGTGGCCAGCGAAACCAGGCTAATGGGCATTGTAAATCATTGGAAGTTTCTTCATGTATTTTATTCGCTAAGGGGTGAAAAAATATAATGGCACCCACTTAAGGACCACCCCCATGTCATTCTCAACATTCCCTGTGAAAATGGTGCCATTTCGATCAGAAACCACGGAGGAGTTAGCGGTCGAACTTAAGTGCCACCGTCAATTATAATATAGATGGTCATCATCACCATCTCTATGGTTTTCACTGAAAATGACAATGATGCTCACGACAAATTATTGGTATACGATTGTCAGTACTGTCCACCAAGCATCTATTTTTTGAACACAGATTTTTTCTATGATTTCAAAGCAACCATCATGAAAACGTCAACCAGGAACACTTGCAACACAGGGTCGGATCCAGGGGGCGTGGCGGGCGTACGTACGCCCCCCCCCCCCATTTTTGGCAAAGCAGTGATTTTTTTTAGCAAGAAAAATTAAGTCACATAAAAATTCGAGTTTTTTGCTCTCAGATGCCAGGAAAATGCATCTAAAAGCACTTTAAAATTGTCCATTTTTTCTGGGAGAGGACCCCCAGACCCCCCGTTTCGGGCTTCGCGGTCTCGGTGCTCACCACTTCCGTCGAGCTACGCCCCCCCCTTTCTGTCGACCCTGGATCCGACCCTGCAACAAATCATGACATTGGCTGATATTCATAAAGCTAGCAAATGCTTTTCCTTCAAGTTCTGTAGTACATTTACATTGGACCTCGCTGTGTAAATCTTAAGGGAAAGCATTTGCTAACTTTTATGAATACCAGCCATTGACCTTCACAAGTGAACATCAATCCTGCATTTTGTTTCTTTCACACAATCCTGGCAAGGCATAAATCCTAAATCCTACAGAGAATTAATGACATTGGTACCTCTATCGTGCATTAGCAAAGATGCCAGGATTTACATGCATATCATGTAGAGGCTGTAGTCATGGAGACACAACGTGATACCGCAGAGTTTATTGGTTATGATCATGAAATCTGCCGGTATCATTACTTCATGAAACCATCACTTCATGCTGGTATCACCATCAGGAAATTTCCTTGCTGTTGTCATATTTTTAAAGGGCCACGGTAGTGCCACTTTTTGTCGACAGCCAGCGCCACCGACAGTGACCGCATCATTCTCCAATACCATAGTTTTGCCTCTCGCCCCAGTGTTGGAGAATGTATGATTACAATACAATGCATACATGGATACCCTAAGAACGAGAGTTACTTTACATGGAGAGAGGTTGGTGAGTGGTAGTTTAACAACATTGCCAATAGAGGTCTCCCTTAGCAGGTATGTTTAGCACAGGATGAAAGGAATACCATGGCCCTTTAAACATTATGGTAAAACCAGCATTAGTGAAAATCCAAATAGGTTTCTCCTTGCATCATTTTCCATACGGGCAATTAATAGAGGAAAAGAAATAGGCCTACATGTATGAACTGAATTTGATTCAGAGCAGATCGAGGTTACCAGTACCTCAAATATCACACTAATACTAACAGTTACAAGTATCAAATGAAAAGGTACTCTGCTCTTCGGTAATGGTGCTTGGGGAGTTCATAAATTTTCCATACCAGTAGTTAAACCAATAATTATCCTGTAAACTGCGAAGAGTAGGACATTCTTTTCATTGTAACAGCACACAGAGCAGACTGTTATTTAGATTACCAACTAGGAAAGTGGCAAAGTTCATCATTAAACTGGACCAGAAATCGACAATAGCACTACAGTTGAGTTCCAAACTACATTGTTACATGTATGTTCCAAATACATGCAATAGAGTCAGCAGTGCAGCAATATACTCACAACATTGGCAGGATCTTGCATAGCTTTCAGCAAGCTTGGATGGTTGTACCCTGAAAGAAAGAGATTACTTGAATACAAGGATGGTACATGTACTTCGAGATGTACAAATCATCACCCGAAATCCTTGTGAACATGTCCATGGGATTTTTCAGCATCTCCCCCACCCACTCCTTCCGTTTTCTTTGGAGGTTACATCCAGTATTAAGTGCATCTTCGTGTTATGTTGTGCAGTATTGTTTCCCTGGCTCAGGAGCCTTGAGCAACTGACTCTCATCTAAATTCAAGTCACATCTTAGCATACTGTGTTTTCACATCACAGCAACAAAGATTACCGGTAAGAACACAGATGACTGGAAATTGGTGATGCAACAAAGATTAAAAGAACATGGATGACTGGAAATTGGTGATGCATTATAAGAGTAAGACCCCAGGGATGATAATATTGACACAGCAGAAATATTCTGAGAATACTAAATACATTCTACTATTGAAAGAAATAATGTTGTTTGTGCACACGTCATGTAGCCTCCTCAGCATTTCTCCGAGAGTCCAATATTTTTAAGACAGCAAATTTTTTATCTTTGTCCGGCAGGAGAGAAAGCGCCAAGAAAATTCTGCCATGTCGTGCAGAATGTTAATGTTGCCTCAGACAACAGCTCTGCATTCTAAATTCTCAAATCAAATTCATGGCGTCCCAGAGGCAAACCGGAGAGAGAATTACCAGTAAAGGTTAGCACACATCAACCACCGTCACTTGAGTCGCAGTGGAATAATTGGCATGACTGGATAACCGAATCAGTCTCAGCATTTCATAACTGGAGAGGAATGATTAATACAAGTAAAACGAAAAAGAAGAATACAATATACGGTAGCTACAA
>NMRB01000064.1:658969-679694 GCA_002633025.1 Notospermus geniculatus
ACTTCTTGATCATGAGATGTAGGCGAATTCGAAGCTGAAGGTGACAATCTTTCTTGAAGCTGATCACAAAGTTCAGACTTGTATGACCCCACAGAACATAGTCTCCGTCTCGCATCATAGCTCGATGGACTGGGGATGGGACTGGTAGTGGTAATGATGTGTCTTCTTGTTGGAGTAGGCACCCTGACCCCACGGATATTTACAACTTTCTCTTTAACTGCACGAATTTCTGAGGTATTTTCTTGACCATAGTATCGTTGGTATACTATTCTTGCAGAATCACCGACAATCGTATGAATTATGAACGCATAGACCATTCTACCGCAGCGTAATGCCCTCGTCACAGGTTTTCTCTGAGGTCTGCTCGTTTGATCAGCTGTTGTTGTTTACAATTTACTTCCGGGTTTGTTGGCGTTGTCGTTGGCCACTTCTCAGTTTCTACACTTTCCGCAGTAGCCGTTGCAGGTGCGCGTAGTCTTGCGCAAATTTGTCCAACACAATACACACATTTACACTGTTCAATTTCCGTGAGTTGCGCCAATTTCTGAGCATGGTGATGGATAAACAACATGGCTGACTGACTTGCTGAGCTGTCAACAAAATGAACAAAAACCGGTGATTGATTTAGGCTAGATAGGCTAGGCCTAGCCTAAGTAGGCCTACGTGGAAGCAGGTGCGTAGGTAATGAC
Organism: Notospermus geniculatus; assembly: GCA_002633025.1. NCBI lineage: Eukaryota > Metazoa > Nemertea > Pilidiophora > Heteronemertea > Lineidae > Notospermus > Notospermus geniculatus. The sequence goes on from NMRB01000064.1 coordinate 659,659, forward strand.
AACACAGAAACTGTCAGATCCGCAAGGCCGTGGGCGTGGCTAGGTAGGTAGGCCCCTAAGGCCTACCCTGGCCTAGGCCTACCCATCCATCATGTCCATCCATGCATGCATAATGCAGGCGATTTGTTAAATATCCGATTCCGAGGCCAGGGGATGTCGAGTGAATATATAAACTATTAGTTACGCAAACATTCTGTAGAGGGCAGCACCTGTAAAAGTGGCAGCAACGGGCAGGGTATAGGGTCAGGGTGGGTAGGGGGTAGGGTTAGATAGGTTAGGGTTCAGTTAGGGTTAGGGTTCAGTTAGGTTAGGGTTCAGTTAGGGTTAGGGTTCAGTTAGGTTAGGGTTCAGTTAGGGTTAGGGTTCAGTTAGGTTAGGGTTCAGTTGGTTAGGGTTAGGGTTCAGTTTTAGGGGTAGGGGTAGGGGTAGGGGTAGGGGTAGGGGTAGCAGTATATTAGGCCTATACATTTACTGCTTGTACGGATAATACACCAAAAATTTCCTGGGGTCGACCAGCTGGCCCGCTGGCTCAGTGGGTAGAGCGTGCGGCCGTGACGCAGGCGATCCGTGTTCGATACCCGCCGGAGGCTATCGGCTTTTTCACGCGTAATTCTCTTTGTATTCTTTTTGCTGAAATTTTCTAAGTCCATTTGCCCGTGACATCCCCTGGCCTCGGAATCGGAGATTTAACAAATCGCATAATGCAGGCCCATGCATCTGCCTGCCCCCTCATCAATCATCCAGCTCATGCTAGGCCTATCGCCTATGCCATGTAGGCCTATGCTAGGCCTGCTGGCATTTTTGCATTGGCCTATCCCCCACCACCAACACTGTTCCTAACCCTAACAATAGCCCTAAGACTGTTCCTGACACTGTATAACATGATAACAATAGCCCTTTTTTAACTCACTGACCCTGTGGTGGGGGATTATGCAGTTAAGCCGCCAGGGTGTGCTTGTGCATGCATGAGGGCCAGCTTCTGCCGGCATGAGCAAAACTAGGCCTAGGCCTAATTACATGTAATAATTTCCTGAATCTGAAATTGTAAAAGGGCCAAGGCCTAGGTTGGCTTAATATTTACTAGCTTACAGTAGGCCTAGGCCCTTGGCCTGAAGGCCTATACTTAATACCACAACTATTTTCCAGATTGCTGTCCAGCATTGTCATCAACCAAAGCCAAGTTGAAAGGAAATGGATGACAGTGTTTCTAATCGGCATTCTCTTGCTAGGAACTCTGGGTCAGTCAGAAGTTCTCATTCGGCAATCTCAATGGTAAGTTAGTTTCGTCATATATTCCCATTGATCACTTAGGCCCCTATTAAGGATTACCTCTTACCATAGAATAATACCAGTATATTTGTGCTGAGAATGAGCCCTGATTGGTGGTTGATTTTTTGGAATTACAATGTATTTCAATGTTCTCCCAAGACTTATCTTCTTGTTCTCTGTGTCACAGCCATCACCATCAGTTTAACTGATGATGCTGATATCTAACTTGTAGTAAATCCACCAATCTTTCATTTGCAGATCAAGTTGCCTCCAATTACAACTCCACCAAACAGACAGAGTTCACCTGCTGGTAGGCTGGCATTCCTTACTATTCAGTTCAGCATTGAAAGTCTAAGCGGAATTCAATCAGTCCTGTCAGTTAACCCAATAGAGCCCATGCCACCTTAAACCGCCCTGTCGTGAGCCGCCTGGAAGGCCACAGGTACATGTACCTGTACCGGAACTACTCAATATGTTCTTTTATTTCTTTGAAGAAAACCAACATTTGAACACAATTTTGGAACTTTGGAACATATGAAGACCTACACTATTATCATGATTGCTGCATTGTAAGTACATGTATATCCCTACTTTATTCATCTTCTTCAGTGAATCCATGGTTCTTCAATGATCCTGCTGCCCTGAGGCTAGGAGGGGTAAGTACATGTACACTCAATTGGATGACTGGGAGTAAACTAGACTGTTTATTTGCATTTCCTCAAGAGCAATTGGCATTTCTTGCATCCAGTCCGTATCACATGTGTACATCTTTCAGGGTCTGCGTAACAGGGCAAGCTGTGGGGTGAACATTCTTGCGCAATCATCTTACTCACATAGACGTCTTCTTGCCCCTCTTCCGGTTCTGATCCCAAGAAATAAAACAATTAGGTCAATTCCTACAACAGAATTGTAAGTATAGGCAAGACTGTCAAAATGTTCGATGATTTTGTTTTTCATATCCCATTTTGTTCCATGGTGTCTGATGTTCGTTGATGAACTCAGCCTTGTTTCCCATCATTGCCCCTTTATGTCACTCTGTGAGTAGTAATGGCATGCCCCATTTCATTAAGCAGCAACTAACTAAACTCTACTTTCAGATACGTTACAATAATCATGTCTGCTCTACTGTTGCAGCTCAGATGAGGTAGATGCTTTGCTTCAGAATGACAAAAAGGATCAAACACACCCGGATCAAGATCTGGGAGAAGGTGCAAGAGGATCAAATGAAACACAATCTGGTGGTGATACTGATTTGAAATTAAGGGTGAAACAAAAGGACAGTAGCAAAATTCTAGATTCTCTTTCTGATCTTAGTGGCTCATCATCTTTGTGGTCTGATGATGAAGATGTGGATGATGAGGACGATGATGATTTTGACATCGATGACAGTGATGACGACGATGATGATCAGCCAAAAAGAAATGGTGGGCTGAGGAGGAACAAATTTCAGAGACACTTGCCAGTAGTGCTGTCCAAAAGTTATCCAATTCACGAGACATCCAAAAATATTTCATGTCAGGTAAAATTTTTGTGTGTGGCCATGTAGTTTTCTTCAAATGTTTGGAATGACTCGCTAAGAGTAAAGTACTACATGCATACTTATGCGGCTGATAGTAGCCCAGCATCAGAAGGGTGGGTTGTCGGGATAGCACAGTATTCTAGCCAGAAATTTTTCCAAACAGGGCGGGATGACTGCATTTTCCTATGATTCTAAGGCCCTGGATTTTCAAACAGGGCGGGAGTGAAATTCAAACAGGGTGATCTAATAGAAAATGCATTGCAAGTTACATTTTTAAACAGGGTGGTAAAATGACCTCTGAATTTTGAACAGGGTGGTACCGCCCTGTAAAACTGGCCTGGCTAGAACACTGTAAGCACAGTGCAGTGATGATTGGAAACATCCACTCCCGCCACCAGTAAGATCATGGGTTCGATCCCCGGTCGCACGTTTGGCTTTACATGTATTTGGTAAAGAGAGCAGTCAATCTCTCCTTGACAACCTTGGTTTTCTAGGGGGCACTGGTTTCCTCCTATATTGTGTAAATATCACCCGATATTGTCTGATGAGTAGCTATACTGAGTTTGCCCTTCCACTCCTGAAATATTTTAGAAGGCATTACAATTTTGCCACCTGTTGGGTTTTTGCCTTACTTAATCAGCAACCACGTCATCTCTTTACAGTGACAGAGAATGAAATCAGAGAGGGAATTATGAAATCGACAGATATCAGTGGTCATTGTCTCTGGTTGTATAGAGAGATTGAGGACATCTACAACCAACCACAGAACTATGCCTTCGGACGATACACGGGTAAGATGTGTTCTGCTTAACCCTTTAGGCCCTATAACGGCTGCGGTTGGCCGCCTTGAAAATCCAACGGTGGCCACCAATGTCCGATATTTTCAGCCATATGATGACTCAGACACTGTGTAGGCCGGCACTGGCCAGTCTGGGATTTCATAAGCGGCCGTTCTAAGGTTTTGGTTGATAGCAAACATCAGATGTATGAATTACGAGATATTTGCTGAAAACCGCTGGGGTTCACAGAACATACGTACCGGTAACAAAAAGTTCAAATGCAAGACTAATTTTCCTGCATAATAAGTAGGCAAATATTGGTCATCTTTTGAGCAGAAACTACCCAGTATTGTCGTTTAATCGTCATTTTATCCTGGGTCAACTTATTTATCTTTCCATTTTTCAGATGTCAAAAGCACCGATTCACAAACTGCCAAAGTAATCTATTCACTTGAAAACCTGAAAGCTCAACTCCAGTCAACTCTACCAGAGAGTAATTTGAAAAAATATACAGTTAAATGGGAAGAGTCACAAGGTATGAAAAGGCTGTTGGTGTTATTGTTTGGCAGATTTCAATGCTGCAGCACCCTGTGCTTTCTGTGCTGCCCTCGTAGCTTTTTTGAGTAAGACCATTGTTTATACATAAGGAACAAGTCTAACATCAGGTTCCCAGCTAGCACAGGTGCCTTGGCCCAAGGTTGGCATACACCCGGCAAGACCTGGCACCAGGTATGCCTGGGCATGGCCAGGGCTGGCCCATGCCTGGCTCGACTGAGATATTCTGAATGAGATTGCCAAGGCAAGGCCAAGGCTGGCCCAAGGCTTGCTCCACTGACACAGCTGAAGAGGACTTGCCAGACCTGGACCAGGACTGGCCCAACATTGTCAATGAACTTAACCTGAAACTGACGACTTCTCTTTAACCAGTCTCAAATCCTTAAAAAACGATTCATTTTTAAGATGATAGTGAAATTAAATGTATAACAATCCAGAAAGTCGATGTCAATCTGCTAAAAACATCAGAAAGTATTTCCACAAAAGATGTCAAAATCACGTGGAAAAGACATCAACGTACTTCAAATGCTAATCTTAATAACAAATTGTAGAATAAAAAATATGGCGAATAAAAACTATAAGAATGTTGCCTCCTCCTATACCAACATGGTAACAACATATTTTTGTACAATAAACCTCGCTCAGTATTTTTGTGGGGTGTCAAGTTTTTGGAAATGATGCCTCATTACACCACACATATCAACAATTTTTATTTGAATGAAATCCCTGACCCCTACATACTATTTATGGTAACTTGAATGTCACGGCTTACTCAGCCTAACAGAGTCCCCTGATCAGGGTTTTTTGATCGACAGGAGTTACCCACTCCTGGCTCCTCTTCAACCACTCAGTGGTTGTAAAGGAGCCAAGCAAAAACCCAAGCTGGGATCTTGCTCTGTTCAGACCTTGCAAAAACATGTCTAATATCCAGTTGTTTGCCATCATTGGGCCAGCCATGGTTCTGCAGTGGATACCAGGTTCATGCCAGTTCTTTGCCATCCTTGGCCCAGCCATGGCAAGTCTGCCATTAGCAAGGCTGGGCCTGGCCTGGCACCACCTGGCTCTGGGCTGGCAAGCCCGGGCATTGGCTTGGCATGCCAACCTTGGCCCAGTCCAGGCATGACTTTTGTGCCAGGCTTGGGCCGAGCCTGGCCCAATGCCTTTGTGCTAGCTGGGTTAAGATCATGCATTTGGACCACTTTCAGTATCTGTAGTAGTGTTGACGTTTGCATCATGTTATTTTTCAGGTATCAATCCAGAAAATGTTCCAGAGCATGCAAAATATCTTGAAGATCTTGCTCAAGATTTTGAAGACAAGATGAAAGAGCAGATTCAGAAGGGGATTGAAAAGAAACATGAGGTGGCCATTACTGACCCGCTGTATGAAGAGGTGCTTCAACACACCTTATTCTGCCAGGAGAAGATTGGCATGTTCCATGGTAGAGAAGATACTATTCAGGTAGAGTAGTGTGTGCCCCGTGCACTTCGTGAAGTTCAGTACAGTCCCCCCTCGCTATTAGGAACCCTTCGGGGTCCAAGGGTTAAGTTCGTACTAACCCGCGGTTGGTAATACATTGTAATAGCAAGGATTTACATACATGTCATGAAAATTTGGGAGCCAGATGTTGGGTTCGTAATATCAGGGTGTTCGTAAAATCGAGGTTCGTAAGAGCGAGGGTGCACTGTATTTGATACCAGTGACCAGAATGAATGTTACAACAACATATTCTCATTTTGTTCCAGGAAATTCTCAATCATTTTGAGACTAGTGGAGTAAGCAACCCGTTTGTTGTCCACGGATATTCAGGATGTGGTAAGACGTCTCTGATGGCAGCAGCAGCACAGAAAATCAAATTGAAACCAAGGACTCTTGTTTTCTTGAGGTTAGTCAAAACTTCTGGCACATCTGCCTCCTTTCCCACATTCCATGATATGCTGACCTCCTCCAAGTGATTCTGGCTACGATCAGATTGAGATCTGCTCATGGCGGCTTTAGGCCCTCTCTGGGTGTTTTCGCTTTGGAGATACTGGTAATACTTTTTCGCATTGAAAGATTGTCAGAACCAAGAAACTGCCACTAGAAACAAGGGGCCGAATTCACCAAGGGTGATCATCGCGCGATTAAGACTTAGACGCGTGTACCTTCTTCAAAAGCATGGTGGAAGTACATGTATGTGCATTTAGTGAAGTTACACGCGTCTAAGTCTTAATCGCGCGATGATCACCCTTGGTGAATACGGCCCAAGAATTCTAATACTAGTATAAGGTGGACTCTTGTACCAGTTTGATAATGGCCACCCTATTTAGCAGAGTTTGAATGACAACATTAAACTTTTGGTTCTAGGTTCATCGGGACAACGCAAGAGAGTTCTGGCATCAGACAACTGCTTGTCAGTGTTATAAGACAAATTTACAAAGTCCAGACCAAAAAACCACCAGACATGCCTGCAGTAAGTGAATTGTTTACCCTTCTAGGAAGAAAAAGCACTTCCATGGATGACTCTTTTGGAACTCTTGGGCACTGGTGATGCATTTAGGTCAATCGGATGTTTTCCTGTTGACATGCCTCCCTTGTGTCATAAAGGCCTCCTCTGTTCCTTTACAGGATATGAAGGGTTTGATATCCAAGTTTATCATCGCAATCAACTCGATGTCCATCTGGCTGAGAATCTGGAACTGCCAAGCTGTGATCCTTCTCGATTCCCTAGACCAGCTGAATCCAGACGATGGGGCCTTGCAGTTGGCATGGTTGCCTATGAAAGTACCTGACAGGGTCAAGATCATTGTGTCCACATTGCCAGACAAGGAATACGAATGTTTTCCAAGGCTACAGGTAAATCAAAGTCTTGCAATCATTTTCAGATATGGTAAGACTGCTTAGATTTTGTGGCACACATTCTCCTCCATTTCTGAATGGTTTTTCAGGCCCTCATTCCATCTGTGTCCAACTTCCTGGAGGTTCCAACCTTATCTGACAAAGACATCAATGGAATTCTTCAACTCTGGTTCCACAAGGCCAAGCGCACTCTCACACCAGGTCAACATGACATCCTGGTGCATGCATTTCATCAGTGCCCGCTGCCGTTGTTCTTGAAGTTATGTTTTGACGAATCTTGTCGCTGGTCATCATACTATCCACCAGAAAAAACGGTCTTGGAACATACTATCAGGGAAGCTATCATCCATCTCTTTGAACAACTGGAGAGGAAACATGGAGTTCTCTTAGTTTCCAAAGCTCTATGTTACATGACGTTAGGTAAGTGTGGTATCTTTTCATTGAATCATAGTCGCTTTTCCTCATGCATTCCTCATTCTTCAGTTCTTGAAGGAAAACTGGATAAAAATCCATTGAAACTTTGTCCTCAAAGCAGAAGCAAAATTTATCGTTGAAATCTACAAGCACCTCATATGTGAGCCGCTCTGGCAAAACCAGACGCTTGTCCCTCAGAAATTGCGCCTAAACAAACTAAGATGACACCAGCAGAGAATGGAAGAAATAGATTCTGTCAGATTTCATAATAGGCAGACAGTATTGAAATTGATAAACATTTGGTCTCAAACTACCAAGGTAAGAGTGACATGCGAGTGGTTTTGCAAGAGCGGCTCACATATCGCACTTTCACAGTTCTTGTTTGTTCAAGAGTATAATACAGTTACTGAGGCCTGAATCATGTGTTTTCAGCCGGGCGAAACAATGGTCTAACTGAAGTTGAACTTGAAGATATCTTGTCCTGCGATGATGAGGTCTTGAATGATGTTTACCAATACTGGACTCCACCGATCCGACGTCTGCCTCCTCTGATGCTCGTCCGTCTGCTGAATGATATCAGACAGTACTTAGGTCAGTTGCCTTGGCTTTCTGTTACTCTTAATGACTACTCTATCCCATCTGAAGGAAAATGTGTGGCGGTCTAGGAAAACCCGCCGAATGTCGCATTTGAGAAAAGTGTTAATGGCCTTGGTGAACCTGCACATTTCAATAGCTGAAATGTACTTCGTAACAGGTACACAGTGGCAGGAATGGACATGCAATCTGACAGCCCTTGTTGATCATTCAGCGACATCCGGTGGGTTTTCCTAGACCGCCACACAAATAGTTATCTGAACATGTAAGCCTAAGATCTTTCAGCAGTTATGTTCTGCCAACCGTTCAACTGCTACTGAGTGAGTGTTCATGTTTCAGTGACACGAGGAGCAGTTGGTTTCCGTGTGATTTACTGGTACCACCGTCAGTTCATTGAAGCGGCTCAGGAGCGGTACTGCCCAGAATCAGAGGAGACAAGAAAGGCACATACTGCTATTGCAGAATACTTTCTTGGGACATGGAGTGGTGAGTTGTTGATAGGCGATTCTCGAATTTGCAGATCTGCACACTTCCGCCGAAATCGCAACCACAACGTTGATCTGAAACCAGCTGACGTGACGCAATCCATGATTCAGCAATGGTCGACTCTGATGCAACATCGTCGAAGTCACTGTCGTGCGGTTGTCTGCATTACGTCATTCAGTTTCTGACCGAGGTTGTGTTTGCAATTTTGGCGGAAGTGCGCAGATCTTTCTCGTTTACGTCAATTTGGGATTTGTCTATGCTTGGGCTTTTATGATCTACAGAGGTTCACAATGAGGCATTTCCTTCAACTACCGGTAACCTGACAACCCTGCTCAGTTAGCAAGCCACCCTTAGTGCATAGATTCTCACAGACTGGACGTAAGGATAACCTGAATGCTCTTTTGGACAGGTGTTCCAAAGCCCTATGTGGACAAGAAAGGTGTACCTCATGAAGACGATCGCATTCTTCCAAAACAGCCAATCATGGTCTCTAAAGAGCACTACAACTACCGCAAGCTTATGCTTCTGCCAACACACTTGGCATACAGTGGAAATTTAGACCTTCTGAAGACAGAGATCCTGTGCAACTACCATTGGCTCTATGCAAAGCTAAAGGCGATGTCACTCAGGTAGGAATACATTTATCTAGGCATTGTCAACCAGTGCAACATCTGGCATCCTGTGGTAGAGAAACCTTACCGACATATCAGCATAGTGTGATCATCAAAACAAGAGCTACATCCCTTTCAGCATAGTGTGATCATCAAAACAAAAGCTACATCCCTTCCATCATAGTGTGATCAACAAAATGAGAGCTACATCCCTTTCAGCATAGTGTGATCATCAAAAGAGAGATACACCAGTGCTTTCAGCATAATGTGGTCATCAAAAGGAGAGCTACATCCCTTTCAGCGTAGTGTGATCATCAAAATAAGAGCTTTGGAGGAGTTCGTCCTTCCAATGACACAAACACCCTGGTCAGCACATTTTGAAACATCATAGCCCCTCCTTCAAACTGTTCACTGGCAATATTCAAAGCTCGAGCAGCAAATGAAAATTGCCACCATTGTGTTTACTGTCTTCTATGGTTGCAGACATGTTCTGGATGACTACAAACTGGCGGAAAGACTCTACCCATCCGATACTGATGTGCCTACAATCACAAACATGTTGCAGCTGTCCCAAGTTGCCATTCAATTCGATATGACGACTCTCGCTGGTCAAGCTGTTGGGAGAATACATGAAGTAAGTTAATCAACATCTTGATAGTGCAGGTCAGCTTTGTTTTGGCCATCAAATCAGCTTGAACATAAAATTAGCTTATGGTCCAGATCAAGTTTATTTTAAAATACTGCATCCTTCTGTAGGCTGACAGTCCATACCTGAAGGAGTTCCTTTCCCAATGTTGTGAACCATCAGAACCAAGTTTCATCCCAGAGGAACCATTTCTCTTCTCCGTGGGAGGTGAACTGGCTCACACCATCCGTCCACACAAGGAGGATATTCACAGCATGGCCATCACTGAAGATGGGAAATATGTGATCACAAGTAAGTGCACAGACCGTATGTTTACTTCTGGAATCTCGGTCAGTATGACTGTTTGAGAGGAGCGGCGTGGTCTAGTGGTTAGCGAGACGGACTCCTGATCAGAGGGTCCTGGATTTGATTCCCAGTCCTGACCAAGAAAAAAAACATGTCCGCTTATGACCTTGATCAAGTCACTTTGCCTCACTTGCTTCACCCCACCCAGGTGTAAAAGGGGTACCTGGCTGGTAGTGATGGTCTATGTGAATATTAGTCCAAGAGCGCTGAAATCAGCTGCCGGGACTGTAAGTGTAATACTCCCCACGGAGTGGAGAAAGGAAATTGGAATGTACAGACCTACAGCTGGGGTAATAATGTAAAGCGCATTGAACAGTTCAACTGGAAATGCGCTATATAAGAACTCACATTATTATTACATGTATTATTATTAGTATAAAGATATTGTAGTACAAAGATATTGGTATGTCCAACGTGTCCCAGAATCAAACCAAATTTTGGTTATGAATCAAACATTCTGACCCATCCCTACTGGATGTTCATGTTCTTTTTCAGCTGGTGATGAAGCCATTAAAGTGACAACTATCGCAGACGGTACCATCATCAAATCCTACACAACAAAAGTAAAACCCACAACGTCATCGTTATACGATCAAGTGAAAATCTGCGGCAAAGATGGGGAGCTTTTCTCCGTTCTTCTCTCACTTGGATACAACAACAAATGCCAGTTGTTCATTCTGAAGGTTGAAACAGGGGAGGTCATTCACGAACTGTCAGTGTTTACATCGTCTGTGACAACTCATGTTTTCAACGACGGATGCAAGCTTGCAGCCTTAATTGGGCACAGCATCTTCATATTCGATGTATACTCTGGCGAAAAGGAGAAAATAACTGACACGTTCATGGAGAAGGGACAAAATTATGGCAATGAAGACATCATCGGAGGTCAGTACTGGGTCAGAATTACCAGTTCATATTTATTTCTTTGCATGTTTAATACGCTAGTTGATTTTTTACCAATGGTGATCCCCGTTTTGACCTTTTTTCAGGAAACAAGAAATACCTCGTCTTCTCCTGCATGGGGACGAGGTTTGTCCGAATATTTGATATTGAGAAGAATGAGATTATCAAAAATGTTGAAATTTATCCCAGGGATATGAAACTGCCAGATGATGACGATGATGATGATAAAGAGAAGGATGCCAGCAAGGCTAACGGAGATGAGGATGACAATAGTACTGACAAGAAGGATGTTGGTGAGGGCAGTGATTCAGACAAGAAAGATGATGATGAAGGCAAGGATGACATTGGTGAAGACAACAGTGATGCTGATGAAGAGAGTCCTCCTAATAAAGAGATTGGACATCTGGAGGAGAGTGGATATCTAGAGAAGGAGAGTGGAGATCTGGAGAAGGAGAGTGGAGATCCAGAGAAAGAGAGTGGCGATCTAGAGAAGGAGAGTGGCGATCTAGAGAAGGAGAGTGGAGATCCAGAGAAAGAGAGTGGCGATCTAGAGAAGGCAATACATGATGAGAATGTCGATGAAGGAAAGAGAGAAGATGAAAATAGCGAAACAGATGACAGCAAGAAGGCAGAGATCAAAAAGAAAGATGATGATGATGACGACGACAGTGATGATGAGGCTGACTTTGACAACGTCACCATTGACGCTTTAGCAGTCACACTTGATGAGGAGTATGTCATTATCGCCAACTGTTCCTACAATGATCTGGAATTCTTCTCGCTCCCTGAAATGGACAAGGTCAAATCATACCGAGGTACAGCGTACATGTACAATCTTCACTTTTTATTGTTTTTCTATTCTTAAACGCCTTTTCCACTAGCACAATTTATCCATGCTCAACCCAGGTCAAGCACGGCATGGCAGAAAAGTCTTAAGTGGAAATGGGTCCAGCGTGCTCGGGACCGTGCAAATCCAAGCAGGCCAGGCACCTTGAGAGGAGGTGGGCTCGGTCTGGGTTGAGCACGGCACACCTTAAACGGGCCAAACAGGCCGTAAGTGGAAAAGGGGCTTTAGCAGCCACCACTTGCTATTATTGATGTTAGCTAGGCTAGATGTCTCATGTTTGAACTCAGGTGGTGACCTTTGACCTATCAACCTCAGAATTTGGCACCCTGACCCAATATGCCTTTTAGCCCTTGAAGATGATGAAAAAGTGTCTTTGGTTTCTTATAAACCAAGTCGCAATCAAATACAATAGTCCTAGCTGGTTGGTTTTTTTTCAGGTTATAGGAAAGATTACTCTGAGAAGTTTCAGATCCTTCCTGACGGCAGACATCTCATATTCTCCGCGATACAAGATAACACTATCGTTGTATGGGATCTTGTCACAGGAACACGTCACTGCATCCTACCACACGAGCACTCTCTCATGCACATTGCTGCCTTGGATTTGGAGACATTTGTCACAGCATCTGCGGATTATTTGCTTCGAATCTGGCATAGGCATGACACGGCTCTTCCGTCGCCTGATGCAAAAGGGAGTGCTGGTGATACAGAAGTTAGGTGGAGGTAAGACAGAGTAACTTCATACACTGCGCCTAAACGACAGCATAGGATTTGAAGGCGATCCAGGTTGCATTGATCTGGACAATATCATGCCTAATTACCACAGGAAAAGTTTTGGTAACAACTCAGTCCCTCCTCCACCCCCACCCCGGCAACTTACTAGCCATGATTAAGAAACAGTGATAGTGGTGCTGACAGTGACAGTGGAAGTTGATTTGAGAAACGAGTTTTTTTTCCTCTACGAGACAGGATTTCTCAGCTAACCATAAATTATTTCCTTCTCAGATTCTTGACGCTGTACCCTCACAGTCCTAACTACCTGATGGGGAACTACACGGTGAAAGAAAGTGGTGGCTCTAACTCAGACATTCACCTGTTCATTCTTGATCTGATGTCAAGGGACATTGTACGATCAGTCACAATAGTAAGTTCTAGGACCTAATTAGACTACTCCACTAGATTGCCCCTTCAGTTGCTGAATCAAAACTTCTAGTTGGATGTGAGTAAATGACAATTGGAATGTCTTGTTTTATCCAACAAAGAGCACAAAAAACGACGCACAGAATTATAGTAAACATAAAATCATCTCCGAAATTTGCAAATGTTCGACCCCAACCAGGGGCTTCCTCGGGCACTTTCTAAGAGATACCAGAAATGAAGGATGTTAGGATCTCTTAGAATGTGCCTGAGGAAGACCCCGGTTGGGGTTGAAAATTTGCGAAATTCGGAGACAACTATCTTGTTTTGGCATCGCCTAATAACTAGAGACGTTTCACCAATGACTTTATCAAATATAATTATTTCAGCCCACAAAGAAATATGGTGGCCACCGAGTGTACTACAATGAGGATAACATAAGTAAAGCTCAGTTTGTGGATGATCATCGAGTGATACTGTGCATGGGAAGAAAGATTTTGCTGTTCAACTGGGATTCCTTGCAAGTTGAAAGTATTATGGAAGGATCCCTACCAAAAACAAATTTCCACGTTGGTGTAGGAAAAGATCGCTCAGGTGATTTTAGTTGAAGAGTGGTATCAATGATTGTTTCGGGCAATATGTGACCCTCCAAAGCAAAACCAGTCGCATGTCGCTCAGAAGGTGGGCCACAATGAACTAAGATGACACCAGAAAAGAATGGAAGAAATAGATTACCGGTATTTTAGATTTCATAACAGACAGACAATATTGAAACTGACAAACATTTGGTCTCAACCTGCCAAGCTAAGAGCGACATGCGACTGTTTTTGCTGTGGAGGGTGGAGGGTCACATAATATATTCTCAATATTCGTGACCACTTTACAGATGCTGTAATTAAAGGTACCGCAATCAAAATCAATTTAGGATGAAATGTTACCGGTGCTTTATTTATTTACAAAGTAGTGGTCTCTTTTCCAGAGTGTGTCAGTCTAAGTCGAGGTAAAAGGAACCTAAAAATCAATGACCTAACGACGGGAAAAACCGTTAGTATCCTGAAGAATGATCTTGATAGTAAGAAAGCATCTGGTGATGGACAGAAAGGACAACAGTTGACAAAAACTGGCAAGGTCAAGAAAGAGAAAATTGTTCGCTACGATTCATTGTTGGTAAGATTTTCTACATTAGCGAGGTTTAGAAATCAAACGATAAACGTAAACTTTTCGTCAATGTTATTTTTCATATTACACATTGCTTTTTCGGTACAGAAATAACGTTGTCGTTTACGTTTGATTTCTAAACTTCCCAAATGTCTCTACTCTCTTAAAGCTTGTGTATATGTTCATAGTTTAGCATGGAACAGATTCGTTTGATGGTGCTCTGCCTACTTTTACAAGTATATTTTTCCTCATATCACTCAGGTTAATCCCAATGGGACATATGCAGTAGCGACGACAGATGGCATGAGAACAGAACTACATGTGTTTGATGTTGTGGAAAAGAAGTTTCTCCACTGCGTCAATCTGAAACCATATGCGAAGGATGTAGACGTCTACATTGAAGGATGGCAGATATGGTCACAGGATGGCAACTTACTGGTTGTACAAGGATCTGGTACAATACGAAAGAAACATCAGAAGATCAAACCACGCTTGGAGGCCAATCTCATGGTGTTCTATGTGTGGGACATAGCAAAAGGTAGGACTTTATCAGAATCTGGATAACTCCAGGTTCTTTGTAACTACCATTTCTGTGCAGCAATGCCAGAGGGTGGATGCAGGGGGTCTCAGGCCAATGAAGGTGAAGCCCAAGCTGGGGGAGTTGGGGGGTCCCCTCTCGCGTAGAAAAATTTTTAAAAGTTGAAATGCTGGAGATGCTATGTGGCCAACATGGTAGAGGGTGAAGCCCGATAATGTGAGCCCCGAAGGCACAAGCCACTAACGAGTTTTGAAGACCGTAAGAACATTAGAACGCCTATTCTTTGCCAGTCAAAAATTGAGGGTTTTCTGAGAAAAAATCAGACGTTGAAAAAAACGTTGGTGGTCGAGACCCCCCTGATCCGTGCCTGAATGCACCCTGCCATGTTGTGGCTACCGGTAGAGCTGAAACTGTTCGGTTCCATCGTTTACCGGTAGTTAGATACCATTCCACTGCCAAATTTCGCTGATTGGTAAGTCAAATATTGAGCCATACGAGATCAATCATTGCAATGGTCATACTATCCAAACTGCACAGGACTGTTTCTTTTTCAATAGGAGACGTCTCGTCTATCCTGTTTGACTGGGAACATGGCTTGTTGCATGAGAAAAAACAGCGGGAGAATTCGCCAGAACCAAGTACTCTTATGGTTGCTGATAATGATGTGGCATTCCTCTCATGTGAAGATTTTATCGTGAGAGCCCATGACATACACACAGGTAAAATCAGGCTCAACCAGAGAAACCTGGGGCCGTATTCAAAAAGGGTGTTTAAGACTGAGACGCGTGTAGTTTCGTCAAATGCATGGTGGAAGTGTGTGCATTTAGTGAAGTTACACTCGTCTAAGTCTTAATCGCACGATGATCACCCTTTCTGAATACGACCCCTAATGTTTGGGAGAAGAACTGAAATCACTGGCAGTAGAGCTCCATGTTAGCCAAATGCTTCATTCTGCCACAAGTTTTAAGATGGGATTCACAATCATCTCTCCTGAAATTGAAACCCCGGGAGCCATGGGAGGCATTAAAAGGGTTGGTGCGCTTGATACGCATTACTATCAAAGTTATGTTGATAATGGGGTTGTAGCCATTTTGTTTCTATCATCGGGGTGGCGCTGCGACCGTATCCACTTTTCCACTGTGACGTTGTACGGAACGTCAACGTCACACTGCCGTGACGTTGTGGCTTCATGCTCGCACGTCGTTTTGCCACGGAGATGGCGTCCTGAAGACAATGAAAAGGCCTGATACGGTCGCAGCGACATCTTTCCGTGGAGAAGTGGCGATGTCCTCATTGATTCAAATATTGGATTCTTCCAGGAGATCTTCTGTATCGATTGGAAGGTCACACTTCAGCAGGAGCTGAAATTTTATCACTGTCTTTGGATCACCGCCGTCTTGTCACATACTCAAAGAATTCTGAAGAACTCTCTTGTATACTGTGGGACCCTGAGACACACAAGAAGGTGACTGCATTCAGATTTGATGCGGAGGTAAGATATCTGACAAGGACTCGTGTGTTTCCTAGATCTTTGTCTAGACAGATCATCAAAATTGGTGTCGAATGGAGTGGGAACAGAAAAGCATCAGTCAGCCATTTTATCTAGTTAACTTGCTCAGAAAACTGCCTCACCCTCAGTGCTGCACATTCAACAGATGTCATCATTGGCCTGAGATTTCTTGTCTGTTTTCCAGTTTGACCAGATTGCAGCTGTTGGTGGGCAGTGTAATACCCTAGTCATGGCAGAGAAATCAAAATTTGATTTAAAGTACATCAATCTTTGTGGAGAAGGTTGCCATGGATATGAGGAAGACTTGAAACAGTTTCCCGAAATCTTCAGAGGAAAAGGTTTGTGTACTTTCTCACATGTTGATTTAGTGCATTCAAATTTGAAGTGAGATCAAAGGATTGTCTCCAGAGGCGGATCCACGAGTTCGGAAAAGAGGGGGCGCACTTGCGCTAGAAACATTGAAATCTGCAGTGAATTTCAAGATGATTTGCCCCAAATTTCAGAATTTCACGGTCGATTTTACAGATTTGTTGGTCGAAGGGGCGGGGGGTGCGCCCCCCCTTGGATTCGCACCTGGGACCTTATTCACAAAGCTCCCGTAACTTTGTACGCAAATCCTTTGTCAGGCTGATAGTGAACAATAGGTTGTCCGCAAAAGGACAATAGTTTGCGCACTCCCGTAAGTTATGGGAGCTTCGTGAATAAGGTCCCTGGTTTAATATTGTCAACTAATGGCAAGTGATGTCTCCCCTGGTGATGATAATCTGGTAAAGATGAATCCCAGGTAATAGTGGCACTCGATATGAGTTCATATTAATCTCGTAGTGAGATTTTTTTGAACAGTGCTGTGTCAATATGTTGTGTTTCCTTCCAGAACTGAATGGTGTCCTTGACCCCCTGACGGAGGCAGACATCCTTGAAGCTCAGCAACCACACGAAGATGACCTTGACAGTGATGTTGACAGTGTCTCTGATGACGAAAGTGAAGAAGGGACAGACACCGAAGATGAGGATGAGGATGAGGAAGAGGATGAATATGGGGATGACGACGATGATGATGATGACGACAATGATGCTGAGAAGAAGAAAGGTGGGTGGCTGATTTTAGCGGGGTTCATTGGCATATGGATCCGGTCCGTTTGTCCCCAGTTTTCCAGATACGACAGCGCAAAAGTAAATTTGATCGATTTTTTACAGACCTGAATCGGACAAAATCCGTGTGCCAATGAACCCCGCTTTTGAAAGCTAATGAAAATCAATTAAAGTTGGCATTTTTCAAGAGACACTGAGTTTGTTAAGTACTGTCCTCTAAAGGGACATTCGTGTTACCTTTCAGCTGCAGTACCAGCCCTAAAACTCCCAGCGAAATTAACAAAAGAAGAAGCTGAAACGTACCGCAATCAGTTGCTTGAAATGGAAAACAAGATAAAGGAGACAATGAGAATGTTGGAAGAATCTCTGCAGAAGAAGAATGAGAAAGAGAAGGAGCTACCGGCAAAGGAACATTCAGATGGAAATGAGGAGGATGCCATTATTGACTCTAAGGATACTGATGATTTGGTAAATGAAACTAGTGTTGAAGATAGTCAATTCAAAGGGGACGAAAATGTAGATGAGTCAGCAATCATTGAATCAGCTACGGTTGAAGAATCAGCTGAAGAAGAATCATCTTCTGTTGAATAAATCAGCTTAGGTTGAAGAATCGGCTGTAGATGAATCAGCTTCGATTGAATGAATCAGCTAAAGTTAAAGAATCAGCTCTAGATGAATTAGCTGAGGTTGAGGAATCGGCCGTAGATAAATGAGCTTAAGCTTGGTTCATACTTTTGCGGCGGCGTCTTCCGCCAACCTGATTTCGCGTAACAACAGTGTCATGCGTAACATCACGAGTCCGTTGCGTGATTGTATTGCATGCTTGCGCTTGACATTCCTTTGTGCGCAATCAGAATCCGCCTTGAGTTCACTCCATTTCTTCTTTTTGCGTGTTGCACTTCAAGTCGCGTCAACAGGCTGTGCAAGTCAAGAAGTATGAACGCCATAAACGCATGACGTGCCCAGAATGTCCTTGTAGTACCGTGACGTCGGCACAAAAGAATGAATCAAGCTTTAGGTTGATGAATCAGATTGTACTCACTGACTGAGATTGGCCATACAGGGCTCCCACCACAAAATGACCGAACAAGGCGCACGCTGGGCGTGGCGAATAACCAGGTTTTCGAAGTGGCGGCGTGAATAGCACTTTTCCTGTTTTCACATTTAGCCCCCTATTNTCAATTATGATAATTAGCTTCTGAACTGCAGATCGGTGGGTGATCGTCCGATTTATCGGTGACAGCTAGATCGGCCCTATTTCCCCAGCTGCTAATGTTTGGGAGAAGAACTGAAATCACTGGCAGTAGAGCTCCATGTTAGCCAAATGCTTCATTCTGCCACAAGTTTTAAGATGGGATTCACAATCATCTCTCCTAAAATTGAAACCCGGGGAGCCATGGGAGGCATTGAAAGGGTTGGTGCGCTTGATCCGCATTACCGGTACTATCAAAGTTATGTTGATAATGGGGTTGTAGCCGTTTTGTTTCTATCATCGGGGTGGCGCTGCGACCGTATCCACTTTTCCACTGTGACGTTGTACGGAACGTCAACGTCACACTGCCGTGACGTTGTGGCTTCATGCTCGCACGTCGTTTTGCCACAGAGATGGCATCCTGAAGACAATGAAAAGGCCTGATACGGTCGCAGCGACATCGTTCCGTGGAGAAGTGGCGATGTCCTCATTGATTCAAATATTGGATTCTTCCAGGAGATCTTCTGTATCGATTGGAAGGTCACACTTCAGCAGGAGCTGAAATTTTATCACTGTCTTTGGATCACCGCCGTCTTGTTACATACTCAAAGAATTCTGAAGAACTCTCTTGTATACTGTGGGACCTTGAGACACACAAGAAGGTGACTGCATTCAGATTTGATGCGGAGGTAAGATATTTGACAGTACTCGTGTGTTTCCTAGATCTTTATCTAGACAGATCATCAAAATTGGTGAAGAATGGAGTGGGAACAGAAAAGCATCAGTCAGCCATTTTTAGCTCACCGGGGTGAGCTATTACGATGGGGAAGCGTCCGTTGTCTGTCGTCGTCCGGCGTCGTCCGGCGTCGTCCGTCGTCGTCGTCGTCGTGTTCCGTTAGCAGGGCACGTTTCGTAACCGCTGGGGCTGTGGATCTGAAACTTGGTACATACATAGCCCTAGGTCGCATGACCCATGACACCAAGTTTCGGTCCGATTCGATTGTTGGCTTGGCCACCAGGTGGCCAAAACCAAAAACACAAAAAGTGCAATAACTCCTGAACTAATAACTGGATCATCTCCAAATTTTTATCATAGGTGTATCTAATGAGGATACATGACATATGTAACGAGTTTTTGATTTGACCTACTTTTCAAGGTCACAGAGGTCAAAGTTTGACAAAAGTGACGAACCTCTCACAGTTTGTTATTATTTCACCGAGCGACTTCATATTTTGCATAAACATGCATTGGAGGGGTACCTTCAAAAATACCAAGTTTCGGCCCGATTGGACATCCAGTATGGCCGCCAGGTGGCGTAACCTGAAAATCAAGTAAGTGCTATTACTCAGGAACGACTTGACGCAGAGGGCTCAAATTTGATATTTACCTCCATCTAGATGACCTTTACATGCACGTCAAATTTCAGCCTGATTTGACTTCAAACATGGCCACCAGGTGGCGTAACCCAAAAATCATCAAAGTGCTGTAACTCAGGAACGCTTTAACCCAAAGCGCTCCAATGTGCTATGTGGGCCCCTGCAGATGACCTTTATGACCATGTGAAGTTTCGGCCCGATCGGACATCCAATATGGCCGCCAGGTGG
>NMRB01000064.1:724348-737822 GCA_002633025.1 Notospermus geniculatus
TGACCTTTATGTGCATGTGAATTTCCGGCCCGATCAGACATCCAATATGGCCGCTAGGTGGCATAACCCCAAAATCATCGAAATCCTACCTGGGAATGACTTGAACGAGATTGCTCATAACTGATATGTACCTCCCTCTGTCATTGGACTATTATGTCCAACCCGGTGAGCACATGGTCCATGGACCATTTCATTTGAATAAGATGCTTTTATCTTTGCTTCTATACTGTCAAAGTCAGTACAGTATCGATGGACTATATCTCATCTTGCACTGAGTTGGATATAAAAATACCTGTGATGCATCAATTCTGCTGTATGTATTCAGCAAGTGCAAGGCAGAGAATGTTTTCTTCAAAAACCTTGCATTCAACACCCTTCCTGCACACTTTGTCTGAATGTTGTACAAATTATGTCTTCTTCTTTGAGCCCTTTCAATATTCAGTTCAGTGACACTTACATGTAATGACTTTTTGCACATGCATACCGTACTTTTGTGCTGAACAGAAAACTCTCCACGTACTTATCAAATTTGGTCTCATGAAAGTGCAAATGCCATTGCAGTGATGGGAAAAGTTTGTTTGCTGCACTAAGGAGTGACTTGCCACATAATCAACTGTTTCCTTCCATCACAGGGACACTTAAGTGAAATCCAACTACATGTATAATATACTCTGTTGTTTCTGACCTGATTTGTGTTTGTTTGTTTGCATATTTGCAATTTTTGCCAGGCCATCAGTTGACTTTTCTGATCATTTTGATGACAATCATTAGATGTGACCCGATCTACAGGGGCGGATCCACGATTTCGGAAAAGAGGGGGTGCACTGTGCTAGAAACATTGAAATCTGCGGTGAATTTCAATGATTTGCTCCAAATTTCAGAATTTCATGGTCGATTTTACAGATTTATTGGCCGAAAGGGGGCGTACGCCAGGTGCCCCCCTTTGATCCGCCCCTGGGCTGGGTTCCACAAAACTCATGTTAGTGCTAACTTGGTGTTAGCGCTAACTTTATGTTAAATGACGTAAAAAGACAAGGGATTTTTACGTCATCTAACATAAAGTTAGCATTAACACCAAGTTAGCGCTAACATGAGTTTTGTGCAACCGGCCCCTGATCTAGCAAAAGTAGGTGTAAGTCACAATTGAGGAAAGGATTAACAGCCTTACAACACAAAAGCTGATGTACATCTCTGCGGGTTGACAATAGTAGTGGACAGCAGCTTGATAATAGTTGAGTAAACTGATGACCAGTGATAATCACCTGCGACTTGCCTACTTCTGGACTGGGTCACATATTGTAACTTCTGATTGGAATCATTAAGAATCATAATGAAGAATCATAAGGGTACATCGCATTTCAGAAGGAGAATGAACATTCATTTCTGCATAACTCCACGTGACTGAAATTTTGGACATTTTGTGTCGTTTACAATGTCCACTCGTCGGTGAACAACAGTTGTCATCACCCCTCAAATGCTTCCCTGTATTCTCAATGATTTCAATACCACAAATTTCACCCTCACCAGATAACATTTTATCTTGCAGCTCTAATTCTGTCAATAGTTGCTTCACCAGATACGATTTTCATATCATTTTAAGTATAATTAGGCAATCATGTTATTCTATTCGTCATGTGGAGTGTTCCAATTATCATTAATTGGCTCATTTGTATTGTCATCCCCATGTCCTGAATTATACCATGTACCTATTTGAGATTCATGCAGAGATGCCTATTATCACAATGACAACAATGCCTGTTTCGTTTTTCCTGGAGTATACATGTACCCGGTACATGTACATGTAGTTATCCAGTGCATTGCTGTCAGCTCATCAAATATTTACTCGTATAGATTTTAGAATGTTTCATGGCCCAATTTTGGTCACTTGTAATGTTTATATCTATTACATGCCAAGAAACTTGCGTCATCCTTGTAAAATGCAATAATTCAAGTGGTAGACTATGTTGTGCTGAAAGCAGTGCTTATTGGTGACATGTGTCAGTCACTTGATGCATTGGGTCACGTTTGGTAGCAGAGATATCATTGTATGATGTACAATACACGTACAGGAGATTCCTGTATTGAAAAAATCATTCAAAGCACACTGATACTAGATAGAATGTTGGAACTGTGAACTAAATCTGATATATTGGATTCTGAAGATCTGTCCAGTCTTGGAGTCTTCACTATTTTTTTTTCATTTCTCATTGCAGAATCCAGATAAAAGTAATGGAGTGCCAATTACTTCAAAACGTGGCACACTGGGTGATACCTGTACAGCATGTAAGAAGAAAGTCTACCTTCTGGAGCGCCACATATTGGAAGGGAAATTGTATCACAGGCAATGCTATCGACAGAGTGAAAAAGGACGGGACAATTTTACGTCAAGGTCTCTCAGTCCTACATCACCTACGAGTCCCAGTGTGCCAAGCCTTAGTCCACCGTCTTCTCGAGAATCATTGTCTCCATTACGCCAGCGGCAGAATGTTTCAAACGAGAAAATTGGCTCGCCCCAGAAGGTGATCGCCCGGCCAAAGATTCCAGATGCTCTCCTTGATAAAAGTAGTGAGTCCAAATCTGAAAAGACTGACAGTGGGCCGTCATGGCAAAAAAAGCAAGGAGCGAGGTCAGAATCTCCTATGGAAACAAGTGAAACAAATTCAAGTGAACCAGCATGGATGAAATGGGTGGATAAGAAAACTGTTCCGGACTCGAAAAGTCCAGAACATGGTGGGGATCCTGGAACTCTTAAACCTGGAGCTATTTCAAATGGTGCTATTAGGGACAAGTCCCCCGTCAGCTCCAGGAGTGCAGTGAGCAAGGATGTTCCTAGCTCAACTACTAGAATTCAAAAACAATGGGGTAATAGGGCGGAAGAAACTACTGGTGCTACTTCTAAACCGGCTTGGGCAAAACCTGAGCCAAAGGTGGGAATCCATTCTGAGAAGAGTGCTATATCGAAAAGTGTAGAAGACAGTACAAAAAATTCATCATCATCATCATCTCAAGACAAGCCTTGGGCAAAAGCTAGAGTAGAGACTAAAATGGAAGTTGACTCAGTTGAGCTTACAAAGGATTCTTCTGCTGATGAAGAAAAAGAAAAAGTTATCAGAAGGCGGAAAGATAGACAGAAAGCTGCACAGTCTACCCCAGACCCCACAATTGGTGTTAGTGCTCAGTTGACAAAAACCGATGATGATAGCGCAAAGACAGGCTTGTTGAAAAGTTTGGCCGGTGTCCGTGCTGGTCTCACGCCTTCTGCAGTGAAGTCCAGTGCAACTGCGGACAAATCTAAACCAAGTGGTGCATTCGTAATACGTTCAAATGATGATATCTCGGCAAGTTCTCCACAAAACCAGCGAAAAAAATCTCCTGTTAATCAAAAGCGAACTCCAGCCTCCTCTGCTGAGGGTATCGATAAACTAAAAACTCCTGGTAGAACAACGCCGACTGATAATAAGCCTGCAAATGTTACTAAGACAAAGCGAGATGTATCGCCAGTAATTGCAAAGTATGGTTCCCCTGAAAAGAAAACCGATGGTCAACCAAGTCCATCGAAGTGGAGTCCAAGCGGAGAAAAGTCCATGAGCAGTATTCCTGCCACATCAAGCAGAGACAAAGTTCCAACCGCCAGTATTACTGTCACGAAACCAGTTGACGAAAAAACACCATCTGCAACTGCTAAATCAGGTTCCCCTGAAAAGAAAACTGATGCTCGACCAAGTCCAGCGAAGTGGAGTCCAAGTGGAGAAAAGCCCTCGAGCAGTATTGCTGCTACGTCAAGCAGAGACAAAGTTCCAACCACCAGTATTACTGTCACGAAACCAGATGACGAAAAAATGCCATTGACAACTGCTAAATCAGATGCTGCTGATAAAACAGGTGTGTCGCCTAAAAAACATAGATCTCGGTCTCCTAAACAGACTGAAAAACATGCATCCTCCCCTGTAACTCCAAACAAAGATATGCCAGCACGTGGTACAGGTAGCCCTTCTCGTTCTGCTGTCAAAAAACCTGCAGTGTCCAGTGCAGCAGGTGCAAATGTATCCTCAACTGTCGGTGTTAAAATTGGATCAGATTCGCCCCCCTCAAGACCTGTTAGCGTGTTACCTGACGGCACCCCACCTCCCAAACCTCCCAGGACTTTGGAGAGGAATGCAAAGCTAGATAATCGTCCAGAGTGGCAGATTGAAGCGGAGAGGCGTAAAAATGCACGAAAAGGTGGCTACAAAGATCCTGAGAAGCCATGGCTGTATGAAGACAAGGACTCGTCAGCCAAACCTGCTGCTGAAAAGCAGCCTGATTCCCCTTTTCAAAGGAACCCCTTCGGCACGGATGAAGCAGACAAAAGTCCAATCAAACAGAAGAAGAAATACTCATCGACAAATCCGTTCGGCAGCACTGATACCCTCGATGAGAGCCCTCGTGATGAAGAGCCGAAATACAAACCTGCTAATCCATTTGCATGCGACTCTGATGATGAAATTGAAAATCCTTTTGAGATAGGAGATGGTCCAATGAAAACTAGCACACTGCGACCAGGTGAGAAAAGCAACACGCAGATCGAAGAAAGTACCCTTAACAAATCTCTTTCTGGTGAGAAGAAGAGAGCTGCGCCAAGGCCACCAGGGTCTGCCGCGAATACCCCAAGTCCAGGTATGGCTTCGAAACAGAACAGAAATCTGAAGTCGAAATCTGAGACACCTACTGGAACTCCAGCCTTTGAAAGGAATGCACCACGCACTGCATCGCCTAAGACGAAGGGCAAGGCACCCCAACCTTCAGGTCCTCCAGCCAGGCCTGGTACTATCGCTGAGGGGTCCCCAGCCAAGGCACGCACTCATTTGTCACCAGCGAGACAAGTTCCCAAGGAGGAACCGCCGAAACCTGAATGGGTCGGATCGCCAATGAAGAGACTTCGGAAAATTACACCACCAGAGAAGTTTGACTTCACCCGTATGTCAAGTACGGAGGTTGAGAGTGACTCGAGTATCACTGACTCGCCTGATGTGGGGAAACGAATGATGGCAAGGTCACCGACGGTGAGAAGGTCTGTGAAGAATATGCCTGCACCACCTCATCCTGTCCCTGCATCGAGGAGGAAGGTGAGCCACAGTCGGGGGAGCAAAAATGTAGTCAAAAGGATTTAAACATTGTCAACACCTTCAAGCTTGTTTAGAATTGATTTTAACTTTGTTCACTTAGAATTGATTTTAACTTTGTTCATGTGAGTGAACATCAGATAGTGGTTGCTATTTTGGAAGATACAATAGGGACGTTTTACATTTTTTTACATTTACGATTACAATTTGAAAACTTCATGACGTCGGCTCTGCAGGACTTTTTTACGCAGAAATTGTTTGCTACACATGAGAAACTTAAGATTTAATCAAAGCCCAATCTTTCACCTTGTAATCAAAAAATTCACTTTCACCAAAAATAGATGATATCTATTTTTGCTTTCACTTTGACACACGTAATAATGGGTAAATATCCAAGTCGCCATGATAATTGTAAGTAAAATGACGGACCTCTGTGTCTTTGAGGGCGAGATAAACATGGGATGTACACGGGAAGCCTCACGTCAGATGATGGCACCATCGCGTCACGTCATCTGTAACGACATTATGACGTCGTTAGATCGTAAACGTAAGCATGCAAAACCTCCCTAATGATTTCTCTTTCCCATTTGTGTTGCAGATCATCGCTGAGGAGCGGATTTCACCAGATCAGATCATCAGGGAGTTGGATGAGCTTGACCAGAAGCAAACGAGCCTTGAGAGCAAAGCTAGAATTCTGGAGGAGGACATCCGAGATGGTGAGACCTAACACTGATTTGGTTCCATAGTATTTGCTCAGTCTGCAGTATGCAGAAGTTGTGACTGTTTGGGCCGTATTCTAGAAGCCCCCTTAACTGTAAGGTTTACTTTTAGCTGTTGCTTGCAGGGCAGAATACAAAAGCTTAAAGTGGACCTGAGAGTTACATTGTAAGGAAGCTTCTGGAATATGGGCCTAGACTTGTGACTTAGCATTTTGTAATAAGAGTACCGGTAACTGTTGCCATCCATCCTTAGTTTTGTAACTGATGTCATTAGTGATGCTTGTACAGTGCAGAGTATTTACGATGAAGGATTCCTCTGCCTGCTACATTGTACATGTACCGGGTACTTCAAATATCCTTGTTCATTTGCAGCGGAGCTCAATGAATCGCCTAAAGAAGATGAGTTGTTGATGCAGTGGTTTGAAATGGTGAATGAAAAGAACCAGCTAGTCAGGCGGGAGGCCGACTTGGTTTATATGTGAGTACAGACACCAGAATATGAAGCACCTTGTGCTTGTATCATTCCTTCATTTATAGGCCCGAGAAGGCCCTTTTTACCAATGCTCTGGTACTGCCATCTGCATATTGTTTGTGGAATTATTTGGAGACGACCTTTGATACTGTGTAAGCCAGTCTCACCCTAAGCATGACACATTGTAAATTAGTACATGTACATGTATATGATTATTTTCAGTGGACGACAGCAAGAATTGGAAGAGATGCATGCAGAGATTGAACATGATTTGAGGGTCTTGATGAGCAAGCAAGGTACAGTGTGTGTAGTGATTGAATGAAATGGGCAACCTTGTGATTGAAAGCCATTCTATTCTTGCCCATGTTTAACCTGACTGATCTTGTATACTTTCCAATGATTCAGAAAACTTGAAGACGCCAGCTGATCGTGCAAGAGAGGAGGAACTTCTACAGGAACTACTTGAAGTTGTCAACCAACGTAATCATATTGTGGACAACATTGATGAGGACAGACTACGGTAAATCGTTGTGGGAAGTTTCTTTTGGCAAGAGATGGTTGAAGAAGTTTCATTCGACCAAGATTGGACCACTATTTGGTCTCTTATATCCTATTTTTGAGCACGGGCAGAGTTCACCTGTGTGGTAAAATAGACATCTTGCCCGTGACCTTGACACATGCTGTTTGAGAATGCTCTTCTCAAGAATGTAAACGGCTATGGAGGGACAGAACAAAATAAAAACCGAGGCCGGAGTTCCTCTCTCTGAAGGCTCTCGGGGCGAACTGCCACGAGTTTATTCAATTCAATTATTTTATACAAATAGGCCCTACTTCTTACGCAAAACTTGACAATTTGACAATAACAAGAAGTTAACAAAGCTTGACCCTAGCAATCGCTAGGCCGGAAAGAACCCAGCGGTTCAGAATGAAATAGACAGCAAAGGCCTATTAACCTTCACTGATCACTTAGGCCTACAATACACACAACATAACTCTTGAATTTTCAACACATGCCATGGTACAAGGTCGGCTCCAATTTTCGAGGCCTACCTCACTGAGTTCCTGGCTTGGTGAAGTCGATCTCAGATCTTCCCATATTATGTTAAAAACTTGGGGTTAAATATGATTTCTTTTCAGCTATGAGGAAGAAGACCGAGTGATCGGACAGATGATGGCCTTGAAATTTGAGGGTAATTATTGCATACTTTCTTTTACAATCTTGAGATTTTCTCGTGCTTTGATTAAATCACTGAAACTGATCTTAAAATCTGTACTTCAGGGAAAACCACGCCACCAGATGACAAATCCAAGAAGAAGAAAAAAGACAAGAAGAAGAAGAAAAAACCTGGAAGCGAGTTTCACTGCATCGCTGCAGAGGACTCGTAGAAAAAGGAAAGGACGAATCTGGACTTCTGGGTCACCCATGATAGTAGAGGAGACACATGAAGGCTTCTGTGCTGTATTCCACATGGTATTGTTCCCACACTGACATGACTGACTCTGGGTATTCATCACCAGGATGATTCTGTTCATTGGACCAAAATAAAACAGTGCATACATGTATTCTAGTCAGTGTTATAGACGATTCTCGAATTCGCAGATCTGTGCACTTCTGCCAAAATCTAAACCAGAACCTCTGTCTGAAACTGTCTGACGTGACGCCATCCATGATTCAGCAATGGTCAAGTCTGACGCAATGTCTTCAACGTCACTCTCGCGGGGTTGTCTGCATCACGTCATTCAGTTTCAGATCAAGGATGTGGTTGAAATTTCGGCTGAAGTGCACAGATCTTTGTCGTTTACGTCAATTTGAGAACGGTCTAGTGTCTGTAGCTTTCAACTTTGATGGAACAAGTTGAGGAAAAGCACTTACCAGGGTAGATTGGATCCATTTACTTACCCAATGAATATACGACGAATGGATAAGTGTTTGTTGGACTTATTTGATATTTGGGGCCAAAGAATTAAATATGCAGATTTGTTGTTTAACTTTTTTATAGGATTTCCTGGGGTTCAAACGAAATAAAATCCCCCAAAGTATTTGCTTCCCTTTCATTAGCCGCGTTTACACTGCCAAACATTTCTGTCCACTTGAAGTGAACCGAACTCGGACCGGACCAGGTTCACTTCATTTGTACCGTTTAGACTGCAGCGATGAGTCACCGCGTCACGCACCAACCTGAACAACAGGGCACAAGCCTCCAAAAAACCTGGTGACGTTGCGTCGGTTTGTGACCCTGACGAACAACAGTCAAATCCGCCATTTTGCGTAGGGTTATGTGATGCGTCGCGCCTCACAGCGCCGGTGTGGAAGAACTACTTCCGCGGTAAAAGTAGTTCTGAAGAAATGACATTTCTCTGATAAATATTTGCTACTTTTATTGTATTTTATGATGATTTCAGATGAAATAATTATATTTAAGTCAATTTATTCGCATATTTACATCAGAAAACCCATAATAGCATATTTTATTGTGTTGGGAATCTGGCAAACGCACAGTGGACGCACAGCATCAGAACAGCGAAATGCATGTCAGTGCACTGTACATTCTGTACTGTATGGCATAATGGCGGGAACCCCGGGGAAATCCCGATTTGGCCGAGCAAAAACGCACAATAACTCGCAAAATCTTAGTAAAATTCACTTTTGCGTGTCATATTGTATTAAATTAACCCAAAACTGCCATCGTTAGGTTCTTTTTCGACACAAAAGTGATGAGTTTCACCGAACTATATCTTCTAGTGGATGAGTCAAAGTAGTCCGAAAGTAGATCCAGGTGGTTCGGTCGCCGCGTCACTATCCCAGCTATAGGTGGGGGCGCAATAAGATATTCAAGATGGCGGCGGTGATTTTTCCTCCGGGACTAAATCCCAAACCCAAGTCTCGCAATATCTCGCGGGATTTGGTGCCGGTGTTCCGGTTGCGTCACGCACCTGAAGCGCCGCTCTCCATTGAGTGGAGGTAAGAAACTCGCGCAGAATGCACGTCGGGTATTCACACGAGTGAACCCAAGTGACGCAAGGACGAACTGCGCGCATGCTCAATACCGTCTCAGGGAAGTGGACTCGGTCCAGTTCGCCGTGCGTCACGTTTACACTGCACATTTGGTCGGGGTACCGTACTCGGTCCGGACCGAGACCACCACCTTCTGGGGGTCTCGGTACGGTTCACTTCTGGTCCAGACCGGGTCCGCTTGGCAGGTTTACACTGCCACTTTTTTTGCAGAACCGAACTCGGTCCGACCGAGTCCACTTGATTTTTGGCAGTGTAAACGCGGCTATTGTCAATAGGCTGACATGTACATTGGAATACTTTTGATATTTAAGATTAAACATGTAATTTATGTGTTAAGAAACAATCGTATGAGTGGCAGAGAAGATTATTTTGGATAAATTAATGCCATTGTAATATTATTTTCTACATTTACCTGCTTTCAGGGCTACTTAAGAGTTAAGAGTTACGTGTACATCAATAACTGTGAATGTGGCAGTTAGTTGCTTTTGTGTGCTCACATGTATACATGTACTTGTAGATGATGTACTCTGCACTTAGATGAGTAGTGATTG
This sequence comes from Notospermus geniculatus, assembly GCA_002633025.1. Taxonomy (NCBI): domain Eukaryota; kingdom Metazoa; phylum Nemertea; class Pilidiophora; order Heteronemertea; family Lineidae; genus Notospermus; species Notospermus geniculatus. The sequence continues at coordinate 734,209 of NMRB01000064.1, forward strand.
GCTGGTACATGAACATGTATCTATTTACATGTACATACCTTGTTTACAAATGCACCCAGCATGCTGCCTTTATACACGCAACTTGAGACACGCATTTGCCTTGTGTTTTTCCTGCTCAACCTGAGATCTTTCAGACACCCATGTGTGTACTGAAACACGTGATTATTTATTATTAAAAATCTTTGCCGAGCCTTATGGTATTGAGCTTCAAAATTTATGAATTGCTGTGATTGTAGTCTGTGCTTTAAAATGCCATGTGTGCAATGTGTGTCCTGCCTTATGAATATACAAAATGCATCGTTATTTGGGCTCATCAATATCTCTACTCCAATTATCTGCCAGTATAGTCTCCGGCCATGCAGGGCCGAACTTTGCTTTGAAAAATCATTTTTCGGTGACGTCTTAGGGGGCATTTGCTCCCTTGTCCCTTTGCTAGCTATGGCCCTGCCCTTGACTGCTTTTGTTTGACATGAAAACTGCTTGAGTTTTGACATGACTGCTCGTGTTCGGCATGATGAGATTCCCTGTATAATTGCATGTCATTCACCTTGCTGTTTCAATTAAATATGTTTTGCCGTTTCAAAATTCATGACATGGCCAGCACTTAGTCGCCGGTGAACAAAATAACATTAGTCTCTGGTGAGAATAATGGATTTTGTAATAGAATGTGTCGTTTGTCACTTTCAGTTTTGGATCATCTATATTTTACCCTCCGTGGGTTATTAACCGTTACCTAGCTCTGATGATGTGATGGTTTAGTTTAATGACTCCTTAACTGTGGCATCAATCTTACATTTGTTCGTATTGACAAGGGCAAAGCTACGTAGGTTGTGAATGTCCTGTGTATTAATCATGTTCTATAAGGCTTCCTTTACATAGAAGTATACGGTATACGAAAACGCCAGTTAACAAAGGCTTCAAATGGATTTACGACCGTGAAGCCATTGTTAACTGGTATTTTCATATACCGTATACTTCTACGTAAAGGCAGCCTAATGTTTTTTGTCCACTTTGCAAACCAAATGACCAGTGGCGTATAACCTTCTTCCGTGTACTTATATTCTTGCTACAGCATTTCATTTCTAATCTGAGAAAGATTCCACTTTGAGGGTGTACATGTTTGTATTATTCTTTTATAATTATTATTGCTTGAAATCATTCCATGCTTTTATACAAACATTGCATTATATCTATTAATTCATATGTGATAGTGTGACATAGTGTCTGATTGTTGACGTGTCAGACCTATGCATCAGCTGAAAATCATCTCAAGGATTATTAACTTCAAAGGACCAAAAACTTAGGAACTTAGCACAGTACTGTCATATGTCAAATGAAATGGTCCATGGACCATGTGCTCACCGGGTTGGACATAACAGTCTAATGACAGAGGGATGAGCAATCTGGGTCAAGTCATTCCCGAGTAGGTGCACTTTGCGTCACGTCGTTCCTGAGTTACCGCACTTTGACGATTTTCGGTTTACGCCACCTGGCGGCCATATTGGATGTCCGATTGGGCCAGAACTTCACATGCACATAAAGGTCATCTGCAGAGGGCCACATAGCACATTGGAGCGCTTTGGGTCAAGTCGTCCCTGAGTTACAGCACTTTGATGATTTTCGGGTTACGCCACCTGGCGGCCATATTGGATGTCCGATCAGGCCGAAACTTCACATGCACATAAAGGTCATCTGCAGGGGGCCACATAGCAAATTGGAGCACTTTGGGTTAAGTCGTTCCTGAGTTACAGCACTTTGATGATTTTTGGGTTACGCCACCTGGTGGCCATCTTGGAAGTCAAATCAGTCCGAAATTCGACATGCATGTAAAGGTCATCTAGAGGGACGTAAATATCAAATTTGAGCACTCCACGTCAAGTCGTTCCTGAGTAATAGCAGTTACTTGATTTTCAGGTTACGCCACCTGGCGGCCATATTGGATGTCCAATCGGGCCGAAACTTGGTATTTTTAAAGGTACCCGTCCAATGCATGTTTATGCAAGATATGAAGTCGCTTGGTGAAATAATGACAAACTGTGGCAGGTTCGTCACTTTTGTCGAACTTTGACCTCTGTGACCTTGAAAAGTAGGTCAAATCAAAAACCCGTTATATATGTTATGTATCCTTATTAGATACACCTATGATAAAAATTTGGAGAAGATCTAGTTATTAGTTCAGGAGTTGTTGCACTTTTTGTGTTTTTGGTTTCCGCCACCTGGTGGCCAAGCTAAGAGTCGAATCGGACCGAAACTTGGTGTCATGGGTCATCTGACCTAGGTGTATATATGTACCAAGTTTCAGATCAATAGCTCTGGCGGTTACGAAACGTGCCCTGCTAACGGAACACGACGACGACGGACGACGACGGACGCACAACCATTGTATAAGCTCACCACGGTGAGCTAAAAATTGAACCCGGACCTTATTGTGTTCCAGGCGTGGATCCAGGGGGGTGCACCTAGCGTGCGCCCCCTTTCGGCCAACAAATCTGTATACCTAATTGATCGTGAAATTCTGAAATTTGGAGCAAATCATTGAAATTCATCACAGATTTCAATGTTTCTAGCACAGTGTGCCCCTTCTTTTCAAAAATCGTGGATCCGCCCTTTGTCCTGATATCATGGATGGCAAGGTTCAGTTAAAAAGCTTTTGTTTCTGTGTAAAGTATTTGCTGGTTTTGTTGAAGAATAAGGGTAGACAGTTCATCAGCTTGGACTTGTTTGTGTTGTATGTTAGTGTTGTGGATGTAATGATTCATTGTGTAATAAAATATTGATGGTGCATAATGCTGAATGTTGCATTCAAATACAGTGATGAAAAGCAAGATTTTTTTGTCTGTCATTGATTATTTATCACAATTTGCCATAAGGATATAACATACCAGTATACATAGAGAGCTACCTGACTCACGTTGGAGGTTCTGTAAAGGGCAGTTCATCACTAAAACTGTGAAATTTGCTTGACAGCAAATTTGATGGTCCCTACATCAGAAAATGGAAATTCACTGAAGAAAGGGCAAGGAGGGGTATGACTCTGTGGCACAGCAGTCAGGTTATTGGGGTTCCCATCCTCCTGGAATGTCTTCCTGGTGAAGGACACATGCAGGGTAGGCAGATAGAGAGGAAGGGCAGACAAATGAGGGCAGGGCAGGAGATGGCAGTGGTGGGGCAGGGGAGGGCGGGGCAGTGGTGGGGGCGAGGCGGGGAAGGGTCCGGGCGGGGAGGAGACTGTCTTCAGAGATCAGAGGAAGGGCAAAGTGGTCGAGCTGGATACGGATCTATCGTACCAGCCCGAAGCAAACAAAAAAAACTGAGGGAGATATTTTATTTCATCACTTCAGGATAAAACAGTCTTCAAAAACCACCGTAGGTTTTAAATTTTTTTAAAACTATCTAACCTTTCAGACCTGGATACAAATATTGACTATATGATGGTACTACTTGATTTTGCAATGATTGAGTGGTTTTCTTGGAATCGTATGCCGAAGAAGAAATAAAGGAAGAAAAATTTCCTACCTATAATGCGTTACCATAAATTATCGCTGGATGACACATGTCCAAAATAGACACAAATTACATGGGGTCATTTTTGTTGCCAAAGCCGAAAACGCCGC
>NMRB01000064.1:760001-775949 GCA_002633025.1 Notospermus geniculatus
TACGAAACCTCAGTGCCGTACCGTGTTGTTTGTTTTGGCGCCCCTAAGAACTTTAGCTCAGACGTCTTTAAAAGCGTTCCGTTCTAGGGGTCTGTTTCATAAAGTGACTTTAAGCTAATGGTACCTTTAACCAATAGGAGCAGTCAGCCGCGCATATTGCCAACAGATGGCAGCAAAGTCTTAGCGAACCAATGTACAGGATAATCTACGTGATTGCTGCTCGAACGATAATGACTGGGTCCGCTAGATGCATTGAATTGGGCCGTAGTGACACCTAGTGGTCAACTCGCTGACAGCTCCTATTGGAAAATGCATTCAAGTTAATGGTACCAAGCCCATTTATGAAACAGCCCCTTAATCGAGAAAGCCTACCTATGGCAGTGCTTATGGTGTTGCACGACTGACTTGTCTTTGGTCCTGTTAGTAGGTTTGGTATTACAATTGACATACATGTACTATAGACTGAACGTACATCATTGGACAAGGAACCAGTCCTGTTGGCTAATTAGGAAGGGTAATCGCAGTAGCCTACATTTTCGAAGTGGCCATGGTCATGATCGGTTACTCTGCTGTTGTAGTGAATTAATAAGATTACGTATGAATCAATCCCCTTTGACATCATTTGAACAGAAGGCTACTTACTCATCAAATTCTTAGTCCATTTAGAAGATCAGATAATGACATGAATGACGTCATCTCATTGATTACATATACCATTTCTAGGATGTTATGTAACATCCACAGCTATATATTAACGTAGAGCACGGGAAAAATCTCAAAGGTCAACGGTGAGAACCCGAAAACTGTTATTTATTTTCACAGATGATTCCTTCATCAAGAGATTTAAGCACTTCCGAAGTAATTTGCTTAGTTTTGACTGAATCAATATGCACTGAGCAACGGCTGACACCATCATACTGGTAATACTCGATATTTACTTTTTTAAAAATCCTGATCTCCCCAAGGCTTCATTCGATGGCCAGGGTGGATCAGTAGAATGAATAATTGATGAATGTTGCAAATGTTGGCCGTAACAATCGGATTATTTTCTGGCCCACGTGGCATTTAAACTGATTCTTGGATGTGTAGGAAATTGGCAATGTGTTCAATAATTCCCTAGCACCGAAGATAAAAGTACATGTACTGTTGTTTCAATCCCTGTGGAACATGACCTATGGGATAAATGATGCACTTGACCTTTTGGTAATTCTTTTGTCTTTTGTCTTATTCAAGAGTACCAGTACTAATAGTATGTAATCCATATGTTTTTAACCTTAAAAAAGCATTGACAACAATGAGATACAGTAACTACGTAATTAGGTAAAAAAGAACTGTCTACGCCCCTTTATCCTATAACCTGTACTTCTCGGACATATACAGTTCTATGACAAAAATAAATGTGATGATATCCTATGATTCTATTTTTGAGGATGATATATGAAATCAATGAAGATTCGATAATGAAAAGGAGCAGTTTGATTTCCTAGATTAGGAAACAACTCGACAGCTATACATGTACAGTCTTTGACAAAAGTTTATCTCCACCTGATACCTTGAATATTTCAAATACTAGTAGGCCAATTTTAATACGGTTTGTTCCACATGAAAGTATATCTTGTTGGTCATATTTCTGCATCATATTTCGAAATATCTTAATTATGTAATACATGTAGCTCATCAGAAATCGAAATTTTGATAAGCTCAAATAATCTCAGCAACCATTCAACAGATTTTGACGAAACAAATCTCAACGTCTTTGGAAGATTCCACTCTATCAAAGTTGCAGCAAAAGTCACAAAAAAATTACATAATAAAAATGTTGATTTTTCGTGTTTTTTTCTGATGAGCTATTACATAATTACGATATTTCGAATATCCAAAATTTTGATGCAGAAATATGACCAACAAGATATACTTGTGGAACAAACAACCGTGATAAAATTGGCCCAGTAGTATTTGAAATATTCAAGGTATCAGGAGATAAATTTTTGTCAAAGACTGTACTGATATTCTATTAAGGGTCTTTGTATTGAATCTCTTCTTAGATTTTCTTTCAGCCTACCATTAACCATCCTACTTCAGTTCATCTGCCACTTTGATGTTGAATACTATAATGATCTTACATCTTACATTTTGAATTTTCATGATCAATAGAAGGAAATACTTCAATTTGAATAGATAAAAAGACACTTTTGCTAATATGAGAGGACATAATGCTTTGTACAATGCTTTTCCTGGCCATTTAGGTTTGCCTTTTAGCTGTCTCTGGCCTTAACAGATACCAACCAATACTGTCTCAGAGGATTAATAATAGGGCTAGCTTTTATCGTTGGTGACCTTTGTGATTCTCTAAGAAGCCTTGGGGGATCATCATCAGGATAGAGCCGCTTCCACTTGAAAGGCACAGCCTTTTATGAAAATAACACCATAATCCCATGTTGAAGTGACCATTATGTGCTGTTAGAGAATTTTCCCTTCGGCAATCGGGATATTGCTCCGTTTGAGCTCGAGAGTGACCAGTGCCAAAGATAATTGATGACATCATGTGATCTAATGACACGTCCGCATCGATCGATCGATGACCTCTGGGTTGGCGAATGGTCAATGGAACGTTTCGACTTTGTTGATGAATCAGTCTGCTGAGGTTCCTGTCATGGCATGAGATGTGAGGATGTCATGACAACGCTAGATATCCAAGGCCGTCAATCACTTTTACTTTTGATATTGGTTTATAATCTGGCCACAAAGACAACCCTCTACAACAACAAACGTCCAGCAAAAGGGGGAATTGTTCACGGAGTGGCAGCTGACAAAGCGTGAATAGCTTCCTGTTATGAGCAACAGTTGGTGATCTTGCTGAACAACCAAACTGGCAATTGCTGATTCTTTGGTACATGCCCACTTCGCCTTATCTCATTTCGCCTTTTCCCAATTCGCCATCTCTCATTTCGCCTTCTCCTACTCCGCCTTATCTCATCTTGCCTTTGTCACTGTTCGCCTTTTTCTACCTCGCCTTTTCCTATTTTGCCTCTGTTTCATTTTGCCTTTTCTTAAGTGACCTTTTCTAGTTTTGCCTTTTAATTTCATATTAATTCGCCTCTGCCTTCTCTTACTCTATCTTGTCTCAATTCGCATTTTGTCTAAGTTTGCCTTCTTCCTAATTCGCCTTCTCTCATCTTGCCTTTGTCTTTATTCGCCTTACTCTTATTTTGCAAAAGAAAAGACGAAATTGATAATGGCAAATTTTGAGAAAAAGGCGAAATTGAAAATGGCAGAATGAGAAAAGGCAAAATGAGAGAAGGCGAATTGAGATAAGGCGAAATGGGTAGACACCGTTCCTTTTCGCTCAGTTTGAATCTGATTATCGAGGTAACCAGCCTGCTGATATAGTCTAAAAGATTTACAAACGTACACCAGGTTTCGTCACAGCTAAGATGAAATGAAACGGATTATTCCTGAGACTTTATCAAATCGTCCTCCTGTGCGATTAACATCGGCGGCTTGTTATAGATAGCGTGTCTCTCCCTTCCGGTCCATCACACTGTCTGTACTTTAGACAGGAGACATTTGACGTTCTGCACTGGGTCCGACATTTGTCATTACAATACTTATGAGATGTCTGGTTGTCAGAAATCAACCGTCTTCCGTGTACTCCATCATTATCTATCGGTTTATTCTTGTTTTGAAGGCTTGGTAACTACCTTTCGTAGTTCCCTTGTCATTTGAATACTGATGAGCTGGCTGTCCAGTTACCAAGACCTTTTCTCACATGGGATGTCTTGCTGTGACAAGCTTGTTTCAATCGGGCTGTATGGCTGTCAGACTCCACTTTGGTTTCTCTCTCACTGTTTACCATGGATTATTGTCCTTGTTTTTTATGTGTCTGGATTATACAGTACTCTCTCACATACATGTATATAGAGGAGCCTAATTCTGATTTCACGATAAAACAAGCCATCTATTACGAATCCGTCCAAAACCAAGCTTGGTTCAGCTTGCGAGCACTTCATCCATGCGTTAGGTTTTATCTCGCGACGGACGACGTAACCTTTGACCTTTGGGCAATGTCGTATCATGCTCGAAGGACTGTTCAAATCTATCTATTTGAATGGTCTAAGTTACCAATTAGGCATGGGGAGTGTTGCTACACATAAAAGAATGAGTTGAAGCATGTTACCTTACCTGATGAAGGGTTAGTCACGCTATAACAGCACGTTGAACTTCTCACGTGATGAAAGTGTGGCGGCCATTTTTGTTTCGATATAGTATCAGTCTAGCCTCGGTGTAATACCACTGGCTAGGACAAGATACCAGTCTTACCAAGGTGGGGAGGGAGAAAGAGTCACCTCATGCATACTGTGGGGCTTAGGCTGAGTTCTTGGATTTCATTATCAACTGATCATTCAGAATGAAACCATTCACTGCCATTTACTCCTCCCTTTGCCTCGGTCTCGACGCATCAATTCATCATATTATAATGTCTTGTCCAGAGATACATATTGTAAATATTTAATATCAACACCTCTGTCAGAAGCGCGCCTCAGATTGGTGCCGGCAAACGTACATTACAATGACTTGGAAGCCGAAAAAATGGACGAAGGTTAACATCCTGGATACTTGGTTTGGCGCTCATCCTGGGGGCAGTGGCAATGGATTATCAATATGATTCCACCTATCACCACCGGTGGCCGGTATTGGCTTACTCCTCTCTCAGAGATGTCAGCAGAATGTCACGATCCAGGTGATCGATGGACCCATATGGGAATGAATAATGTACGCCTTTGTACCGCTGAATGGTAGTGATGGGATTATTGGCTGCATTGTGGCGTGTTTTTTAAGACTTTGTGTTCGTTGTGTGACTCAGTGTGGCAGTTTCCTTGTGCGGTTGTTGCTTAATGCCCCCATCACACTGAGCTAGTTCTCAGTACGTTCTTGAACGGTCTCAAACTGTGTGCGAACGGGGTGGACGTAGTGGGAACAGTCTTTTTACGAATTTCGTGGACGAGCTCGGACGGGAAGGGTGCTCCAGAACTTCCGAGACATTAGGGAGGTTTAGAAATTAAACGATAAACGTAAACTTTACGACAACGTTATTTTTTATACTACACATTTTTAAACCAAATTTTATATTGCATTTTCGGTACAAAAATAACGTTGTCGTTAACGTTTACGTTTATCGTTTGATTTCTAAACCTCCCTATTATTGGCCAACGCTACACGTTCTAGCCCGTTTTACGATTTTTTAGGACGGGACAGGAAGTTTTGAGAACTACTTCAGTGTGACAGTACCTTTAGCCACAAAATTCTCAGAACTGAATAGGCCTTTTCGGTTTGTTCAGGTGTTGAAGACTTTTGCCAATTGACACGTAATCCTACCTGAAAATACTGATGCTAAGGAAGCATTTCCGTCTACTTCTGAAACATTCTGTACTTGAAATTGAAGTTGAAATGTCAGCTTCAACCCCGATGGAATGACAATAGTAAAAATACCAATGCCATTAGCTCTTGGGAGACCTAAATGGATGCCTGAGGCATTAGGCTATCTAACGCTAAAAATACATTTGCATCATCCAAAAATGTTGTCACGACTTCAACATGTATTCTTTATTATACACTATGAGATACTGGCGAGAATGAACAATCACCAATGGAAAAGATGGTGTTGCTGCCTTTTTACTTGGCATATACGTGCCTCGTGAACTCGCCCAAAGAATGGACGCATGTACCGCTGTCAGATTCAGATCGCAAAAACGGTTACGTACATTTACATGAAGCATTGGGCTGAATATACATGTAGATTGTCTGTCTTTCAGCGATTTCACTGCTTCCTCGATGAATGCGATGAAAGTGATGGTAACGGATTCTTTACCAAACTCGAGCAGATGCGTCTACTCTTTTGTGTTACTGATGTTAAGGAGGATTTATAACTGTGAAAGGAGGTGTCCCTAACGTGACATACTCGCACTTCTTTTTATACAATACCTGGTATCGGAAAATGTCGATGAGAGAAAAATGGATGCCGGGTTACCCGAAGCTGTTTGCTGAAAAACGAAACAGCTTATTTCCTTTGTGAAATGTAATACGATAGATGTGTTAGACCATGCGGAAGAAACAAAGAAATTGTCTTCGCGTCGACAGTTTACCAGCAGGTTATTAGTACTTTAGGTCTCCGAGCAAAACAGAAGAAATGTCACCATTGTTATCGCCCTTCGAATACATGGAATACAAGAGCATACCGCCCGGTTTCTATTTTTACCAGCACGGGTCGGACAAAGATTAGATTACAAGTTGCTTTGTCGAAGGGGAGGCGCAAGACAAAAGCAGGGTCGGACAAACACAATGAAATCGACAAGTCCGACCGGCGTCATTCGGGTGGTTAGCTATGCTTTGTCTCATCTTCTGTAGGACCAATCTATCACACATCTTAAGAAAAAGATACATTGCAAGCAGTTCATATCATTAGCGGTACAAAAACATGGAAGTTTCAATTATATACTTCACTTTCATTGCCATTTTTTATCACTGCCTTGTTGGAAATAATTTGCTGGGTGGTACACGGCTTTGACTTTTTGCAAATTTTGGCATTCCACGCCTAAAGGTTGTCAGCATTGGCCTTTAAAACGCGGCAGGCATAAATCGCTTACAGTAAGCACCTGCTTGAGGAGAAAAAGTGGTTGCTTCGAGGAAGATGAGGGGTCATTTCAGACGTCAACATGAAGCAAGGCAAAAAGGAACTCATGCTATAAACACAGTCATTTGCAAAAGTTTGAGACCACTTGTTAATTTTGTTGCTTTTTTCTGTCAGTGCCCTGCATTACATTATATCACTGAATGATTGCATAACATATTTTGGGCGGTGATCCATAACATCAGAGTAGTGCTATAAGGCCATATGAATATATAGGATTTTGCGTAGCAACTCTTATGTAACAGTTTATCTGTAGAGATAGATGGGGAAAAGCCAATCTGAGTCAGGGTCAAAGGGCAAGAGGATGTGTTGCAGCAAGACATCTTCTTGCTGATTTAATATTCTGAGTAGCCCTCCTCTTGATGCTGGTTCACCATTTTTGCCCTTTGAACCTGACTCAGAGTTGGCTTTTTTCCCTATCTGTCTCTTCAGACAAACTGTCTTAACAAGACGTGCCTGAGCAAAATCCTACACTCATATGAATTCATCGTACTACTCGGATGTAGATGGATTACTGGCCAAAATGTCATCATACAATGATATATTATAATGCATGTAAAACAGGATACTGACAGAAAACCAAAAAAAATGACAAGTGGTCAAACATTTGCAAATGACTGTACATGTACTTTTCTCTGCTACTCATTCTTTCTTGTACAGCAAATGAATTTGGATGTGTGGCTTAAACTTTCGATGGCAACAAAATACGGACAGAATGAGGTAAAAGTGCTCAGGTTGTGACTGAAGCTTTCTCTTTGCATTTGATACTGAATAGTATTTTCAACGGCCTTGACAAAGAATTGTAAATTCCCAACCCTCATGTTAAGAATACCATTCTACATTCCTAAAGATGTTTACTCCAATGGCATCTGGTACAAAAAAGTCAATGCCTCCTTTGATGAAACCTTGTCAATTTCTTCACTGAGGAATTATCATTAGCTCGCTTCTCTTGTACTTGTTTTTCTGGCCCGAGGCTGATTTCTCTCAAAGATAGCAAATTGAATCAGATTCATTTCTGAAAGTTACATAATCAACTAATTTCATTTGAGAACTTCAGCATAATCACGTCATGGTTCTGGGAGGAACTTGTCTAAATGAGATCATCGTTTTGGTAGGCAGGGATTGGTGGAAAATTTATTACACTGTCCAGTTAAATTGTCATTTAGCCAGTGTGCGGATGTAAAACGAAACTCCGCGATGATCGTGTACGTCAGCTCATTGTTGGCGATGCATTGAGTTGTCATGGCAACTATTTCAGCTTGTATACCACATGCCGTTTTATTTTATGACGTGTTTTCAAAGGCCTTTGAAGAGGATTCTCTGAGCGGCATATTCAGAAGAAATTTGGTGGTACGTTATAGGCCTAAAAAGTGAGTTTTCGCAAACCTGACGAAATACGAAGTACGAAATACGAAATGCTACATGTAGCTACTTCATTTCCATGATCTAATGTATTTCAGGAGATGTTTGGTACAATAAAATATCCCTGCTGCCAGAGCGTCATGTAAGATCGAGAAAGTTTTGGTGCACCTTGAATTTTTAAATTTCCTCTTCGTAGCTACGAAGTGGAATCGAAAGGTTAATTTCCAAGTGTAATATAGGCCTACACCGCAACTCTATCGGTCTTGCGTCATACGCTATAAGACGCACTTGCAGCAGGCGATATTTGTGGCACCAACCATCTCCAGAAGTAGGCTACATTAGGTCCTTGAAGTGAAGTCCAATTTCGTCTTTCGTACTTCGTTTTTCGTCAGGCTTGCGAAAACTCACTATTGGTGGCAAAGACGCCTGGGCCAAATCTGCAAGTCGTTCTAAATTTTGACATCTAACAGCAGCCCACATATGAAAAGATTTACCTACTAAGTAGGCCTACAATATTACATTTCCTTGGTTGTTGATGCCCATGTCTAGAATCTACCCCTATGTAAAACATCCAGGTCTCAGCATTGCCAGCACACTATTAGAATTGAAAATCAAGGCATTTGCTGACAGGCATTGCCAATACGTTATACTGTCTGCTCTCACTAGGAGAAAAATCTATCAATTCATGCGGCGTGTCAGATTTATAAGCATCAAAACACGTCTGAAAAACCCTTCTTGATTTGTGACCTCATTGATTACACGTGTGTCTACAGCGATAAAGCATCAATGATATATTAGAATCTGTCATTGCTTGGTTCATATTGAACCCAGTGTCTCTGTAGTCTTCCATAAAAAGAACTCATTTAGATGAATGTAATTAATTTTTCCTATGCTGAATGACACCATGTCGAGAATTATGTATTGGGTAGGGAACATCATTAGATCAGTAACATCGCTCTGCTTGTTTATTCAATTACTGTTCCACTCAGAGGATGATTTAATTTGGTACAAATTTGTTGAGACAGACATATACAAGTTGAGGAGTGTAATACTGTTTTTTTGTGCAACTGAAATGTACGCAGTGTTTTATTTCCTTCACCATTATGACAAGCAATGGAAAAATGGTCAAGCAATGGAATAAACGGCCATTCTTTGCGAAAAAAAACTCAACTCAGTTCTGTTGCTCTGGTATTCATTGCCGTTTCCTATCAGGTTTCATTGAAGTTGTCTTCATTCTTTACCAATATGTATCGATATGAAGTCTGATATCCAACATAGAGCACAAAAAAGACACACAAAATGATAGTATAAGTACATGTAAAGTCGTCTCCAATTCCTCAAATTTTCGACCCCAACCGGGGTCTTCCTCAGGCACTTTCTGGTTGAGATCCCAGAAGTGAGACACTTCTGGGATCTCTACTGGAAAGTGCCTGAGGAAGGCCCCGGTTGGGGTCGAAAATTAGCGAAATTCGGAGGCGACTTTACTTGTATATGAAGTCTGATACACTTCTTGCACACACTTCTTGGTCTTGGATACCAGCCATCCAATTACACTTTGCTACATAACAAATCTCGACTCTGCAATGTTACACTGACTCTAAAACCAGAGTGTCTCCACAAATAAAATAGCATGAATTATAAATGCATTGATCTTCTCATCTATTGATCTGATTTCTCCGGGGACGAAGGAATTGATTTTCCTGCAGGTCCAAGTGATTGATCGTTAGACAGGTTTGCAGCCATTGATCACCAATGGTTGGTCAGGACCATTGATTTCTTTGACATCGCTGTGAGATATGACAAACAGGTGGCTGGAAGCCAGGAAAAAGCTGACCGAGAACATTTCTGATGAATCATTTGGATTGCAATATCCCCTTAATCGACTGGCTCAAAGCTGCCCAGTTTTGCCTCATCCTTGTAGAGCATCTGGGCGTTTATGCCATTGTTGCGATCATGGAGTTGTGCGTAGCGGCCGGCCAAACTTGAGCCAAAACCAAGTCCACAATGAGGACCATAAACCACTGCCTCAATAGGTGTCACTAGTGGTTAAAATTATTGAAATGAAACTGACATCCAGGTCCTGATCAATTTCCCCCACAAAGGGCGTCCATTGTGTAGGGGCTGTACGTCATAATCCTTAAATTAGCTCATTCATGCATAAATTAGCCATGGGTCAGGAGGGAAACTTTACATTACAAATGTAGGCCTACAGAAAAGATGTGAATTGCTAATTTTATTAAATGCAAAATTTTGGGATTCGATGTGGTTTTATTCTCCAGTACATATACCAGAAAGTTGGAATGATTTCAGAATTAGTCAGCAAATATTATTTTGCTTTTGGTCTCATTGACGTGAGTAATTTCTAATAAACCGTCCATCCAATATGGCGGCATAAACTAAGGGTTCAACAGGAAGTGACATCACGTGCATACATGTACCCTCAAAAGAATATAGGACCAGGTTACGATGTGCTGCCCTCTATCGTAGTTATGATCCCCACTCCTGTGGGCTGACGATGACGTGGGGGTCTTATTTGGGTGTGTAAATGCCGAATTGAAAGATTTGGACTTGCCAGCTTTTAAAGCTGCTGAATTGATTCTTGACCTTCATTCGTCACCTCTAAGGAATGGTTCGGTCCGAGTGTTAGAAGTTAAGGCCAAAAACCCACTCGGAAGTGACATCTCTTAGCATCCTGTTGCCAGTGGAGTGTTAATAATTGTATTCCAGAGAACCAAGTATGTTTCGGCAAGAGAAATCGATAGAGTGTTGGAGATGGCTCTTCAGGGGCTCAATTGCCATCAGCTAGCCATAGAACATCCAGGACTAACCTATTTAACGCCCCAGAACTATGATCAGTTGCTGACTTCTACCATAAAGGAATCAGACATAAAGGTTCAACTGACAAATTTAGCATTTTATAAATGTTGACAGTATCCCTTTAAACTTCAACAGATTTGCATTCTGACTCTTCCATATGATAGGCAAGACCATTCTGCATAGTGCAAATTTTGTTGAATTCAGACGAGTTGATCTTATAATACAAAAGGACTGAATTAATGAGAACGCCACGAACGATGAGAGTGCAGGGTCATCTGTGTACATTTGAATAGGCTAACGTACATTTGCACTTAGAACACTAATTGTGCTGAAAATAGCCCTGTTATCCTCAGAAATGGAATTCAAGGCATCAAGTTGACAGATCCATGTACCCCAGTAGCATAAAAAAAGTTGAGGCTCCTGCCTATTAAGGTTGGGGGCTACCTATAGCTGAGCTCATTCCCTAGTGGCAATCCACGGAACTGGCCTTTGTACGACCAGTCATTCACATTCAGATTAAATCCGCTCACCCTGGTATACTGTTTTCGAAAACCAATCTTCAGTGTACGTGCCGACCCTAAATCTTTTGTGTCCACTGCGGGTATTGTTCAGCTCTGTCACTGGTGCTTTGGTCACAAGTGGCCGAACAGAGTTTACTCAAATGGCGCGAATTATGCAAATCTACATAACAAAGAAGTAACTGGCGAGTGGTATGGAATTTTTCAAATTTGCAAAACAAGTTTTCTCATTTGTGGACGCATATATTTGAAAAATTTCTTTTGGATGTTATTGCCATATGTGCATTCTAGGGCAACACGATCGCCTTTTTTGAATAGTTGGTCGGGAATATGAAATATTTCAAAAACTGTAAATAGAGCCCTTTTTTGGCATTAATTAGTTTATACCAATTAAACGGAAAGTACTTTCGTAAAAAACGGATCGTTACGCCCTGCAGGCATCAGGCCTGTACCTTACAGACTATGTGGGAAACTGATGTGTCGCATCCCAAGTCTGCAAAATTGTTTGCGAACTCAAATTTTGACAACCTGTTATAACTTAATTAACTCCATCGTAATTAGTCAAAATGAACAATTCTTTCACAGAACGGGAGCCTAAAGGTTGTAGCTAAAACATTTCGTTAACATCAGTTTGTTACTTTTTGTCATGAATATGTTAGGACGCTTGTTTTCAAAGAGCGTCAATAAAGTCGGCATAGGTAGCCCCCAGCCTTAAAGCAAAAATTCAGGCAGTGAGAGACATCTGGTGCCCATGAAGTGTATCCCTAAGTTACTTCATCGTTCGCAGTTAAACCTTTATGTTTGATTCCTGCTTCTACCGTATTGCTGAAATCTGCTGGCTGCACCAAAGAAACTAAATGTGACCTTCGGAGGCTGCTGTAATTTATATAATCCTGAAGACTTCTAAATCTTTTAAAAGACGCCAGAATTATAATCACCATGAGTTTCAAAATTGCTGATCTATTGCAGTCTGCCACTTTTTCTGGATTAGAATATCATTAAAACTTTCACCTCAGTTTTTATAGGGTGCAGCTGCCAATGTTCTCTTAAATTGGCCAATACCAAAAAACGTTAAAAACTCCTTAATTACTCTTCGCTTTTTGCCCCATTAGGCTGTGATGGATGTATTAATGTAAGTTATTAAGTGGATGGAAGGAACATCATAGGATCCGTATCTAACTTGACATGGTTCCACCGTTGAAGCTGATTGCAATTAGATTCCGAGGTCGTCTGATTTTTCGCATGTACATGTACACTGGTGGACAGAAATATTAGGACGGTGCAGCCAATTTGAAGTTTGATGTAAGTTTCTGCCTGTTAATGAATGTAATGAACTCAACTTGTGTTCACATATTGTGGGAAGGGTCCTTCTTTCCGCTTGCTACAATTTCAGTGAATTACATAATCATGGCAATTATGCAATGAGGTTAATGACAATCAGGCAATTCTCGCCCTTGTTCATCAAAGGCATTTACATGTACAAGCAAATACTCGTTTTTCTTCGCTTTTTCTTCATTTTTTTCTTAAGAATAAAGCTTTTAATTACTCATGGTTGATGATACACTTATGTTACATAACAGGTCTGACCAGTTTAATACGTCATAACAAGACATGTCTTTAATTAAATCACTTGAAAATAACAACATTCCACATTGGAAGTGCAGAAATGAAAGTTAAAACGTGATCAAAAATGTGTTCAAGACTTTATTCAAGCCGAAACATTTCACTTCTTCTGATTCTTAACAGGCAGAAACTTACTAGAGTACATCAAACTTCAAATTGGCCACTGTCCTAATATTTCTGTCCACCAGTGTAATAGGAAATGGTGGTGGTCCTGTACATTTCAGCTATATCTAATTGTACATCGTTACGTCTTTGATTATCCTGCCCTGCGGGTGTGGCTTTCCTGTGGCAGAACTCTTAATAAAATTTACTTTCAATTACAGTGGAACCTCGGTTGGGGACCACCTCGGTAACGGGACCACCTCACCTAAGTGGACCACTTTAGTCCAGTCCCGATTATTTTATCATTANATTTTGAATCGGTGAGGAGTAAAATGCCGACCGGCGAGTGCAGCTGCCTGGGGGGAAAAATCGGCGAGGTTGCTACTGATTCTCCACGGTGAGGACACTTTCTTCTCCTATCATCGTATGTTCACCAGTGTCAATTCGAAGTGACAACTTGGAGGAGAATGACAAACGCAACAGACATGATAGAAGTGAACCGTGTTGACTCTGATCCTAATACCGGTAACCTAGTCTTGCTCATCGGGAACAATTGACACCATCTGGCGCTCTCGTCTTGACCAATGATGATATAACGATCAAATTACAATGCCCCACAAATCCTGTGGTAATTGCCATTAAAAAACTTTCAATTTACACCAATTATCAACGAAGAAGATTGGAAAAGTTAAAGCGGTAGAAGTCAGATTAAATGTTATCATTTCTCACCACGTAACTGGATTTCTTCGGATCAACTTCATGTATAATAAAAGCAACGATTCAAGCCGAGAATCACTTTGTCATTTCTAAAGCCTATTGAAAAACGTATATTAGCCAAGGGCATGATGCATTTCAGCATAAGCTTGTCGACAGATGAACAGAACAACATAAGGTAAGGGAATGTGAAAAGAGTATGATCAGATGCGACCTGAAAAAAAAACTGACGTCATTACTGGAATTGGGCAGCAGAAAACGATAGTGATATGCCGCATAAGAATACACGTACAGTGGAACCTCGGTTGGGGACCACCTCGGTAACGGGACCACCTCACCTAAGTGGACCACTTTAGTCCAGTCCCGATTATTTTATCATTAATTTCCATTAACATTACCTCGGTAACAGGACCACCTCGGTATCCGGACCGGGACCACTCAAATTAGCAGTCCCAAAGACCACAATTCACCACCTAAGTGGACCAGTGACCGTAAACTGAAAGACATCTGAACTGAGTAACTACCTGCTGCAATGATGTAAATGAGTTTAAGATCACCTTTATTTCATATTTTCTTGTTTGATTCAATAGAATCTTAATCACTTTAGTATTGACCTTCAGTTACACACTCAATTTAAGAATTTTGTTACATTCTGGATACTGTGTATGCAGTTGTATGCTTTCAATTGAGCTTGCAAAGCCAAAGGTGACAAACGGTTGACAATAACACCTTAATCACACATGATGAAGGAACACAATGTGGTTAATTGGTGTGCATCATAACAGTTTGTTGGTGTTACTGACATGGNGATGAATTCAAGCGGTGCCCTTTCATCTTATTTCACATGACATGTGAGAAGATGAGGGTCAATTTAAGCACTGTCCTTTAGTCTTAGTATTTCACGAGATGTGAGAAGATGAGATAATCTAAACAGTGTTATTTAAGTTTTGGCAATAATACACTGTCATATACATACATGTATTTCATATTTGGTCTGACAATTTCGGTAACAGGACCACCTCACCTAAGTGGACCACTTGCTCCAGTCCCTTGGGTGGTCCCCTTACCGAGGTTCCACTGTATTATCAGTTCACTGGGCGATTATATGATAGTCATTCGGATGGTAAACTCTCCCAGCCATGATCAATAACCAGCTTCAGGGCGACGTTAATTTGATGTCTCCAGTAACGATGTCGTTACTCGTGAATGTTGATACACTAGAGGTAACCGTGTGTACTTAGAGCCTGTCATCGTACACTTTCCGTTAATTGCGGAAGAAATCACATGGATCTGATGTATATCGAAATCAGTGTGAGTTGTTACTGGATCGTCTTCGCCGGCTCTCCTTATGGAGACACTCATGGGCGGCTGGCCTCGTATCATTATTACTGCACATGACGCCCAAGCGAAAGACTCTGGTGTTTATGACCACGGTTATTGGCTATATATGACAGTCACCCTTTGCTAGGTCTCTAATCAGACGCAGCCCCTGGCTGCTGGCTGCTTTGCCATCGCTAAGCAAGCTGAAGCAATACTTTACAGAGTCAGTGTTGTCTGGATATCACTTGGACTTGTTTTCAACATAAATGAATTAATAAAAAACCCACATTTTTAAAAAAGTATTTTTTTACTTCAACATCCTCCCCAGAGAGCTACATTGCAGCTATAACAACTCTGAAATGTAAAATTTTCATTCACCATTAAATGAAATATTCAGTTAACGTTCTACTATTGCGGGAAACCTAAGTAATGTATTATCCTCAACAGGAATAAATCATACATGTGTTCAGATGGATTGCCATTGCTTTGCTGCAGTCCGCCTATGTATGGATCAAGAGTCTCTTGTCAGGAATATGAAGATGAACATCAGCTATGAAATACACGGTGGATTATTCAAGTCAGGTTTCTGCGGTCTCCACCGGAGCCATCTAAATCCAATGTCCATGATCTGCTGACACTGTGCAGTCACTGTGTAGCCTACTGGAGTGGAGCTTTTGGTCCTTTAACAAAAGGTTCACTTCGATACCGATTAATTACCAAATATTTTAATCAGTCTGGTTCTCTTAGCATTAGGATGTTCATCAGAAAAATCTTCTACACTATAAAAAGTTTCAATGTCAAAAG
>NMRB01000064.1:780900-791193 GCA_002633025.1 Notospermus geniculatus
TTTTGGTCATAAGTCGTCAGACACGTCATTTGGTCATTTTCTGACCAGTTCAATACATCATACGGATGTCACAAAATGACGAACTGGAAACAACCCAATCGTCTGTGGAAGCTGACGAGTTTTGACGTCAGGTTTACGTCATCTTTTTACGAGAATTTTTCCTGGTCGTGTAGGCACATCACATAGACGTCATAAATAATCCAGTTGATGACTGACCAGATAGTGACATTAATCTGACGTCACCTGATGACCAAGGCTTTGCCTGCAGTCTCAAAACCCTGGTTGGGAACTCGTCACAAATAGTGAAATTACATGTATAACAATCCAGAAAGTCGATGTCAACCTGTTAAAACTTCAGAAAGTATTTCCACAAAAGACGTCGAAATCACGTGGAAAAGACGTCAACCTACTTCTAATACTAATCGTAATAACAAATTGTAGAATAAAAAATATGGCAAATAAAAACTATACGAATGTTGGCTCCTCCTATACCAACATGGTAACAACATATTTTTGTACAATAAACCTCGCTCCTTATTTTTGTGGGGTGTCAAGTTTTTGGAAATGATGCTCCATTGCACCACACATATGAATATGAAAAATTTTTATGTGAATGAAATGCCTGACTCCTACATATTACTTATGGTAACTCTAATGTTACGGCTTACTCAGCCTATCAGAGTCCCCTGATCAGGGTTTCTTCGATCGACAGGAGTTTCCAACTCCTGACTCCTCCTCCACCACTCACTGGTTGTGGTGTTTTGAGGATAAAACACTGTGGTGTCTTAATTCGCATAAGTGTTCTATACTAAAGCACAAGTTGCTCAAAAACATGTAGAAAGTGTTTATTAAGTGTAACATGGCTGTAAACATGTAGACATGTTTTAGATATTAAAAACACTTGAACATTTTAAAAATAAACACATGAGTGTTTATAAAATAAACATCAGGTGTTATCCAATAAAAACCTTTAGTGCTAGGAAATAAAAACACGTGACAGGTGTTTAAAAAGTGTAACAAGTACGTGTTTTTTTCATGTGTTTTAAACTAAACACTTGGGTTTAGAGTGTACAAGTGTTCATTCTCCCTATTAGGGAATACGATGTGTTCTTCTCGTAGACGAGCTATTGCAGACGACACAAGCTTCACTATCCGGCTGACAGTTGTTTGATGAACTCCCGCCAAATCCCCGTCCGTAATTTGCAAATTTCCTGTACCGTAAAAACGAAGGGTTAACAATAATCTATTTATCGGGGACACCGCAAAATTCTTATCAGAATTCGGAGATATCTCGTGCTCAATCCGCTGCAAGATTTGCAGAGTATTCTCCTTAGCAAAACGAAACCGTTTGTGAAATTCCTCATCGGAATATTGTTCAAGTGGGTTTGTCCGGTCCCATACTCGTTCAGGATGTTCCACCCTCTGCAATTGATCAAGACCGTCAAGCACATCAAGAGCGTCCATAATTTCCATGTTGCCTCGTCGACGGCACGCCTTCAAATGAAGTGTACAAGTTAATCCATAACTTAAACCACCCTCCGACGTGGTTTAAGTTTTTGCGGGGTTTAAGCCAGACTTGAAGCTTAGCTTCAGTTGGTGCATACCGAGTTGAAGCTTAGTTCCAACTTAAGTTGGACTTAAGCCCAATTTCGGCTTAAGCCGCAGTGGTGCATACGGGCCGAAATGTCGTGGGGTTGGGAGGGTTCAGTGTGTCTTCTTTATCGATGTTAAAACATTCTGATGGGGGAGGCCCCTGTCCCAATAATCCGGGGTCATATTGCATTGTTTATCTAAATGTTACTGATTTATGAACCCATGTTAAATTCTGAAGTCAATTTTTGTGTTTTCTTCTTTTCTGAACATACGTGTTCAAACTATCCCTGTCAGTACAGGAAAGCTGCATGCCAATACAGTCTGAGGCCCGTATTTTAGAATGCTCCTTTATTTTAGGCCTGAGGCGCCCTTTCGTGAGGTCACCTTTCGTTAGAGGAAATCCTTACTGAGGACGCCTCAGACAAAATCGATTCCAGAATCGACCTTATCCATTTCCTTCGTTAAGGAGCTCCTCTGTTACTAAAGGCGTCCTCACGAAAGGATTTCCTATGTCAGTTGATTACATCCAATGGAATCTGATGTAATATGCATTGTGGTCAACGTGGCTATGTGGGGGAAAGTAATGGCATATCATTTACTCAGTTGAGGTCGACCTCAAACTTAACTTTGAGCATAGCTGGTGCAACCGGGCCTTAACGTTGCTTTCAGCTGGATGCTCGGTGGAACCGTGTTTCCATGGTTATCAAGTGGTTCTGCTAAGTCGTCGCGGAAAATCTCCAGGAGCTGTGTGAACCCTCCTCGGGTGAGCCGATATCATTTTCGAAACTCTTCATTGTTCAAATTTCTATCTGATTTAACGTATACAACATGCCTGCTGCTTATTCGCGAGGCTGACTGAGCCGTTCCTGAAGCCTCTTGATGTCACGAAGCCTGTGTATGTCATCACCCATCTTGACTGTTCGCCGATTCCACGCAGAATAAGGACGCCTTAACAGCTATAGGAAGGTCCGGACCAACCTTTGGAATAAAGGAGATCCTCAGCTAAATTAAAGCGGGTGATCCACTGTCGCGATTTTGGCTTGAGACGGGGTTGCCTTCCCTTGCGGTTACCTTATAAGGACTTCCGATTGCCATATAAGGCGATCGCAAGGGACCGCAACCCTGTCTCAAGCCAAAATCGCGACAGTGGATTCCCCGCTTAAGCAGTTCCTTTTCCCAAAGGAGCATTCTAAAATCAATGGCACCTTCAGCTTGAGGAAGCGATTTTAAGGAGACCTTTGTAGTCAACGTTTGGCACGTTCTGAAATAACTTGAGGGATCCTCAACAGGAGAACAATAGCCTTGAGGAACTCCTTAACGTTGAGGAGCATTCTAAAATACGGGCCTAAGTCGCTTTTGTCAACTTTTTCGTCTCAAAAATGAAATCAGAACCGTCATTGTTTACCAATGAATTTTACTTAAAAAGTCAGATGTTGAGAGCAAACTTTGCTGACCGCAGTTGGCACAAGGCAGTCCAATGTAGTTTCGGTTACAAGCATTTATTTATTTATTTATTTATTTAGGCAGTTCAGGAAATCAAACGACCAACGTTAACATTGCGAGGAATTCAGATTACTGTTGACAAAACTTATTGATCGCCCTCGTAGATTGATGTCCTCAATAGATATGGCCCATGTCCAATCACAAAATCAATCGTGGAGGTTATCTAATGTAAATACCGTGAAGCAGAGATACATGTAAGGGAGAAAGAAATGAAAGTGGAAAATAATAAGCGAGAAATTTTGCATTTTGCGCTAATTTTCAAGCAAATTTCTCGAATTGGGATTGATTTTTTTCCCATTTCAGGAAATTTTCCTAAAATGACATGATATTCTTTGATGTTTCGGGCGATATTTCTCAAAATGGGAAAACTTTCACCCCAATTTGAGGAATTGAAAAATTCGCGGAAAAATGCCAAAATTTCCTTCTTCTTTTATTTCCTACTCCTTTAGATTTATATTCTTAGTCGGGTCAATATATGAAACCGAATCTGGAACAAATTGTTCCAACCCCGAATCGTATGACAACTTGCCAACAAACCACACGGCTTTCTTGGCTGCCATTACAGTAAAGCTTGGAATCCACTGCTGATCATCTGCGTTGTGACTTGCTTTGCAAGCTGCTACCTGCGATTGAATACGATCGCAAGGAACTGATACCGGTCGCCGACCGATTGCCGACTGGAATTGACCACATCTTCACCATTGGTGGAAGTCACGTCTAGCATGTCCACTACGGCGATCGAGTGCCCAGTTGCAAAGCAAGTCACAACGCAAAATCGGCTTGAAAATCAATGGTGGATTCCTAGCTTAAGGCGGGGGCTACATATGCCGACTTTATTGACGCTCTTTGAAAACAAGCGTCCTAACATATTCATGACAAAAAGTAACTAATTGATTTCAACAAAATGTTTTAGCTACAACCTTTATGCCCCCGTTCTGTGAAAGAATGGTTCATTTTGACAAATTACGATGGAGTTAATTAATTTATAACAAATTGTCAAAATTTGAGTTTTCAAACAATTTTGCAGACTTGGTATGCGACACATCAGTTTCCCACATAGTCTGTAACATACAGGCCTGATGTCTGCAGGTCCTAACGATACGTTTTTTACGAAAGTATTTTCCATTTAATTGGTATAAACTATTTAATGCCACAAAAGGCTCGATTTACAGTTTTTGAAATATTTCATATTCCCGATCAACTATCCAAAAAAGGCGATCGTGTTGCACTAGAATGCACATATGGCAATAATATCCAAAAGAAATTTTTCAAATATACATGTTTGTGTCAAAAAAAGAGAAAACTTGTTTGGGAAATTAGAAAATTTCCATACCGCTCACCAGTTACTTCTTTGTTATGATTTGCACTATTCCCGCTCTTTGAGTAAACTCTGTTCGGCTATTTGTGACCAAAGCACCAGTGACAGAGCTGAACAATACCCGCAGTGGACACAAAAGATTTAGGGTCGGCACGTACACTGAAGATTGGTTTTCGAAAACAGTATATCAGGGTGATCGGATTTAATCTGAATGTGAATGAGTGGTCGTTTGACCAGCGCACAAAGGAAAGTTCCGTGGATTGTCACTAGGGAATGAGCTTAGCTATAGGTAGCCCCCGCCTTAAGTGATCGAAAAAGGCAAAAAGGAGGGCGCAGTATAAAAATGTGTTGTTTGACGTATTTCCATGAATGCGTATAATTGCCATCCAGTTCTAGATCATTGGACCATTTATGATCAACTCACTCAGAAACCCCAGCTTACAAGTTATAAAGTTTTCCTTTCACCCGCTCCGCCACTCCAGGAACGACCGCACAGAAAGTCCAAGAGTACTTTCGGTACAGGTGTAATGTATGAGAATGCCCCCCGTATGACAATGCCCGCTTTACTGTGTGGCGGACACTCAAATACAGAAAGACCTGTTGATCAGTGCCTCCCCCATTGTCACATCGCGGCTTATTCCGTCAATCTTTTGTTGGGGGCATTGGCATACGGGAGGGGGGGGGGGGCAGTGAAAAACATCACAGGTGTACCTATCGGTGGTTTAGTTATTGGGAAAATGCGTTATAACTGACTGCCATAGGCGCCGCTAACACTATCGGACTTCCTGTGCCTCAGCCCTGATCTCCGCGGTCGGGTGATTTGTTGAGTTTTATCCTCCCAGTGGTCTGCACGGGCCGCTAAACTTTTGAACCGAGAACAAGATGGCAGCCTCCACGCTTCATTTTGACGGCCAGTATGGCGGCCGTGTGACGTCAGTGAAGAACCTCTATTGCCGCTGCATGTGCAAGCCTACATGTATTCATCATTTATGTCATTCCTAGGTTTTGGCAAGTTGCCAAGATATCACATGATTTTCAGTGTTTGGCCCCATTGACCTTCCTTGATATCTGTGAGCAGGGGTATAAATAAATTCAGATCGAGTCTCAGTTTCAGATTAAAGTTCGGTTCCACGCTCATATTCACTTACATGTTTTATAAAACCATTGAAATTCATGAATGAATCCATAAAATAGAAGCAAATAGTCGGAAAACAATGATGGAGTCAATCCGAAGAGAAAGAGGCTTTTTCTCGTCTTTGAATGCAGTGGTTGTTGTCGTTTTGTTGTTCCTGTTGCAAAGAGCGGATGGGAAAATCAGTGAGTACCATTTCATGTGAGCAGGTGTAATATTTTTTACACTGCCCCCTTGACAACTTCTCGCAACAACAAATGTTTGCTGGTATCAGCCGCGGAGTGACAATGGGGAAGCATGCACTGATAACCATGTCTGCCCGCAATATCAGACATTACAACTTCGTATATGCAATGATCCAGCTGGACATCTTCAACTAGATACAACGGGCAAAATTACTAGAGGAAAACGTGTTCAGGACACTCTGGCCCGTATTTACGAAGCGCGATTAGGTCAACACGCGTGTAAATTCATAGTTACTCTAAATCCTCGGATTTATGGGTACAAGTGTCCCAATTTACATATGGGGAGCATCGTATCTTTACAATGGGACTTTACCATGAATGGCTAATGGCCTACATGTATACACACGATCAAATTTTTCATCCAATTTTCTGAATATGCTCAATAAAGGCTTACATGCGGGTTTTTACACTGAAGCCCCAATAGGCCCGGAATCTGAATTTCCAAAAAATGGATGAAAAATTGGATCGTGTGTAGGCCATTAGGCCAGTGTCTCTGTGTGAATGTCTGAAGGAACTTCGCTTGGTCGCTTGCCGGGTCCTGAAATCGGCACGTAGTCTGGATTTGAAATTGACCCATTGGGTGAGAAGGCCTAGTGCGACCGCGGGTTTATTCACGGTGGCTCCAAAAATGTCAACATTGGTAAATTGATTTATTGGGAGTGGAAGGTTTAGGGCGAGTTTTGGGATAAATGCCAGTTTGTGGAATGCGAGTTTGAGAAATCTTAAGACTAACGTTGTGTTAATGCTTGATAGTCATACATGTATAAGAGTGCTTTCACGAGAGGTTAAAGCCGGTGACAGACTAGCGCGACGCCGCGCGGAGCTAAGCGTTTTCTTTTGTGTTTTCAGGCACCACTGAGCACCATGTGCAGTGGAGCGCAAAAACACAAAAGAAAACGCGTCGCGTACGCACTAGTCTGTCACCGCCTTTAGAACTGGCTCCGATAACACGACCCCTAGCGTTAACACTACCTTGTACACTGAAAATGTACATGTACGGCAAAAGTTCTCGTGTGTCGCTGAGCAGTGACATGGGAAAGCGATCGCCTGTTGTTTCATTTCCTCATTGTCTACCCATTATGAATTTGCTACCAAGTCTAATTTCTTCCACTGTCAGCAGATGTTCCTTTACCCAGATGTTCCTGTGCCTCAAACGACTGGTTTTGCGGGAGTGGGTCACAAATACGAAAGTCCCTTAAACAAATTGCCTCATTTTTGGACCACCCTGTGCGAATCGTATTCAAGTTAACGACCTAGAAAACCATTGTGTTGCTACCTTGTACGCTGCTTGATGGGCAGCGTTCACCCACAGGATAACCACACGCGGTTAACATTCCTGCGTTTACGTGGGTAGTTGTAATAACCTGGACGCTGGAGTCTGGACTCTGGACCCTGGACGCTGCATTTTGCATCATTGGATTGAACTGCCTGACAGTCTTTTTCACTTGAAAATACTCATTGAACTGTCAAAAGGCCTTGGTGAACTGAAGTGATATGCAGGTCGCAGGCAATCTCCAAGATGCAGAGGTCAGACGGTTTCATCGTACTGTACAAGTGGAGCGAACCCGAAAACAAGGAACATCGTACTTTGTTTTATTGTGGGTTAGCGAGATTGGGTTGCAGGTTGTCAGTCTGGGTCAGATACACAGAAGAGACTATGACACTAATACAGCATTTCTCTTTTCTTCGTTCTAAAAATCCCCATCCGCCCATGTCTAAGTTGACATCCTCGCTAAAACTAATCATACAGGTCATAGTTTTATTATAAGACAATCGGCTGCAGGCAGAAATCACGATTGCGCCAGTGCCAGTGCCAGGTTTTGAATTGACTCTCGTGTCAAAAACACAAGAATGCAGAGAATGAAACATGTAAAGGGTATTTATCCCCATGAAATATCAATGAAAGATACCATGTAATAAGAATCACTACATCAATTAAAGATAGTTGATTCAGACCTGACGGATGGTGTCCTGAATTGACAGGTGTCCTGATTACGGTGGTGAGAATGAATAGAAACTACCAGTTTTGGGACTGAGGTTACACCTCAATTTCCTCTCATAGGCCTATGCCTCCAAAGTTCATCTCACACGTCCCAACACACAATCAGAGACAAGGTCATCCAACATCTGTAATTCTTCAGGAAATAGGCCTTCTTTCCATTCTCATTCACCCCAGGTCACCAGACGTGTGCCAATGACTGGTAAGTGGAACAACACAGGAAGAATGAGAATAAATTTCATTATATAAAACCAGGCGGTTCAATCCAATGATGCAAAATCCAGCATCCAGGGTCCAGAGTCCAGACTCCAGCGTCCAGGTTATTACAACTACCGTTTACGTGCAGGAGGATGAAGAAAAGAGTTGAATGACTCAAAACAAAGCCTGTAGGTTGTTCAAATTTTTCGTTTGTCCTCCTACAGCTAGACAAAGGAAAGTTAACCACGGGTGATTATCCTGCGGGTATACGCTGCCGATCAAGCAGCGTATACATAATAATTGAAGGTAGCAAAACAATGGTTTTCTAGGCCCTTAACCTGAATAACTATGAATTTACACGCGTGTTGACCTGATCGCTCTCTGTAAATACGGCCCCCTATCTTTTCGTACACATACATGTAAATGCTTTCCGTACCTGGTGGTCGCAATCGGTACACTATACTAACACATTTTATTATAGTTTGGCATACATTTTGGAGTGGGGATTAAAAACCCAACATTTTTATCTTTAATCTTTAATCACTGCGCCACCTTTTTGCAAAACTGAAAATACATGTAGGCCTACAAGTATTTTAAAACCCATATTGGGCGACCTCCACACACATGTGGGTCAAGGTCAAAGGCTTAATGGGGCCCCGTACACCTCTCTGTGGTTGGATGTTTAGACTGCTTTCTCAGCAGTAATGGGATGATGAATGAGGTTGTAATTGGTGTCAGATAAAAGTTCATGTTGTGTTCTACTTCTTCCAAGTGATAACAAAGGCAATAGCTTGGCCTGAATCAATGTTTCGTGTCTTTATGTCTCAAGTGCGGCTGCACCGGGCTTCAGTCATCACCTTTGGTTGTTTATTTCTTGGCGTTTTGCCTGTGTTAGTTAGAAATAAATTGTTCTGGCCTTATCCTGGCCCACTTCTGAAGCAGTAAACATGTGCTTGCTCACTGTCTTAGTGGTAACTGTATGGAAAGAAAGCTATATCCATTTATAGGGATTAGCGTGGATTCTAGCGGATTAATATGGATTAATTTGATAACGTGGATTCTGTGGTTGATATGGGTGGACAGGGTAAGTTCTCAGCTTCTCGAAAATACATACTTTGTATTTCTTAAATAGATTAATTAAGCCGCCAGGGCAGCATTTCTGTAATTTGCCGTCATTGTTGTGGCCTAGTTACAACATGCTTCGCCCATATCAGTGTTTATAGTGAATTAGGTCGTCGCCCCATTTGAGTTTTAAAACCACCATATCTTGAGAGCCAGAAACCAAGAACCTATCGTTTTCTGTCGGAATCCATTGCCTCTCAACTGGGAATTTATTTTACGGCGACTAGAGAGTAGGTCTAATCGAGCTGACATAACAAGAACAATATTTCTATTGGGCGCCTTTCCACCGAACAGATCGTGTTCAAGGTGATGCCTCCTCAAAGTGCCTCGTGAAAACCCAGGAAACCGCAAAGAAACTCCGATAGCACTAACATTGCCTAACAGAGAGGTATGCAATGCCTTTTCCGTAAGAAAATTTATCTGTTGGGCCCTGTGTCGGCCTGCCTGTAAAAAATCGTCATCAGCAACACGTTTCGTTTATTTTTAGACCATGTAGACGGAAAGACCAAGCCGTGTCGTACTGGCGAATACTTCGAACCGATGATAACAGCGTGCCGTCCATGTTCCCTGCCCTGTGAAATCAGTCCCGCTCTCTGCAGGCACTTCGGATGCAAACCAGGTACATGTACTATAGACATGGATAACTGGACACCCGGTCCAGTTTTCAGCCATCTCCTAAAAATCTTAGCAGAAATCTGATCGAGCGTGCCAATCACTGTTAGAAATAACAGAAGATTTTACAGAAAATCTGTGCAGCAGAATCCCCAGCACGGTTCTGTAAAATTACAGACTTGATCTGTAAAATCACAGGCTTAAATAAATGTTAACAGAGACTTGACTTGAGGCTGACCAAATTATATTTTCATAATGCCCTCAGAAGGCATCATAATGGGATGTCCAATGGAGTCCAACCAATACAGGAAAACATGAATCATACATGTACCATAAAAAATTATGTAAATTTACAGAAAGTGCTGGGGACTCTGCTGCAGGCAATTTCTGTAATTTCTGCCTCGTGAAATAATCTTTTTCACCGTTGAATAATTTTGACTATTCCATGGCTTGTCGTGCAATATTTATATATTAAATATTGTCAACTGAGCAACATGTAACAAGTCTTAGTTCATGCCTACTTATCCAAGGACTGGACTATGTTAAAATTCTCAGCCTCCAGTGTCCGGGT
>NMRB01000065.1:42667-63085 GCA_002633025.1 Notospermus geniculatus
CATTCGGCTCGGCCTCGTTCGGCCTCCTTCGGGTACTTCGGGATTTGTCGGGAGTCCGACTCGGCTGTATAACAATACGCGCCATCTTGAAACGGAAGTGGGTCCTCAGTTCCGGCGATTTACTAACCCATTCGTCCGCCGGATAGTGCCCAGGTGATGGTGTCTAGAATTACACGATATACGCATATTTTTTGAAAATTCATCATTGTATATATGAATTACTTAAAACTATAGATTTATGCGTACATAAGATCAAGAAAAGTATGATATTATGTTGCTGCTACGCATGCGCAGTACGTATTAAGTAGTGCTCCTAACGCGGATGAATGTCTATCCAAGATGGCGGTATTCTTCATACAGTAGAGATACTTTTCGTCTCGTCAGAAGTGAAACATCGAAAAAGTATCTCACAACGTAGAATGGATGGTCGCTACACTAATCTCTGGAGACGGCTGAGCCCTAGCGGTGGCTTTGGGAACCAAAATGCAAGGCAAATGCGTTACACACAGCGCATCCCGCTTCACTCCAAGTTTATACAGTGCGCCAAGTACTGCTGTGGATTTTCCTCCTCAATAAATACAACAGATCCCTCGAAAAAACCTTTCTAAGGACATTTTTGTGCGTACATTTTATACTCAAGTCATCTCAAGTCATTTCAGTGCATTTGTGGTTAAAATTCGGTCTAAAATTGCACGACACCAAAAATCACACCTAAAGCTGGATTTAGCTGCACGCGGTATGCGGATTGCGGAACGCGGTAAGCGGAAAGTTCAATGCATTTCGCATACAACAAATCGCTTCCGCCGGGGATTCCGCGGCCCTATACCGCATTCCGCGTGTCAGCTAAATGCAGCGTGAAATGGCTAGCCGTCTCCAGAGATTAGTGGAGCGACCTACAACCTCGGCCCGAGCGTAACGAATCTCTGGGTACGAGATTGCCGTCCGGTGTGGAATGAGCGCCACGGGAGTGCAGCGGCAAAGATAAGAACCAGTCTACCCAAGATTGGTTCCAAATTTTCCCGCTAGGGCTTACACTAATTGCGCATGTGCGAGGGGCAGAAATGCCCGGATGAAGGAAGTGATTTGGTGCCAATTTCGAATTGAAATTTTATTTTCATGCACAAAAACGACAATTTTATCGCATTCAAAACACACTCTGAAATAAAAAATGGCAGACGCATCAGTTAAAGAGTCCAGGAACCTCTCAAAAACATTTACAGAAATGGAGTCGGATGATTTCAGTCTTGAAACGCCATCCGAACCGACCGATTTTTCCATGTCTCCGGACGTCAGTGAATCCCGTGAAAAAAAGAAATCGGGGCGAATAACCCGTCAACTTCTGGAAAGAAAACAGCTAGCTCATGATGTCCAGCTCTTAAAGATTGAGCTGTCCCAAAAGACACTGCTAATTGATAACTTGAAGGTCGAACATATGCAGAAAATTGAGGAACTTGATGAGAAATTGACTGATGCATTGCACCAAAAACAGCTTTTGCAAGCAAGGTGATTACATGTATTTTCGTTTTCGTGAGACCCAGCAGGTTACGATCACAGGCGTATTATTATTTGTAATGGTGGATCAAGGTTAGCGCTAGCTAGCCATTCATTTTTATCCTCCTGCCAAGAGAACGAATGCTGCATAAATCATGTAGGCCCTAAATGCATTCTGTAGCTAGGCCTACTGCTTTCGTTTTGACTATGATGATGATGACAGACAGAATGACTGGTCTATCTCTTCTTTCATTTTCAGACTCGAAGCCCAGATTAATATCCAGAAAGATGATGCAAGGCGACGTAAGGATACCATAAGAGAAGAGATGGAAACAATTCTCGACAAACAACGACAGCTTGAAATAGCCAATCAGAAGTTGGCAGAAAAAGCTGGCCATGTTCGCCAAAGTCTGAAGGGAGATCTCATGATGGATGAAGATCAGTATTATGAAATCAGGGACCAGGATGAGGCTGAGTTATCACTTAAGACATTCGTTTCTGTATGTCACATGTATTCTCCAATTAGGCCTAGTGTAGTTAAAAGTAGGCCTACCAGTAATAAACTTGCAGTCCTTTCCTTTAATCTAGAAAACTGCATTATTATTGTAATAGCTATCATCTTCTTTGGTAACAACGTTTTATCCATCCTTTTTCTGGCTAGTTTAGAATAAATTATTTTGATCACATTATCATTCCGCTCAATTTTCAGAAAAAGTTGTATGAGGCTGTGAACCCTTTGAAGGTAGAGAATGAAGTATTGAGAAGCAAATACAGACAAATCAACGAAGATGTAAAACAGCTGGGGGAAGAGGTGGATCAGCTGAAAGATGTATGTAAAATTAGTACAACTGACATCCTTGATTAGATAGAGATTTTCCGCATGCATCTGCTATTCTGAGCTTGTTCAATTTAATTTTGACTTCTACATTTCAGGAACTTACAACTGAAAGACATGAGCATGGTGAACTTCAAGTCAGATATCAAAGGATAGTGTTGGAACTTGCTGACACCAAGGGCATGGTTCAACATGGTGAATACCGCATTGAAAATTATGATAGAGTGAAGAGGTATGGGTCTTCCTATCTTTCCCTGAGAGCAATCTTGTTGTAGGTTAGCTTACTTCAAGTGTTCCTTTTTCAGCCACTGGTGCATTCAACCCTTGCATTTCTCTGAACCTGAGAAGCACATCAGTGAAAACATTCACAAGAATATATTTTACCATCTTCACTGTTTATTATGAAGTTTTATTAGGATGAATTATTTTGTAGAATACTCTATTTATGTTGGGCACAAACACCAATGTTTTCTTTCAGTGAACATGATGACTTGGAGGAGGAATTACTTGAATTGAAACAGAAATATGCGTACTTAGAAGCATCTGATCAGACCACAACACGTGAGAGGGATGACCTCCTGAAAGAGTTGGCAACCTTGAAACAATCCTTGGCCCTGTTGACACAGGACAAAGATTACCTTAGCAAACAAGTGAATGAGTTGCATAACAGGGTAGCATACAGTGATGAGAGGTTACATAATGTCACCAATGAATTAGACTTCACGAAGAAAGCTAGGGAAGAGATGTATGAGAAATACATCAATTCACGGTAGGCTTTAAGATTTTTTCACAAGTGTTGAAGAGTATGTCACTGCCATCACTAGATGTGAAGTCTTGAAACTTGTAGGACCAATTCTGTGTTATTCAGATGCATAATGATGTTTTCACTCTCTTGTAGCCTCCCACTGCATTCCACTGATGATATGGTGGCCATGTAATGTACTCGACAATTGTATGCCCTTTCTCACTGGAACTTACACACTACATCTGTTCCTTCTTCAGAGAGCACTACAAGTCTGAATATGAGTGTAAACTACAGGAAGAGCTCGATAAGATCCGAGTGCGTACAGATGGTGAAATTGATCGACTGAAGACAGGTACAAGAGAGATGTATGAGAGGGAAAACAGGTATGTCATGAGTGAAACTTGCCTTGTGTTCAAAACCAATTTGCACTCATGTTGTATTCCATTCAGACTGAGATACATGTATCTGCACCTCATGTATCATGCCTATTTCATGTATTTTCAGTTATCAAGTCTACCCTTCTTTTGTTTATTTGCAGAAATCTTCGTGAGGCCAGGGATCTTGCCTTGTCAGAAAGGGACAGAGCTCTTACATCTGAAAGAGAAGCAGTCAATAAACATGAGGAGCTTTTGGCAGAGTGAGTTCAATGCTGTATCAATAAGGAATGTAACTTAAACTTGATTATTTGACATTGTCAACCGTGAAACCCTTTTTCCTTGGTGATATAGTATATGTGTATTTTTAGCTTCCGTCAACTCCAGATTAGTGGTGACAATAAAGCAGCTGAGCTTCAAAACGATTTGAAGATCAAGTCCTTCGAGTTAGAACGTACCCAAATGGTGTATGATGAGACGGTTAGAAACTTGAAGGAAACCCAGCTGGAAAATGAGAAATTACAGCAGAGGTTTGATGTAAATATAGCCACTTTTCACTTCTTCACCTTTGCTGGCTCTTTTGTTTCAATGCATTGTCTGAGCTCAGAGGTCCTTTTAGGCCACATTATGAGGGTGAGCTGTACATGCGTATACCAGTATTCTTTATTTCAGGTTCTTACTAAGGAATTCTACCACCTACAAAATTCAACTGAACGAAGAATGACAGAATTAGAAACGACTTTGACTGAGAAGGCTCAGAAATTGGAAACCTATGAGAAACTTGAACAGGAGTTGGATGATGTTGTCATGCAGGCTGCTGAAAGTGAGTATATCCTGGCTTCTAGCTTGTTCATGGCATTTCATGTACCACAACCTTTCACCTCTTGTCTTAAGGTACACATCGAGTCAAACTACACTTACCTGCGTCATGTGAATTGGAGTCACTGGCATTTCAGTTGAGTACACTCCTGCTAAATAATTCCCGAGTATCTACCAATATTCATTTCAGTTGAAAACGAAGATGATGCTCAGCGTGTCTTGTTTTCATATGGTTATGGGGCTAATGTACCAAGTACAGCAAAACGAAGATTGAAACAAAGGTAAGAATATACATGTATAAAGGATGGCACACACACTGTCATTGCATGTATTCCTGAACTATGTGTTATGTATTTTGGTTGCTTTCTTCAGTGTTGAACTAGCAAGGCGAGTCCTTCAACTGGAGCGTGCCAACACATCGCTTCGAAACGAAGTGGAGAGGGAGAAGAACAGAACAAGGCAACTTGGCAACGAGTTGAAGAATACCAACAACATCCTTGATCAGGCTCAGCAGCCCTATAACTATCTTGTAGAAAGTATCAGGGTCAGGGATACTCAACTACAACAGCAGAAGACGCATATTGAGACACTTGACAACGATGTTAGGTGAGCAAGTTTTGAGTTCAAAGTCATAGATCTTTTCAGGATCACCATGGTTGTTGTCCATGAAGATTTGTGTCTTCACTGTCATGTTTCTTTTACTTAGGCGTCTTGAGAAAGAGAAGGCAGAATCCATGAGAGTTAGAAATCAGATGGCAGCTGACTTGGAACGTCTCCTGAACCAGAAAGAAGAGATGGCTGTCATGAAACAGATCGTGCTCAACATGAGTGATCGTCGAGAAAAGCCGACTCGTGGACCTAGAACACCGAGAACGAAATTTGCTCAAAGTAAATTTGATCATTCTGAGGAGAATGTAGAGAAGCCTGGTGCTCATGTCTTTGTAAGTAAAATGCGTTTAGATACACCATTAATGCTGAGAGAGTTCAGTTGAATGGATCAAGCCACACAAACCTTTTTCTGATGACAAGGTTTGGCAGTCTCGCATCATCAGTCTGTTCTTTATCCAAAAACTATCCATCACATTCTTCTTCGCATTTTCCAGGTTGGCAGCGAGCAACCAAACTGGTACAAGAAACTCAAGCAAAACTTAGAGACACCCAAGTATTCCAAGGTTTATGGTATTGGATCATAGATAATCAAACAGTATTACTGATAATACGGTACTCTGGTGTGACATGCACCGGATCTGTGACTCATTTTAGTTCGCTGTGGATTCGCATGATAAGACACGTGTACGAACCGCAACTACTTTTATTACCATTAAATCATTATGGTATGTTACCAAGATGGTGTCACTTTTAGTTCTTTCCTTTAATAGTACAGGTTGTTAATGACGTGTGGCCGATATACCGGCAATTAGTTACCCCTCGAAGGAAGAGGTTTTGTATACCAACTTCTAGCCCTTATTGTTTTTAGATCCTTTCTAATTTCTTATATGATTTACATGATTCCATTTTTTACCTTGTATCAAAAAGAGTAGATGCTGGTCATCCTCTGATCAGAATTTGTAAATGCCTTTATAGCAGTAATAAAATTTGTATATTTGTAAATGTTCTGTTCTGATTGTTATGGTTATACATGTTCACATAAACTAAAATTGCAGTTGTAAGGTCACAGTAGAGACCTGGCTTTGCCACTGGGATCTAGCTCTGTCACCCTACAACTGTGATTCAGGTGTATTACTGGAATACTTCTATAAATGTTTGTGTTCAGTATGCCTTTCCATGTGAGCAGCTGGTGACGACAACCTGCATGACCTGTTTATGGTACATGTATCTCTGCATGTACAAATGTGTCTGTTTTCTCATACATTATGATTCATGTGTTGTCCTGCCTGTGGAGCACTGTCTTGTCTTTCCCTTGTATTGATGGTGGAAGGTTCTCAATGTCCTAGATGGTGGTAGGATGTATCCTCTGAATTTTGTTGCACCTCCCAGATTGTCGAACACATGCATCATGTGCAACGTTGCTCTGCTCTAACAGGGTATTGATGAACAGAACATGATTTCATTATGTCCTGTATTGGAATACTGACTTCATTATTATGATTATTGATGTATTGGTAAATGATTGATTGAGGGACTGGCAGATTGGTACACCTATAGAATGCCATCAGAACACGTATTGCTTTCTAGTAGCTTGCACCCATGGCGCAATTATGACCCTACTGGCCTCCTGTCACCATGGAGATTATAAAATAAGATTGTACCTCCATGCTGTCACAAAGTGACCCACCCACCCCTTCCTGATGTTGCAAATAGGGGGAAATAAAGTAGAGTAACAATAAAACACCAGGGGGCAGTGTAGGCATTCAACCTCCAAGATGGCCTACTTCTCCAAGTATTATTTTACCATTTACAAGGTCTTTTATCACCATCATTTTGGGGAGAGGAATTTAGTAATTTGGTACATTTGAATATTTCAATTCTTTTTAAC
Organism: Notospermus geniculatus; assembly: GCA_002633025.1. NCBI lineage: Eukaryota > Metazoa > Nemertea > Pilidiophora > Heteronemertea > Lineidae > Notospermus > Notospermus geniculatus. The sequence continues at coordinate 49,429 of NMRB01000065.1, forward strand.
CTTTGGGGAAAACATGCCATGCATGAAAATTCTTTAGTGTTGGTGTGTAAGTGGATCTGCTTCCACCCTTTGATCATAAGTAAGGCTGTGTTATGGTGTATTATCCACTGCACAGCCAATACTTAATGAAATAAAAACTGTGAATTATCCCGCAGTTTCATTTACAAATCCCTGAAAACTGGTTGCTTATTCTACAACTAATTACCCCCAAGTATTTGGGCACGGCAAACACAGACACAACCCATTGACACCTGTATTGAGAAGTGCCAATCAACTCCCAACACAGGCGGAGTTTAGTGACGTCACACACAGCGTTAGCGAGAACGGGCTTCTGTAGTGACACGGGTTGGCAGACGACAACTAAAATTGGCCAATTTCTTCAAAATGGCTCGAATTTGTTCGGATAAACTGATCAAGGATGGCTTATTACGATCTTAAGAGGAGATAACCGTGTTTATTCCGTTTAAGAGTTCGTGAGGGAAGTATACAGTTTTAGTTGATTTTACAAGCTTTTCAAACCACCTGCAAGTATTGAAGTAGTGTTGACTGTGTGTGTTATCTGCAGTACTGGAATTGGAACTCGCTGAGGATTTCGTGTGGGTTTGGTCGTTTCCTTTTCATTCAGTTTTGATATGGAGCCGTTCGTTTGTCACTACTTCTGAATATGTGGAAACATAGTTGTGTCACCTGTTACTGTTTATTACATTGAATCGTCTGCCAGAGGTGGGCATTTATTAGTTTGACCAAGAAAGATGAGAGTTGCAGTGTACAACACTATGCAGAAGGTAAGGCAGCTTTTGCCACCGAGAGCTCAGGTTATTGGGTGTACCTGTTGTTTGATCCCAAGGACTAGGAACTGTCAACAGCCCATGAGGACTTGCAGTAAACTCCTTTTACAACTGACACTGCTGTTATTTTTATTCACATTTGCCCGAGGACAGGGCCCAGGAAACATAGAAGGCGCAGCTAGATTTGCAGATGAGAGGGTTAATTTCACAATAAATGAAAACGAACCTCCAGGAACTCTTGTCGGTGTCCTTCCAATCAAATCAGGGTTTACATATAAATTCAATCAGCAGCCAAAAGAATTTACATTAGATCCAACAACGGGTGAAATTCGAACGAATGTGACTTTAGATCGCGAGGCTTTATCCAGCGATCGAATTAATCTCTTGGTGCTTAGCAGTCATCCTGTGTATCCGATTGAAGTCTATATCACCGTCAAGGATATCAACGACAATGCTCCAGTATTCCCGCATCAGAGTATTGAAGTCAAATTCCCAGAAACTGCGCTTGTCGGTGCTTGGAATATCTTAGACATGGCAGCTGATGCTGATCTTGGTGACAATGGGACAATCGATACTTACAAAATCGTATCAGGCAACCAAGAAGGAAAATTTGCTGTCCAACTTGCAGCTAATGATACAAATCCTCTTCTCTTCATCAAAATCCTGAAGAAGTTAGATCATGAAGAAAAAGACTCATATCAGTTGAATATCTCCGCCCAGGATAAAGGTACACCGCCCAAGTTTGGATACCTGCTGATTAACATCACTGTTACTGATATAAACGACAATCCGCCCAAGTTTGATCTTAGTTTTTACACTGCGAGAGTGAATGAGAGTGCGCCTGTTGGAACGCCTGTGATACAAGTTCGTGCAACTGATTTGGATACTGGAATCAAGTCTGATATCATTTACTCAATCGATGATGAATCCATGTTTACTGTTGATTCTCTGACTGGTGTGATCACAACAAAGCAGAAACTGGACTGTCCAAAGTCTTGTAAACCGCCGCTGACGGTTTGTAATGAATTTGAGAAAATCAGCACTTGTGTTATAAATGTGCAGGCAAGAGACGTTGACCGATCTGGAAGTTCAGCATCTTTGGTCGGGCGAGCTCGAGTCAGTGTTACTTTGAATGACGAAAACGACCACAGTCCTGTCATCAAGTTTCAGTATGCTGGTGGTCTAGATGTTGCTGCCGTCGACGAGAGTGCAGAGGATGGCGATATCGCAGCATTCGTCACCGTTACTGATGGCGACGCAGGTTCGAATGCGGAGACAACACTGGACCTTACTGCAGGAAATGAGCTGGGTCATTTTCGCCTGGACAAACTCGTCATGACACATTATGTTGTCAAAGTTGCCGGGAAGTCACTGGATCGGGAAAAGATCAACAAGTACAATCTGACTTTGGTTGCCACGGATAAGGGTACGCCACCAAGAAGCTCAACAGCATTCCTGATAGTCAAGGTCAACGATGTGAATGACCATGCACCAGTGTTTCAAAAGAGCAGCTACCATGCGGAATTGAGCGAACTTGTCCAAGTGGGAAGTTTCGTAGTTGGAATCACTGCAACGGATAATGACACCGATTTCAACGAAAAATGCCAGTGTAAGTTGCGATATGCTATCGTTTCTGGCAATGGTCTTGGTTGGTTCCAGATTAATAAGGATACAGGACTTGTCACAACTGCCAAGCTGTTGGACCGTGAACGCCGCTCGTTGTTTACCTTGAACATCTCTGCTATGGATTATGGGTCACGGCCGCACATATCTTTCACCAAACTAACGATTAACATCTTCGATGAAAATGATATGGTCCCAACCTTCAGTAAGTCTATTTTCAACATCGCTAAAACAGAAGGTCTTCCTGCTGGAACAGAAATCATTGTTGCAACTGCTGTAGATAATGATGGTGGAGTCAATGGAACTGTGGACTACTCCCTGTTGCCTGAAGTCAACCATAACTACCCGAACACTTTCTCTCTGAACAGCAAGACTGGTCGTCTCACAACTAAAATTACACTGGATAGGGAAGTTGTCTCCTTCTACGTCATCAAAATCAAGGCGAAGGACAGAGGCAATCCATCACATTCTTCCACGGCAACTGTGTATCTCAACGTAACTGACATCAATGATAACCCCCCTATCTTCTACCCTCGTAACTACTTCGCAACTGTTGTGGAAAACAAGCCCGCTGGGACGAGTGTCGAACAATTGATGGCAACTGATTTGGATAATGGAGACAATGCTCACATCATCTTCTCAATCACGGACGGTGATGATGGAAAGTTTACTGTCGATAGTTCCACAGGCTTGTTGACAACAACAAAACCATTGAACCGGCAAGAAAAGGCCAAGTTCACCATCCACTTGAGTGCCAAAGACACTGGTGGTTTGGTAGCTCCTGCTCCAGCTACAGTTGAAGTTTCGGTCATTGACAAGTCGGCTACCCCACCAATCTTTACACCACCTTCTTATGTTTTTCCTGTGCCTGAAGATGGTGACAATGAGACGCCTGCAATCGGAATCAAAGTTGGGAAGGTCACAGCATCGAGCATGCAAAGTGGTGGGAGCATAGTGTATGCTATCAGCAGTGGAGATCCAGACCAGATTTTCAGAATTGATGCTGCTAACGGGAACATTTTTACCAACAAGAAAGTAGACAGGGAAAAACATCAGGAGTTTTCTTTGAAAGTTATTGCCAAAGCAGGTTCTTTGTTCGGGTCAACAACAGTGAAGATCATGGTCAAGGATAAGAATGATAATGCACCACAGTTTGGTGTATTGTCTGCTGATGCGGTTGTCATGGAGAACTGGCCAGTAGGACATGAGGTATACCATGCTCATGCAACTGATAGGGACGAGGGAGCAAATGCCCTTGTGAAGTACACACTGATTCAAGACCCTGATAATGCGTTTGGTATCGACGCGGACACTGGTATAATATTCTTGAACAAACCAATGGTAATCGAAACAAAGAGGTCATTCCAGTTGCAAGTCAGCGCAGTTGACAGTGGAACACCTCAAAAGTCGTCCTCGATGCAAGTAAGACTCTCTGTCCAAGATGTTAATGACCACACCCCAACCTTCACCCAGGATAAATATGAAATAGCAATATCTGAAGCTCTTGAAGTCAACACACGTTTTTATCCCGTCAGCGCTCGTGATGCAGATTATGGACCAAATGGTGATGTTGCCTACACTATCATTGAAGGCAATGTTAACAACAAGTTTGGTATTTTCCCAGATGGCTATATCTATGTTGCCCAGCCTTTGGATCGAGAAAAGAGGGATATGTATAAACTAGTGCTGAAGGCTGTGGATAAAGGCACTGTGCCACGCAGTTCCACTGCTAGCATCATCATTCAAATTCTTGATGCCAATGACAATAAACCAGAATTTTCCAACCGATCCTACACCATGTACCTTGCGGAAAATTCTGCCGTCGGAACTTCAGTTGGAACAGTATCTGCCTCCGACCGTGACATTGGTCGGAATCAGGAGATCGTGTATATGATCGAAAAGGGTATCAAAGATTTTGAGATCAACCCCACCAGTGGTGTTATTGTTAGTGAGAAGATTTTTGATCGTGAGGAAATGCTGCGTGTCAAAGGACAGGATTTCGTGGAGTTTTCTGTCATTGCGATGGATCATGGGCGCGTTCGCCAGCAGGAACAAGCCACTGTCAAGGTCATTATTCAAGATCGTAATGATAACAGGCCACGTTTCACACAACAGTTGTACGAGGATACTATGTACGAAAATGCTGATTTGGAAGACCAAGTTGTGAAAGTCCATGCTGATGATCTTGACAGCGGACTAAATGGCTTCATCTTCTACACAATTACCGGAGGTAACGAGGACAACAAATTTCACATCAATCAAGGATCCGGGCAGATTAAGTTAGTTGGGAAGCTGGATCGTGAGACAAAGGACTTGTATGAACTTGAAGTCACGGCGCAGGACAAGGCCCCTGTCAACCCTCTCACTGCAACTGCATCAGTCCGCATCAAGGTATTGGACTACAATGACAATACACCGGTCTTCGGTCCATCTCAACTTCTAGCTGACTTACCAGAAACTACTAGTCCTGGTGAACTCATAACTACATTTTCGGCAACTGATCAAGATTTCGGGAGTAACGCTCTTGTTAGTTATGGTATATCAACAGGCAATCAAGTCGGGACGTTCAACCTTGATGCGAACACTGGCAAACTCTACTTGGCGAAGAAGGTGGATTATGAAGCCACTCCAAAATTCCATTTGAACATCACGGCAACGGATTATGGCAATCCTCGTCTCTCCTCCACCATCAGTTTTACAATCAACGTTATCGATTATAATGACAATCCGCCAGCATTTCCTTCTGATCCGATTGGTCGACAGATTCAAGAAGGAATTGCTGTGAACACACCAATTGTGCAAGTGACAGCGAACGACCCAGACTCTGGCTCAAATGGCAAAGTACGCTACTCGCTGATACAGGAAAATCCTCCTGGTAAACATTTCAAGATTGATGCTGTTACAGGTTGGATTAAAACCAATGCAGTGATTGATCGTGAGAAGGAGGACAGTTTTGTTCTGAAGGTCATCGCTGTAGATCAGGCTGAACCTGTAACGCTGAGGAAATCTGCCGAAAAGATGGTGAACATCATCGTGATGGATCTCAATGATAACTCTCCCGAGTTCATTTCCATGGACGCATGCCTTATGCCGTTGTCGTCTGTCGCAGGGTCAAAGGTCACAACAATACAGGCCATTGATGCAGACACTGGTAGAAATGCGAACGTGACGTACGAGATTACAGGTGGCGACTCGAACACTTTCACGCTCAACAAGATCAACGGTGACCTCTATCTAAGAACCAATGTGCCGAAAAACGTACTTTCTTACGAATTGACTATCACTGCAAGAGATCAGGGCGCAGGTGACCAACTGGGTCGAAAATCAACCGAATCAAAATTCACCGTAATAATGCCTGGCGACGGTGGACCGAAATTTTCACAGTCTCGTTACGACGCGACTGTGACAGAGAACTCGCCTGCTGATCACTCCGTTACCAGAGTTTCTGCATCATACCCTGGAAGTAACAGGGGACTGATTCGGTATTACATCGTTTCGATAACCTCTGGTGGAATAAATCAGCCAAGATACTTCAAGGTGCATCCGTCAAATGGTATCGTCAGCACTGCAGAAGTTTTGGACAGAGAGACTGGATTTGAGAACTTCGTTGTGGAGGTTGTGGCTGTGGACAAGAGGGTAGCAACACCAAAGACAACCAAAGTTCAGGTGAGGAAGTCAATTTAGAATAACCCTTCTTTGATCGGTTTGGATCTGTCATTAGCTTTTCTTTTTCAACTCCAGGCATTAGGTACTGCACACTGGCCATCATCCACCCCCTGCACAAAACAAAATGTAGAACATGCTTGACTTTGTCGTGCAGATCGGTGCTGCAAGCCGTTAGAGCAAAGCAATGCGTCAAAGACGTCCTTGACGCAGTTAAATAAAAATGAGTCACAACCTACACTCACGGTGCCTCATAGTGGCAGTAGTTCGCAGGTTCTTTATGTGGTAGACTTCATCATGTGCTGCTCTATGGCAGCTGTTGCAGGTCCTGCTTGTATTCTTTGTTGTGGATTGATCCAAAAGATGACCCCTCGCAGTTTTGCCATATCAACACTTTGGTCACATGCCTGGCACCCTTCTGTTCAGAACAAACAGTTCATTTGTGATGAATGGATTGTTGATTAATCCTTACCAGTTTTCATGCAAGGAAGAATACCTGTTGATGACGCATAGCCGATCATCTCTGCAGTGCTCCTCAAGGTCATCATGATGTAGCAGCACGGACTTGTTTCATGAAATTACAGCGGTCCACTGAATTCACTTCTTGAAAGTATGAAAAAATGATATTTTTGTGTCTTTGGTTTGATCTTGGAGGAAGTTTGATCTTGAATGATTCCCCATCTTGTCTGATATAGGCCTGCCTGTGGAGGACCACTGATTTTCTGAAATGTCACATGCACACATATGTTTCCATGGCAAAAGAACTCCCGGTGGGAAACATCCTGACAGATTTGTCATTGGCTCCACGAGTCTGCGAATTCCAGTCCATCTGTTTGAGAATTACATATTTTGGTATTTTTAATGGGCTATATAATGCACTGTTGATAAACTATGATGCAAAAACCTTCTGATTCATTGGATGTTATGTCTGTTCAGGATTTTGTCTATAAAATGGCCATTATATACAGTTTCATGTTCATGTACTTGCTGAGCGTGCAGCTGACTGCAGTGTCCATGACTGCATCGTCCATGCTGTTTTGGAAGTGCCATTGAACAACTAATCTTGTCCAGAACAAATGTTGCACACTTGAAATCTTTCAAGTTCAGGAATGTACTAAATACGATATAATCAAATCCATGTATGAGCTGTATCTGGAAATGTGTCGATTTAAAAGTGGTTGATTCAGTTGGATCAGAATAGGATTTTAGATCTCTATTTTGTTATCAAATTCAAACTTTTATGAAGTTCAACTCTGCGCAACACTATTTACAGAAGTCTTCTGCTTATGGACGTAAGTCACCCAAGTAGTAGGCAGTTGTCTGGCAATGACATTTTATGATGTTTTCAAGTCTTGATATTGAGACAAATTGGGACATTTAAGTGTCTCTATCTGCAAATCAACCATCTTCAAGTCCTGCTTGACCGATGATCAAACGTGGAATAAGTTTCATTCTAATTGCCCTGTTGTCTAAGGTAAGATGAGAATTGGTCCTTCAGAGTAGGCAAACAATCTTCTCTCTTGCACTCGTCCATTTGGGCTGGCTGTTGGGGGTTACCGGTAGTTTGCATTGGCAAAGATGGTGGTCCAACCCTTGGCCCTAAGTCCAGCCCAGTCTAACCCATGGTCTCCTAAAGACCTCTTGAAATTGACACTAAATACAAACCCAATGTGATGGAGTGGTACTTCTGACCTGGTTCATATGTTGACTTTAGATCAAATGCCCAAAAGCGATCATGTCTTCAAAGTTTGACAACTTTCTGTTCTCTGAAAACCTATGTTCTTGTCAGTAACTTTTTTTTCTGTGCATAACTATATGCGGCACTTATCCAAAGTGCATGAAATATAATTTCAGTCGCATTTTTACGAAGATCGAGCCAAAAAAGCTTATGTTTGATTATATAGGCTACATCTACATGTCAGCTATAATTCTAAAATCGAATCTCGCTGTACTGCATATAGACATGCGGACAAAAGGATCCTTTGCATACAGCACAATAATCTCTCTTTATGCCTTTGGTATATTTAGAGAAATAAACATTTTTAAATCAGCTGGATTGTTTAGCGGGAAGGCTAATTGTATGGACGCTGTCTGGGGAAATGAAACAAAAACACAGAAGAAATTGTAGGTTCTTTCTCTTTGTATCATATGTTTTTATATTGGAACTGGTCAGGGTTTTTTGTTGGGATGATTTGGGAGGACTTGCGGCTCAGCACCCTGGACTTCAATGTTCAGGAAGGGGTCCCATAGGCACCCAATTCGACCAGCAGGTGTCCCTTTCGACCCCTTTCCCTTCACTCTAATTTTGTCCTGACTGTAATGTCAATCCTTTCATCTTGAGAGAATAAGGGTGGAGGGTTGCTACCCTCCTCAGGACCTTTTCCCATCTGCTGGCTTTTGTATTTGACTTAGCACAGTTATTTTGGATGCTGGTAGGGACGAGGATAAGTTTGTTGCCAAGATCACACTGAATTCTTTGTCCCTTTATCAAATCATGGCTATGCAGTTTGTAAATCAATTATCAGTTGATTTTACAGTTTTACATGTATTTTTTTAACACTGTCTTTTATCTTGGTGAATTCAACTCAGTTTAAGGGTTATGTTCCTAATAGGGAGGTAGCCTATACATTTGCCAAAGTCACAGCATATACAACCCCCACAACTTGTACTCTTAATAAATCTTGTTCAGTAATTCTGTGAAATCCTTAATACCATCGCCAAAGGGTATTGTTCCCAACTATTGTATTTTATTTTCATTTTGGTTGGATTGTCCTTGAACAATACTTTAGCTAATCCTTCAAAAGCTGGACAAGGGCACAGAGGACAGATTTGTCAGCACTGGGAACCCTGCTGTCGTGTTAGAATGGCAGGGTGAGTCACCTGGTAAGGGGGCGTTACCTGTACATTATACACCTCTGCACTGTTGTGGGGACTTGCGTTAGTCATGAGTCGGCATTACAAATGTATATTATCAGATGCAATACAATGAGTTATGGTTGATGCTGCTGCTCATAAAATTTTCCTCTTTAAAGTTAAAAAAAAAAGAAAATTACTTTTAAGTTTTTCATTCTCTTAAAGGAGCACGGTATTGGATCTCAAATGCGTTATTTGACTGCCGACGTAGAGGGAGCCACCTAGCGGCAGTAAGACGAACTACAAAAATGCATTACAAAAATGTACAGAGAAAATCGTGTCAATTCGCCGACAACGTAGTTAGTCCCTGGGTTGGAGAGTTGCGCGGCGCCGCCGGCTGTCGAGAAAAAGTGGCAATACCGGGCTCCTTTAAACAAAGGATGTTACATACTAATTTCACATAAATGCATATAACGTTTATATTTCAAGCAGGCCAACCTTTGGAAAGTATTTTCCATCACACTTCAATTTTTGACACAGGCTCAGTGGGCCTACATATATACATAGGCTACAATGTGGTCGCCCTCAGGGTTAACGTTAATGTCATGTGGCATATTCGTTGACAAGTTCCAATGTTTTCTGGCCCTCTCTTATCCCTGACATAGGTGCGGCCATGCGTGTTACTTTGACAGGTATTCTTGGTGTTTCTCCATGCATAATAAAATAATCACATCCTTTCCCAGTACATTCTCCTTAAACGAACTGAAGCCCATAATACAGTGTACACTTTAGTACATGGTGTTTTATTGAACCCTTGCAAAAACAAAACCCCAAAGTGCACTCAGAGTGCCTCCAGATAAAATAGCCTCATGCATTCTTTATACTGAGAGGTTTAAAAAAACAAACCCTCAGCCCAAAAATGCAGAGACCAGCTGGTTTCTTACCAGTTTAGCTTACCGCGGGTAGGGGCCTATTTTATAAGGAGCAGGTGGTTGTATTCCCTGACCATATCCAATTCAGTGAATACCTACAAGTTCCCAATATTGTAAATTGATTTTATATTTAAGTCAGTCAAACAGAAGTTATAATGGATTCCAGTATATTGAAAACACAAAAGAATATCGAAATGACATTTAAGTAAAATATTGTTTTTGGAAAATAAAAACATGAAAACTTCTGTCTCAGGATGAAATGCACCATGAGAGTGGGAAACATATTTGGTACTTAGCCATCATCCCATGCCCAAACCACCACACTGGCACCAAGCCCTATAGGACACTATCCCATGAAGTTAGCCATAAAATTTGTCACTTTTATGTCAGCAAAAATAAATATCATGTTTACAAACCATTATCAAAAGTCAACTTGATGATAGTGTGCCAAAGCAAAAGATAGTCCTTGGTTTATATTCAACTGTTCTGGAATTCACTTCTTATCCATACCCAAATAACTGCTTTATTTCCAACACAGATCAAATGACATTAGAATCAAAGCATTAGAATTGGACTTTGTTCCAGGCCTATGTGCCTGGAAAACGTGCATTGATAATTGGATTACATGCAATGCAATGGAACCCGCGCATGTATCATTTTCCTTCAAATCCTAGATTAAACATTACTTTGTTTGTAGGTATAAATATCAGCATGTTGATCTTGTTTACTGATTTTAACCAATTTAGTGTCTCGATCATAAGTCACCAAAATTATCATTATATACATCTGATAGCCTTTCTTATCAATTATGAAATAATACGGTCTAAATATTATGAAATAATTGGTAAGCCAGTGGATAATTGACCATTCAAATATTTAGAGACTATTGGATCAGAACTTAAATTGCAAAGAAATCCCAGCACAATGCTACCCTCTTCAAGGAACAAGCCAACGTTCAGGTTCCGGCAAGGCCTCCCCAAGATTTTTTCACAAAGTTTCCCTTCAACAATATGTACCGGTATACAAATTGCTCTGTCATGTCTCATGCACCTTATCAGAAGTCATAGGCCGAGGGCCTAAATAGGGGTTTAAGTGGCCATTTTTGTCTACAGGGGTATATGGCCCCTGCTGTGCAAGAGTTTGTACCTGCTGTGTAATACCTGTGAGAAAGTTTGGACAAATGTTGGTCAAATTGGTGCTGAATATACTTATGTAGTGTGCGGGTATACACTGGGTTTGAAAGATAGTTCGATATTTATTTGGATTGGCCGACAAAAAGTGTTGTAGTAGCCTACAATTTCAGGACCCATGACAAGTTCTGACCTTCACCATTGGAGTTTTTGCAAATGGAATTTTTCATTGCAAAAACTCCAATGGTTGAAGGTCAGAACTTGTCACCTCCGCAGGAAGTTACTGTAACATAATACCATGGTGCACTGCCCCTTGCATGTACATCATGTATTACACTAACAGAGAAACATAATTGGTGTCTGTCGCATCCATACAATGTCAATGTCGCTGTGGATTGTACCTCCTTACAAAGATGGTATCACCACCTACTGTGACCGACGACGGCATTCAAGTGTAAATTTACTGTTCTGTCCCGTGGAACCGTTTAGAAATAAATCTCTTTTCATGTTTGAAAGCCGCTTATGTTGCACTGAAATGCGAATTGCATACAATTTGTTGGTGCTCATAAAGAAAATTGATAAAGCGTTGCAAGCATGATTGATATCAAGTGTTAGGTACTAGTTTTCGCTATGTGTAGCTATTGTTCGTGCGTGTTCTAAAGTGTTAAAAAGATTTCCAATAGACTTTTCAACAGTGATGTACAAGGCTTTGTGATCACTTTGAAAGAGATCGAAAATTCACATACCAGAAACTGTATTTATTGCCCGCTGGTTTTTTTGTCACGTCTGATGTTCCTCTTGATATATGATTTATTGACCACACTAATTATAGGATGAAGGAAACATGTGTTTTGGTCGTCTTAGGTCATAATTTTGTCAATTCCAACATTTGAGTGGCTGAGTTTGATAAGAAAAGCCCCCTGGTGGTTTCTTCCAATAAAATTCAGCACACCTGTTGATCAAGAGAAGAGGCAAATTCCTTGCCGTGGAAATCTTCTTTAAACTAGAATATATTCAAATTAATACATGACTTGTATGCCCATCTAACCCCAGATTTAATGACATACCCCTTTCATTCCTTTACACACACCATTCCTGTGTACAATTTAACAATGTCACATGCTAACAAAGGGTTCTATTTGCCTTGATGTCCCTAACTCTTAACAAGCTTTCGGGTATTTGCCCAATAGACACCCCGTGGTGTTACATTTAGCACCCTGAAGAAGGGTGATTAGTTACACTAGCTATAGTACCATCAATCATTGGTTAAACCCATTTTGAATTAAGTAAGCAGATGTTCCCTTATTTGGCCGTTTCCCAGATTTAAATTAATTCATGATGTAACTGGTTTTGGGAGTATCCTATCAAGTATCGCTTCTGTCTGATAGCTGCTCAGTATGTCAACCCTTCAGAGGGAGTTTCTGTCATAATGGCGGCCAAAAGAAATACAAATCCATAGCTTAGCAGTTCATACGACTCAGTTGATAATATTACGGTAATATCCATACACAGGGTGTTGTTGAAAAACGTCTGTAGTCAATCAGAAACAATAGCCATTGTTCAGGGTTGCCTTGGTACCGGTAGATAATTTTAGGTCCCTTGTTTTCAGATTTCAGGATGTTGATAAACTTGTCACCAGACATGACGAAAATCGTCCATAGAATGGGAAGGATTCAGTGCAGATATTCTTCTGTAGCGCTTGAAAGGCTTGAGTGTGTATTGTGCTTTTCAAATTCTTCAAACTTTTAAAAAAGCACAGCAACGTAGGCAATCGAATATCAAACCACCGTGGTGTTATGAATTCAAAATTCTTGATCAGTCAGAATGATAAAGGTGGTCTGTTGACATGGCCGTCACTTGATCCAGATTTCTCTACTTGAGATGGTGAGTTTTGAAATTGAGACCTGAAACATGGCCACTTGTGATTAAGTGGTCTGAATCAGAAAGTGTCCCAACTGTTGATACAAGGTGTATGACACTTGATCTTGATTGTGGTGTGGAAGCAGTACATTGGTCTTGTAATGTGCCCTCTGAATTTTGGTGCATCGTGGAAATGCACTTCTGTGATGTAGAAAATCACATACCTCTAAATATGTGGCATTTCAAAAATGACAGTTAGACTTATCAAAAGTGTTGAAATTACAAGATAACATTTCTCATTAAGATAAGAATGTTTAATGATAATGGATTTTGTGAGTGTAGGGCAGACTTGTGTCTCCAAGTCGAGAGCTAGAACTCACAGGGTTATCATTATGCTCTCAATTATAAAGTGTATGTATACCATTCCATGTGACAAACTCCTCTATCTGCATTTAGAAATGAACCAACAAAGATCTTGGTCTAAATTGCAGTACCAGCGCTCACTTGTCACCACACACACAAGTTTGTGGGCGGTGGCATATATAGGGAGTGCAGGGCCGGCGCGGCCGGGGGGGTAGGGGGGTTATTTACCCCCTCAATAATTGTGGGTGATGTGCCCTTTTTGGTTGGGGTGCCCTTTTGAAAAGGGCACGCAAATCCCAAAAGGGCACTTTGCACGCCCCTCCAAGTGTTATGTCCATCGACCCCCGCCCAGATGCCAGGAAATCGCGTTTCCGGTACTTCAGAATCAAAATTTTCTCGGGGAGCAGGGCATTTTGGTTGGTTGTGCTTTGAAATTATACTTAAC
>NMRB01000065.1:70572-86252 GCA_002633025.1 Notospermus geniculatus
CGGACTATATTTGGAAATAACTGGAATGTCATCCATCAGCACCCTGCGAAGTCCGCCAATCCCACCCATTCTCACCCCACCGCGCGGACATTATCAACCTCATTACTATGTTCAATGAACCACGGTGCGGACGTCTCACAAACTCTCAAAATAAACCAAGAATAACGAAAATTATCACTGTCCGCTTCAGCTGCTGTGAAAGCGGTTGTTTGGCCGGATGGTTGGTCCAAATGGTCCTCGGCTACCTGTCTACCACAAATGATGCTCCGGTGATTGTTAAGAATGTTTCATTTAAATTCTTAAGATGTCCGGTTGTTTTTATTTTCATTTAATTTTGTTTTATTGCTGTTCTTCCAGGCAAATTAAGGTCGATGATCACCCTGGCAGATGTTGGTGGCGCATCTTTTCAAGCAAGTGTCATTTGAAATTAAGAAATTGCATTCTTTGTGACATCTTATTGCTTGTAATGATCGCTTCATCAACTTCTGGTCAGCATCTTTTGATGTTGTTGTCTTGTAGCTAAATTGAAAAATTGAATTCTTTGGTTCAGATGATACCTTTGCAAATGTGACTTTTAGATCTTTATGTTCGTTGGAGAAAGACAGTTCATCCAGGTGAGGCTGCACCGAACTGCAAGTTGAGGTGTGGTCTGCAGCCTTACAAATTCAACATCATCGAGTTCCTGGAAGAAACCCCAAAATATTCTCTTTGTGACTGAAGTTCAAGTTGCTTCTCATGCCATATCCCGAGGGTTTTGCAAATGAGGCCCTCGCACCTTTCCCGCTCGTGCAATTACTTGAGCTCCTGGTGATCTCAAGCCAACCCACTTTGAAATTAATGATCACATCATAAGGAATATATGGGTTTATAGCTTATTTCCAATGTTTCGGATGAATAAACAGTGGTTGTCTGCATGGGCTGGTGCTGAGGGCTGCGGTACACTTAGTCTCAGTTTGAAATAATCACCATTGGTGAATAGCATGAATTGTTATCCACAGGAAAAATGTTCTAAATTTGGTCTCTAGAAACCCATATTTATGGTATTTTTTGATGAAATTTTCTGAGAAATATAACATCATTATCTCTTAAATATGACACTCTCTGCTGGCAACTTAACTATTTTGCATGACTGAGCCTTCAAGTCATTCATGTAGAAATATGAAGGGGTCAATCTATGTTTATAAATTTTGTATTTTCATGTCCCACTGATCATTTGAAATGATTAATTTAGCCCCAATTCATCCATAAATGGCTCCCTGAAGATGGTATTCAGAACTATTTGGGGGGAATTTTTGCTCCGAATGATAATTTCAATTGACGACATGTCACTATTTGTAAACTTTGATATAATGATTTATAAGAACCATTGTTGTTGGGTGCATCCTGAGTTAATCTGTTGTCTACTACAGTATTCTTAAGTATGCCTAACTTTTGTTCTGGAACTGTTGAAAAACTCAGGTCCTGACAGCTAGAAATTGACAGACTGAATCTTAATGTCCCTGGAATGTGTTTTCTGCAAATCGGCAGCTCATCATTATCATAAAAAGAAACTTCGTCTATACTGTCACTGACGGTATTATTCTTGCCTGTTTTCTTAACAGATCAACAGGAAAAATGATTTAGAGTTTGCATATTTCGATCCAGCGATGCATGTATTCTGGCAATAACAATGTGAAACAGTCCACGACAACTATCTGCAAAATGATATTTCAATAATCGATTGAATGTCTGTATTTCTTGCAATGTTCAAAGGCATTTCAAAAGTGTAATCAGGAACATGCAGAATCAAAACAGATGACTAGTCTGTTATGTCACAATTAATTCACTTTATGTATAAAATTTTATTCATGTCAAATTTTATAACATATGCCGTGGCAGATTTTAATTAATTAGCATAACGAAGTCAGTGTTTCTAATTGATTACATCATGCCTGCTCATCGATATCAATCTGTTCTTGCTTGAAGCTCCACAGTATATATGCCTGTCGCCTGTCGAAATTAGTCCTCACTCGGGCGGAAAACAATCATAGTTCTTGTCAAAAACATACATAGTTCTTGTGAGTTGATCCATACCAAATTTATCTAATTTGAAAAGAGCTACGACAGTGTAGTTAACACATCACTTAATTAGGAGCCATTGGGATGGCTATTGGTGCCCCCTGTGTGCATGGCACAAAAGCCAGGTCGGCACATTGTCCGCCAGTGTCCTAAAAGAGGCTAGTTGTGAAACCGTCTAAATATACATTGGAGCCTCTCTGTAAAGGTTCCATTCACGTTATATAACCTGATGACCAGTGACAAGAATGTCATTAAAAACTGGTAGGCTCTAACAAGGATCTAACAGTTTTTGCATTGGTCTGTGGATCACAGTCTTCAGTGTGTCATCCACAGAGAGAGGAGGTGTCATACACTAGCGAGGAGCATGGGAAATAGGTCGTGAAATGGACAGTGTGACAGTTCGTGTTGTGACTCCGTACAGTTAGGCAAGGATTAGGATTTATGGTCTCACAGTGCATTTCTGGATATTTGTACCAAAGGATTATGGAATTATAACAATGTGATTGAGCTACCTTGTATTATTCATGGATGCAGGAATATTTTGGATTCTGGTAAATATCGATAAATGGATAATTTATGGTAAAAGAGAAGATTATAGCCAGTGTTGTCTTGATTCTTTGATTTATGATTTGAGGTCTGGGTTGAACGTAGATCAGCTGTCATTGATAGACAGTGTGATGCAGGTTTCACCCTTAAGAAAATCTTCATTTTACCATGGTAATTTTGGACGGTAAATGACAGTTTACCATGGTATAATTGGCTTTCATCATGGTAAACCTTCTTTCACCATGGTAAACCTTCTTTTACCATACCATTCACCATGGTAAAATGGAGAATATTTTTTTATAAGGGCAGTCAAGGCTTTGGGGTTTCAGTATGGTATTCAGTGATTTGATGAACACCATCTGTCCTTTGTTTTAGGGATTGACTTTCATACATGTTGCCATATACTGTTTGTTGGAAGATTTTTAACCGTGTATGCAAATTGTATGAATGTTGATGGAGCAATGATAGTAAAAGTATATGTCATCTCCGAATTTCACAAATTTTTGCCCCAATGTGGTCTTCCTCAGGCACTTTCTAGTAGAGATCCCAGAAGTGAAGTGTTGAAAGTGCTGACGCAGGAAGTCAATCTTTTTTAGACATTTTGTAATGATTTTGGGTCTCAGGGTAGATTTTTTAGTTTCCATGCAAAAATGGTGTTGTGCGAACATAAGGCTTCTCTTCCCAGAAAGGAGTTTGTCACAAGTCACCCCTGCCCACTCTAGGTTCAAGTCCATTAATTAACACCTTTCCAGTCCATACCCATGAAATGGCTGCAGTCCATCTGGTTGGCTTGGTTGCTTTTCACACATCTTCTGTTCAGTTGACTGGAGTTTTTCACAATTTTTGAAATTGAATGTAAAATATTTGTATTTTCAATGTTCCCACTTGAAGGCCTGCCTGGTGTTCCTAAGTAGGGAGCCAAGGACTCAAATAATGGGATGACAAAATTTGGTTGCTCACAAGATGACAAACCGAGAGAATCATCAGTGCATGCCCTCTTGTTTTCCAATTCTTCCTGAATTGAATTGAAAGTTTGGAGGGCTGGATGGTTTAAGATAGATGCTCATATCTGTCAGTGTTCCAGATCTCCATTTGACTGCCTCTTGATTCCAAAATCACTGAATGCTCACTTTGCTCCATGTCTAAGCTTTTCTCTCGCGGTGTTCGTACCTTTGATGTGTGAAGGACACACTTCTCTCCTCAAGAATTCGGCTGATCTTAAGCCCTTATTTGTACCCCAGGACCAGGTGGCTGAGCAAGTCATTTTATACCCCTGAATGGTCCTCGAGACAACAACAAAGGCCAAGGCAGAAGGTGGTCTCTTCAGGCTGATTTGGTTCCTCATCCAGGTATAGCTAATGCTAGCTGTGGTGTAGAAAATCTAAGAATTCAAAATGGCCTCATTTTTCCTTGTATTGTATCAGGTAGTATCTTACACCCATACACCATCTCTCAAGTTCAAAATATCATGATAATCATGAAAGTATTGAAAATAACCACTTTTGTTGCTTGTATTTTCCAGGTCCATATCTCACTCTTGGATCAGAATGACAGTCCTCCACGGTTCAGTCAGCCCAGCTATAATGTGCCCGTCCCAGAGAACGCACCAGGCGGGAGGACTGTGGCGATCATATCAGCTAAAGATGCGGACAAGGATCAGACAGTCACTTTTCAAATACTATCTGGGAATTTTGATTCGAAGTTTCGTCTTGACTCAAAATCTGGTGAGTACTTTGCTCTACCACTCCGTGTCCTTGTTTAGGCCGAGAATTACAAGGCAGAGGTCTCTTTGCAAAGTACCGGTAGCGGTACACGTATTCAGGAGTTAATTTTTGATTCAGTGTCCCATGATCATTGTACAGATAACCATGTGGAGACAGCTGACATCACATGTGGTTGTGGGCAATGATGTGGCATGAGAGATCAAATCATGACATGTCACCTGTTCCCTTGATGTAGACTTGTCACTTTGGCCCTCAGGCCTCCTTAGCTTTAGCCATATTTTAGATGTGTAGGTTGAGATCATGGCCCTGGCAATAGGGTTTGGAATTGAATCAGCATTCTAAGGAATCATGAGAATGTCAGCTGAATTCATTGTATGAAAATTAGTTGATATCATCATCGGATATATTTTTTGCAACAGAGTACACTGTACCAGTATTAAGTTTTCACCTTCCCTTTACAGGCGTCTTGACAACAACTGGGGGCCTTGATCGTGAGAAAGTGCCATCCTACAATCTGATCGTTGAGGCCTCAGACAGTGTCCACAAATCCACCGTAAATGTTCACGTCAGTGTCCAAGATGTCAACGACAATGCACCAATGTTTTCCAAGGCGAAATACTCCTTCGATGTCCCAGAAAACACACCAAAGGGTACGACCGTTTCAGCTGTGACAGCTTCTGATCCAGATGCTGCAAAAAATGGGGAGATTACCTTCTCCTATGCAACACCCTATGGCCAGGATTTCTTCACATTGGATCCGAAAACTGGGATTTTCACTGTCAATGGTCTTCTGAATTATGAACAGGTTAGTTCAGTTGGTTTAATTTCTGATGCTGTGAAGATGATGTAGCTCAATGGTTTCTTTCTGAAGTTGCTGGTGTGATGTCGTGAAGTAGATTTTGATGTAAATGCAACATACGATTGGAATTACCTTGAAGTACTACCATCAGAAACACAGGATTGACAGCTGCCCCCAGATGTAAGCATAATTTCTTGTGCAGTCTTCTAAAAATTCTCTCCGTTTACTTTCAGACTCCTCACTACATCTTGAAGGTCAAGGCCGCTGATGGTGGTAACCCATCATTATCGAGTACGGTCACCGTTTACATGAACGTACTGGACCGGAATGATAACTCGCCAATATTCGACCCAGTCACATACAATGTCGAGATCTATGAAAACGCTACCATCGGGAAAAGTATTGTCATGGTCAAGGCAACTGATATTGACTCAGGTTAGTGGAAGCAACTCCAGTGGTTGGTTTCTATAGAAAAGGCTCCCTTGGGTAATGGGTGAATTACCTTTCCATTCTTCAAGAGATATCATTTTAACACAAAACTTACGTCATCCTTCGGGGATGCGGGTAAGCCAATGAAGGATGCAGATTTCGATAAGATGTTCATGAGATGCTCATGGGATAAGCCTACATAAACCTTTAGGGATCCAGTCATACACCCTGCACAGGATATGTTCCTATACATACGCTGTACATACTCTATGCAGACTTAACCAGCTTATGTGAAAGAAAGAATTGAAAAGATTTATCCACATCGTCAAGAGTGCCTATAATTTAATGTAATGAAGTCATCAAAGTGAAACCATGATGGGAATTATGCTCTTCGAGTGGACAATTTTGTTATTACTTGATTAAACAAATAAGCAGTGACTGTCGCTTGAGAAGGCTATTTCTTTTCAAGTGGCCAGTTTTAAGACTCTTATGATTCCAATTCGAATCTATCTGATGACAAATTGTGATCTTTAGGAAGGAAAATCCATCAGACTTTTGAAGTAACTCTTTAAAATATCTATGAAACTGCAGTATAATTGCAAGTTCTTTTTCATAGGACCTTGACTCAGCCTTTTGATGTAGTTATGGACTGTAACTAGGTTGTTTACTAACTCATTTCAATTAAGACTGCACTAAACCACATTCCCTGGCATAAAAGTGTCCTCCCTGACCAGGAGCGTAATCACAGTTCACTGAGTCGTATCCAATTGAAATTTTATGGTATTATCCCTTGCACATTTTGTATCTCATGACCACCGACTTTTCATTTTGTCACGGTTTTGTATGATGGTACAAACGGCATATGGACCGTAACATGTAAAACATGAGAATTAGCCTGTCGCTGGAGTTTATGATGTGTTCGTTTATTTGCCACATGTGATTTATACAACGCAACTTCTGAAAAATCTGTGGTAATGCAGTTGTGTACTTATTCTGGTGTAGCATGTTTCTTTTTATGACCGTCACTCTTCAGAATGTGACTGTTTTGACCTTTAAACAAAAGTATATGTGTTGTAATAAAAATGTTCTTTTTTTCAAATTTGGTCCCATTATGTTGCAAAAATTTAATATGAAAAAGGCACTGGCGACGGGTTGTAGGCAACAGACAGACATTATTATCAAAAATATATACCTTGCCATAGTTCCCAGGCAAAATTGCCTCCACTCACCGCAAAACATAATGTAGGCTACCCATGCAGGCACCTGTCAACACCTTAAAGCTTAAACTATACTGATTAGGAAATAAATGAAGCACGTAATTAACTATTGGAACTGTGTTTCCCACCTAAAAATTGGAAAAAAAGAAAGTAGATACTGGTAGGTGACAGGAATACGCCCTGTGGTGTAAAACTGGAGGTGCGAGACTCACTGGACTCCATCTGGTGTGGCTGACAAAGCAATCTGAAAATATTCTGTTCAGTTGTAATTTTCATGGACAAAAACTACAGGAAAGGCTTTTGTTGCCCTGACTAGGCCTATGGTGAAACCTGCTGGGACATTTTCCGTACACCGTATGATAACTCTCCAAAGGACGCGCCATAGTTAGGGGCATTTCTCTTGTTAAAACAAACATTGCCGTGGGTCTTTACATACCCGTTTTCCTGCCTGGGCAGGGGTGGAGAAATTTTAATTGGATTTTAGCATTATGTAGAAATGTATTACAGTACTTGTTATTTGTTCAAAACTGGAAATAATACGGGGTTTGGTTAAATTAAAATTCCATTTCAAGTTAAGCTTCTCTAAATGATTGTGTGATTCATGTGACAAATATACTACATTTCCTCATCTATTGACAAAATAAACCTAAACTGTATAAATCTCCTTTTAATCTGGATTCACCAAATGAATAACTGTGTACTGAAATATCTCTATTTTGTGGACTCATTTCTGTTGTATGAAGATGAATATTTTTTGATTAGTTTGAGTAGTTCTATAAGCAAGAGTGATCACATTTGGCAGTAGGTAGGCCTACAACTGTTGACGTGAATGTATCAACTGGAGCAGAAGTCCAGTGAGATGGAATCTTGATCAATTAAGTTATTACAAGGTGATGAAATGGAAATTCTGATAATGTCAAACCCTGAGGTGAAATTCCAAGTCATTCAAAGCACTCTTCTCCATGCAAGAACCTAGTTTGATGGGTGATGGGTGGAAAATATAGGCGCCCCCTGTTCTTGATAAATTTGTGGTGGTAGCCAACTTTCTGAATCTCCACCTCTTGGCCTAATGAGCCGATCTGTTAGTATTTCAACTGTTCTGCTTCTGAAAGCCTCTTGCAACCGATGAGCACCATTCCCTGGACAAAAAATGCTCGTGGTGTGAGTTTGAGAAAGTCCTCGATCACATTATGTAAGTTGTGGAGAATCTCAATTCTTGGCAAACACGGAATTTCGTAAGACCCTTGTAAAATTTCTTCAGAATCCGTCCAGTAAAAAGCGATGAATCATTACTGGCCTCGAGCCCTTCTAAAGATAACAATCTAATCATTCCTCATCATTGACAGAAAGGGTCATTAACTTTCTCCTTCTTTTTGTACCCTTTTTCTATCATAAGGGCCAGTCATTAGATGTCTTTCACGTTGACCCTTTCAAAGAGATGATAAATGAGGACATCTCCGTTAGCAAACTCCAAGGTTTTATAGTGCAACTTTGAGACCCTTACAAAGTGGCCACTAACAAGTTGTTAAGAATAAAGGTGAAGGATTTCTAACTTGGTAATTGGTAGCAAAACTTCAAAGTCTGCAATTGAACATTCAGTGAATTATTTCTCTGCGAGAGACAATTTGTTTGCATTGTGAGAGAGTGACAATTCAGTTTTGAGACTTGTAGGGATTACATTGGCACAATGGGCTCATTTTCATGTAGTTGTTGTTGCTGAGATTGGATGTTACATTCAAAGGTATCCAATCCTTTGATATGCTGCTCTGTTGCAAGATTCTTACATGGGTATCTTTTTATGCAACTTAGAACATTGTATGTCAAGCATAAAACTGCTGAGGAATTTGTAACAAATTGTTCCAAAGGCAAATTCTTGTGTTAGTTAACTTTTAATTAAGATGACAGAGCCATGATTCCTGATGACCAGGGGTCCGTGGAAAGTTCCAGCCTCCTATGACATGAGAGTTAGGCAATCGAATTCATCAGAATCACACCTTGTACGGTCGGTTTCACAGCCACCGCAACTCGATGATGAGTTTCTAAAATTTAGCATCCGCATTTGTGGGGTGATCGAGGCAGACAAAAGATGACTAGTGTCGTCTTTGTGGGATGTCTTGTACGCCCCTGGCTCTTCTTAATGGCATTCTGTGATATGCCAGCTGACCTGAAACCGCTTCAGGCAGGAGCATTATTTTTAGTCCTTTTCCAAGTAATATTCAGCTTTCATTGAACCAGAATACCTGTACTTCATCATGAGTCTTGCTTACAAGTTCACAGTACGGTTAGGGTGAAATGGAGTGTAGAATATCTCCACTCTGATTGGTCAGTTTCTCTCCCTCCTCACGAGCCCGGCTCATTACCACTTTCGGCCCTTTCCCTACAATGAGGGTACCTTTCAATTGAACCCTTGTTAATTTAAAATCCTAATGTGGGAATATTTTCATAAGAAGCGTGACCGGAGGAATGTGTTACGCGAAGATATGCCAGCTTTTGATAATGAGATATTCCTAGTGATGGCGGCTTATGATGTTCAAAGCCGTGGCTCATCCGAAATAGAAATAATTTGCCTCCCTATTTCCCCTCAGGAAGTTTGATATTGTTATTAATAAAGATCAATGGTTATCTTTTCCAGTGATCTTTCTGCCAAATTGTGCGTGGAATTAGCCATGACCAGCTGTGGAAATTTCTGATATTTTAGGCAGCTCAGTTTCAACTTTCTTGTCGGTGTGCAATACGGCTGTTGGTCATTTTATGTAGGATGGAAAATGTTCGAAGATTATTTTGTTGACAACTCCCAAAGAAAACAGAAACTGTGAATTCCTTTAGCCCAGTCATGACCTAAAAATTAGACAGGAGACATCTGCCTGATGTACCACCCATGAGCCTCCCTACAGAGCCACACACAAAAAGGCGCCAGATGTACATACACTTGGCATATGTATCTTGCCCTTTTTGATGTCCTAATGATACGTATTAGTTCCACTAGCCAGCACTTGCCTGTGAAAAAAATTCCAGTAATATACGAGAAAACTTCAAGCCAAGAGGGTTGGCCAGTCATGACAACTATATACTTCAAAGCCGTTAGCTTTGTTGGTCTTGTGCACTTTTACAAGCGATTGTGTGGTAACATCAGTCGATGAGTGTCTTATCTCCTTTAGTACATCTCTTCTGGGACCATCTCATCAGGGGGTGTATGTAGGAGATGTCTGGATTGTTGAAAGTCTTGATGTGAATCAATCACCATATTAGGGCCTAATGGTTTTATTGTTGATAAGTACAACATTGCCTTTTCAGTTGATTTTGGAGCTGATCAGGATTTTTGAAGGAGCTTCTTTGTGTGACTAATTTGTTCACATCTACTTTCAAGTTCTATTCCTGTTTGGCCTTGATCTCTCATAACTGCCAAGGGCCTTGTGAGAGAAGGCAGGATGTTTCTCCCACACTGTGACT
The DNA here is from genome assembly GCA_002633025.1 of Notospermus geniculatus. Taxonomy (NCBI): domain Eukaryota; kingdom Metazoa; phylum Nemertea; class Pilidiophora; order Heteronemertea; family Lineidae; genus Notospermus; species Notospermus geniculatus. The sequence continues at coordinate 80,796 of NMRB01000065.1, forward strand.
ATCATACACCGGCAGATCTCGTGACATTCCGGCATGTCATAACCAGTCGAAGGGCATGCGCACTGCTGATTGCCTGGGGGCTAATTAATCAAGAGTGGTGACATGTGAGAAGACTTAGGCATAAATGTTGTTTGTCGAGAAGAAAAGTTTTCTGATGTTCATGCCCTTACCCCTCAGGCAAAGCCCCCAGATGAAATGGAATGTATCTTAAATGTGCTTATCAAGTAGGCCTACATGGAATGGTCAGGCAAAATTGTGTTTGAGAACGAAAGTTGTCGGCCCAGAGTTGGCAACCTGTAGTTACTTGTATGTAATAGTAAAGCCTGCAGCAAAATGTTATGACTTCCTATAGATGGGCACTTCTCATACCAGTTTGTACATCACAAAGTATAAAGCTGCAAGTCTTCAAAATAGCTTTCAACACTCACCGATGCACTGAATGTATGTACACCAAGATCATTAATACACTCTTCCTTTGTCAGCGATATCAATATACTGTGCTACATATATTACAGTATTACCACATCATTCAATACTCCCTAATCACCTGCTGTGATAAATATTATTTGTTGTGGTTGGCTGTAGGTGACAAAATCTTACAAAGATATCTGGACCATGCACGAATTGTGAATTAAGACTCCACTGTAAGCCATAATGATACTGGACTATAGAATCTCTTCATGTCCTTTAAAAAGCTTCTTAATCAAGAATCAATGTTCTTTTCAGACCACCGCAGAGTGCACTAATTATATCACTCTTTTATTTTCATAAAATTTGATATTTTTTCAATGTTGGAGTTTCAAGTATTGCTGACTCAGCTAAAATATCTTTGTTTGTGGTGTCTTTCAGGTGTAAATGGAAAGTTACAGTACTCCATCGAATCTGGTGACAGCAAGAATCAGTTCCGTATCAACAGCAACAGCGGTACCATCTTCACCACAAAGTCATTAGACAGGGAGGAGCAGGCCATTTATACCCTTGTCGTCAAGGCAACAGACCAAGCTAAAGACACAAGGGATAGGTTGTCCTCTACCACACAGGTAAGGATCGAAACTGCCCTGGGGGGAGATGTGTCTCAAACTGTTAATGATTGCTCATTATTCATGAGTCATTTATCAAAGCAAACTTTGATGAAAATGTAGATAGTTGCTACAGCAATGATTGTCAGTTAGAACCCCATTTTCTGGATAAAGACAACAGACATCAAGAACATTTCATTTGTTAAAGCCCCACAGTATTGAATTTTACGATATTTTCAAAAAGTTAGGAGAGTGCGCATAGAGGTCCCATAGCCTCGTGAAGGTCCCCAGAATGCTTGCCTGATACGCACTTCACAGAATCAAGGCCTAGTTTTCAGCACGCATTGGAAAAACCTGCAGGGAGAGCTCTAATGTATTCTGACAGAGCGTAGTACATTTTACACTACGCTGACGTCGTGACGTCGTGCGAGAATCGCGGCGATGATTTGCACTTTTCACATTCAATACAGTGGGGCTTTAATATAATAGAAGATAATGCCCTTATAATAGAACTTAAAATAAATGTTAATTGTAGAAAATTCTCCACTTTGGTCTTCATACCCTGACCAATGTACCTTCTTTGATAATTACAGGTGACCATCATCCTAAGGGACATCAATGACTGCGCGCCGGTTTTCAAATCATCAAATGAAACAGAAGTAACTGAAAATACGCCGATCAATACCCCGGTTTATACGGTTGTCGCAGAGGACAAAGATGCCGAGAGGAATAAGTATGTCACGTACAAGTTGGTTTCTGTGCCATTTAATGCATTCTCCCTGGAAGCCTTGAATGGGAAGTTACGTGTTAATGGACCGCTAGACAGGGAAAAGATCCCCACCTATAGGTTGGTCATCCAAGCTACGGATCAGGGGAATCCGCCGCAATCCTCAACGATGGAATTGACGGTGAACATCAAGGATGTAAACGATAACGATCCGAAGTTTATCAGCACTGAGTTGGATGCCAAGGTCCCTGAATATGAAAAGATTGGAACGAGTGTGTTGAGATTAGCCGCCACTGACTTGGATGAGGGACTCAATAGCATGGTGCGTTATTTCATCACAGATGGCGATCCAAATCAGGATTTCAAAATAGATGAGTACACGGGGATCTTGCGGGTGAACAAAAAATTGGATTATGAACGAATGAGTAACTACAAGTTGACAGTACAGGCAGAGGATTCTGGGACAGATACGCGTCGCGATACGGTGCAAGTTTCAATTCGAATTTTGGATGTCAATGATTGTGCGCCATCATTCGTCGATGCGCCGTATATCGCTTTCGTCCGTGAAAACATGAAGAAGCTTCCCGTTCATGTTACCATGGTGACCGCACGTGATGATGACTCCAAGTACAATAGTATTTTGACGTACTCCATTCGTAGAGGGAATAATTCTGTCTTTGAGATTAATTCAAGCACCGGAGAAATCAAGGCAAAGATACCGTTGGACAGGGAGGCCATCTCGTCTTATCTACTGACGATTGTCGCCCATGACTCAGGTATGAAATAATTTTGGTCATTTTTCCATCAGGGTGATTACATACTAGCGTTTACTTATACCGTCTTACCGGGCCAGTGCCACTGGAATGAATTCACATTTTGAAAAAAGCCTTTAGTACCGGTACTGAGTAATGGGAATACTTCTGAAGAAGGTCAAATTCCAGAGTCTCAAGTTCCTAATAGTCAAAGTATATTTCAGATTCCCCCTCCCCTGAATATGAAACAATCGTAAAAACAGACTTGGTTGAATCTTATGGAATGTCTCCATCTATGGTTCATTGTAACTGGATGTAAAGTCTTTGTGACTAAATCATGCCTTGCTAGACATGGATAAACAAAAATCTTTTTATGTATACTACAAAAATGCAACGGAAAATATTTACCTAAACTTGCTACCCGGTATTTATATGCCAATGTAGTTTTTCCTCCTGTGTGGTTGGTGGGAAGGTTTCAGTCATGTCAGTGCTGCTACCTTTTGAACATCGTTGTAGTTTCATTAAAAGAAACTTGAACATTTTCTAATGATTCGCCATTGGATCAGCACCAGTGCATCAGGGTGTGCACTGTATGTGCGTAGTAGAGACCACTCAAGAACTCCTGTTTGTGCGGCGTTCATAAAATCAGGCCAATAGGCCCTTGAAATTTAATCAAATTCAAAACTTGCATGGATACCCTCTCTCATTGCACTCCACACCTTTCTTCAACACCTGAGCTAATAAATTGTGATTGCTAAACATGCAATGGGTCATATACACTCGTGCCTTGGCATTTCTTGGTCAATTATGACGGTTATTGAAAAATTTCCAGGAATTTTGTGTTCATCGGTGACATTTTCTGTTCGCAAGTTCCCAGTCTGAGCCCTACAGTATGCCCATTTGCAATCTCAGTCAACTAGACTTTGACTCGAGTTGTTACCCTTCACAGACCCAGTAAAACTGACTCCAACCCTCCATTTAAAATACACTCCCATCATCTTGATTGTGAAAGGGAGAAACCGCTGCGTGGGGATTTGTTGGAAGTTGTGAAACAGACCTCCCCGAACATCAGAGAGTCAGATATGTTGTTACAAACCACGCACCAATTCACCCTGAAATGCATCTAAGTGTCGCCTGGAGAACTTCCATCTTGTAAATATTTGTCATAAATTCCCCTCTCCCCTGGTGACATTGACGCAAATACCTCAGAAAATTACTCTCATTATCGAATTAGATTGCAAAATATGCCAGTTCGATGATTCTCGATTTGGGAACATTTCACTCGATAATTCTTGACGAAATTTGCTATTCTTGATCTCTCGCTATTGTCCGGTTGGTTATTTTTGTTTCCTTTAACTGTCACTTGAGGTCGTTTGTAGGTCAGTCTGAATAGCGCCCCGCCCCCAGGGTATCCCGTATTGGGGAGGTGCACATCTTGAGTGGTATCTTTGTCCGTGCATTCCTACTGCTTCTTTGTTGAGGCCAAGCAAAAAAATTTTATGTGTCTGATTTGTGGTCAGAAATTACTGTGATATTACATCTGGCACCAGCCGCTGGTGCTGTATTGCACAGTAAAGGCCCAGGTGCTCCTACAGGATCTGCACCCATGAGGAGAATCATCCTTTCACATACTGGAGCCATCCAACTTGGACAGTCCCTCCCCCCAATCTTGCGGTTATCTTGTGAACCACATCATAAACTCCCTTGGCCTTATCCGGTTATTTCGGACCCAGTGCCTGGAATGTTAACAAAGTGTTGCATTCAGACCGCTTCCTGACCATTGTGCGCCTCCTTTCTCCACAAATCGGCCCTAATTGTCGAAAAATGAGAATGTGGTGAAAAGTTGTATTTGATCTCTGGTATCACCATGGAGATCTATATTCTTCCCTAAAGATGAGGAAGGGGGCAGGTTGCCCCTCTTGATACAGTTCTCTGCCGTCTTCATGGTGGTTTTTTTGCAATGCGAATATGGAACTTTTCATGTCTTGGGATCCATCAACCAAGCAGAGGCTAGTTTCAAGTGGTGGAAAGCTTATCCCCCCTGCCCCTCCCCCAATGTCCTGGGTTTGTTTCCCTGTCTTGTCCTTCAAAAAGATGACAACGTACACACCCACAAGGGTTAATCAAAGTGTACAGGTGGGGTACAATTAGGACATATGTCAACAACAGTATATTAATTGATTCATTTGTAATTAGAACCACTGACTTGATGATGGCATTATCAAAGCTGCAAATCTCAGGCGATGTGGTCTAGCAAGCTGTGGGAAAGCACTTTTGTGGTGAAAAAGACATCCAGCTCCATTGTAAACATTGCCTCGTTTCACGTCTTATAATATGAATCCAATGGATCCAGGTGCATTTACAAAAAAGACATCCCACATCCCCACTACCACTTCAACATACCGGTACTTACACGGTGCTTGTGAAAAAAATGTGCGTCAATAGCTGGTTGTCGTCTCTTGCTCTGTATCAATGCCTCTTCAACGCAGACTGGCATTAATTCTTTAGGTACGTCTGCGCAACAATGGAGGAACTGTTATTTTCACTGCCTACCTTGACAATATTTGACATTAAGCATATTTTTTTGATAATCTTTCAAAGCTATGATTCTCGCTCGCATATGCTGTATTGTAAGAGCGTGTCCATTTTGAGAAAATGGAAATGTCAGTGCTTGTCACCGCTGAGCTTGTCGATAATACGGTAGATTCACAGCGTGAACAACTCAATGCGAGCTACGGAAAAGTACAGAGCAGCAGTAACCTTCCGTTGCAAAACGTCCCCTGCAATCCCGTGTCCACTTCATTAATCAATACATACTCTGTATTATTATGAATGGTGTATGTATTTCTGGCTCAACCTTATTCTCATAACTAAATGAATTATAAATAGCTGATTGATATAGCCATGAGGTGCAACCCATTCAATGATATGTTTCATTATCATTAAGTGCGAGGGAAAT
>NMRB01000065.1:89335-114904 GCA_002633025.1 Notospermus geniculatus
TAATTGATTCATTTGTAATTAGAACCACTGACTTGATGATTGCATTATCAAAGCTGCAAATCTCAGGCGATGTGGTCTAGCAAGCTGTGGGAAAGCACTTTTGTGGTGAAAAAGACATCCAGCTCCATTGTAAACATTGCCTCGTTTCACGTCTTATAATATGAATCCAATGGATCCAGGTGCATTTACAAAAAAGACATCCCACATCCCCACTACCACTTCAACATACCGGTACTTACACGGTGCTTGTGAAAAAAATGTGCGTCAATAGCTGGTTGTCGTCTCTTGCTCTGTATCAATGCCTCTTCAATGCAGACTGGCATTAATTCTTTAGGTACGTCTGCGCAACAATGGAGGAACTGTTATTTTCACTGCCTACCTTGACAATATATTTGACATTAAGCATATTTTTTTGATAATCTTTCAAAGCTATGATTCTCGCTCGCATATGCTGTATTGTAAGAGCGTGTCCATTATGAGAAAATGGAAATGTCAGTGCTTGTCACCACTGAGCATGTCGATAATACGGTAGATTCACAGCATGAACAACTCAATGCGAGCTACGGAAAAGTACAGAGCAGCAGTAACCTTCCGTTGCGAAACGTCCCCTGCAATCCCGAGTCCACTTCATTAATCAATACATACTCTGTATTATTATGAATGGTGTATGTATTTCTGGCTCAACCTTATTCTCATAACTAAATGAATTATAAATAGCTGATTGATATAGCCATGAGGTGCAACCCATTCAATGATATGTTTCATTATCATTAAGTGCGAGGGAAATACATATTGGGCCAGTTCAAGAGCTGTCAAATGCAACTACAGGGGGTGTGCCAACTCGCACTGTTCTATGCGGCTGTGTGTCACTGTTGGTGCTCAGCCATTTTGTTCAAGTATACTGGTCTATTATTTATCTTTGTGGGCCATTTGCCTCAATTTAGGTATGAAGCGGCACCCCAAGTAACTCCAAATAGAGGCATTGCATTGTGCAGCCACCTGGTGTCTGTGAAAGAAGTTATTGATCAGTTTCAGAATAGTAACCAGCAACAACTTATGTCTTCTGCAGGTAGTCCAAGACTGAGTGGTACGGCAACAGTCAGCGTTTTCGTGAAAGACGTCAATGATCATGATCCTAAATTTGAGAGGAATGCCTACACTGGGTATATCGAGGAGAACGTTGCGCCGTTTGCCAGCATCACTGCTGTCCATGCGTCTGATAAAGACGAAGGTGTGAATGCAGAAGTTAGGTAAGAAGTGATACTACTCTTGTACGAAGTCAGTCCCAGATATTGTCTGCCCTCCATCAGCTCATTTGGAAATTGACTCCCTGTCGGAATGGCACTATGTCGCTTCCAGGTTCAATCTTCATTTGGACCAACTTTCGTTCATGTGATACTGATGTCATAGAGAGTCACCCTCTATCTGATAGAGGGTGACTCTCTATGACAGCACAAGTTTTTCCTGGCACTCCGAGGTCCTCTCCTCTACGTAAAATAAACCCAGTGTTGTGTACAGAGCTAGTATTGCTGTGTTTGGCTCAGCTCTCCATGTTTCAAAACCCTGTCTTGTGTGTTCCAGGTACCGCCTTCTCGACAGCATGGGAAACAGATTCACGGTCAATCCAGCCTCGGGCCTCATCATGACAACCGCCACCCTCGATCGCGAGCATCAGGATCATTACAAGCTGATCGTTGTCGCATCAGACAGTGGCAGCACTCCACGTTCTAGCACCGCCTCCGTTACCATCTACGTTGAGGACAAGAATGACCATGCTCCAGAGTTTGAACACCAGGCTTACACAGGGTACATCCCAGACCAGACCAAAGCTGGGGATTTTGTTATTGGGCTGACTGCAGTAGATCAAGACATCGGACCGAACTGTCAAGTCGTCTATGCACTTACCGGTGGTGATTCAGCGAAATTTTCAATCAATGAAAACAGTGGCGTTGTCACAGCTAAGGAGCTCCTGACAAGGTCTTCGAAACCCCAGGGATACAAGTTCACAGTCCGTGCCACTGATAGGGTAAGTGTCAGATTGCTCGGTCCTAGATGCTTCAACATAATATGCTGCCTCAAGGCCTTTGGGCTGTCTGATAAGTAGAATGCATTCACATATTTTCCGAAGTTCTGGCAAAACGAACAGGATGATAAAGTTTCTTATCTTCTCTTTCAGGGTACTCCATCCATGTCAAACACATCAGTCGTCGACATAAAGTTTAGAACTGGGACCATTTCCAGCACACCGATTTTTGCCGCTGGCCAGCGATCATTCGATTTGTCAGAATCCAAACAAGTTGGTCACACCGTCATCACAGCCATGGCAACGTCACCGATCGGCGCTGACCCCATCTCCTATGACATTATCGGTGGTAACATTGGACAGACGTTTGAGGTTGGTGTTCGTAGCGGTGAGGTCAGGATCGCCAAGGGACTTGATTATGAGATCACTCACAGTTACAGCTTATGGATTCGTGCACAAGATAGCCGTACTCCACCTGGGTCTTCACTCATGTCAATTACAATCAACATTGAAGATGAAAATGACAACCCTCCGAAGTTCGATCAGAGTTTCTACAACACTTCGATCATGGAGGCATTACCATCTGGACAGCCGTTGGTGACTGTCACAGCCAAGGACGCAGACTCAGGCGTGAACAAGAAAGTAGTATTCTCAATTATAAGTGGAAACACTGGGAATGCATTCAAGATTGGCTCAGAAACAGGAGCTGTTAAGACTGCAGTAAGGCTGGATCGTGAAAACCTTGACCAGTACACATTGATAGTCAAGGCAGCAGATCAGGGCCAGCCACAGAAAACTGCTACGGCAACAGTCCTTGTTAGAGTCGAAGACAAGAATGACAATTCACCGAAGTTCACAAAACTTTTTATTACTCAAGTCCCAGAGAATTCTCTCAAGGGTCATTTCGTCATTAGAATCACATCATCAGACACCGACATTGGGCAGAATGCCATCGCAAGGTATTCTTTCGGTCAGCCGAGCACCAAGTTTGCCATCGACAAAATGAGTGGAAATGTGACAGTGATCGGTGACCTTGACCGTGAGGTTGAAGATGAGTACGTCCTCAAGGTGTTTGCAACTGATGGCGCTTGGCGAATCTCTACCACTCTCACGATTTTCATCACTGATGTCAATGACCACACTCCAGCTTTCTCTAAACAGCACTACGACTTTGATTTCAAAGAATTGCAACCGCGGGTGGCACTCGTCGGTACAGTGTATGCAAATGATTCCGATGGTCGCGGCGTCAACTCTGAAATCGCCTACTCACTGAAACAAGATGATCCAAACTTCCGCATTGATCCCAACAGTGGCGAGATCTACTCAAAGAATAGCCTGACGTATATCCATGGAGAGAGTGGTCCATCTGCTAAGAATAAGCACTCGTTCGTCCTTGTGGCATCTGACAAGGGCAACCCATCAAGATCAAGCGAGGCAACTTGTACGGTCACAGTCATTGATGCCAATAACAATGCACCGATCTTCAAGAAGACCAGCTACCTAACTGCTGTCCCTGAGAATGCGAAAATCAGTGAAAGATTGATTCAGGTAGTTGCAGAGGACAAGTTGGACTATGGCGTCAATGCTGAGGTTGAGTACTCGAAGGGAAGTGGGAACGGATCAGAGTATGTCCGTGTTGATTCTAACACTGGTTGGGTGACTGTGGCCAAATCACTCAGCGGTAAAAAGGACCAAGACTTCACTTTCATAGTGACGGCAAAAGATAAGGGTACCCCAGTCAAGTTTTCTCAGACGACGGTTCGCTTACGGGTCACTGGTGTCAATTATTACACTCCTCGGTTCACATCGACAAATTTCCAGAGGACTATCAAAGAGGATAAGCCTGTTGGCACCGTTATTGCGATAATCAAGGCAACAGATGATGACACGGGAATGAACGGTATTGTGGAATATTCCATCAGCAAGGGCAACGAGCAGGGCCTGTTCCAGATGAACAAGAACACTGGCATGATTACTGTCAAGGCCCCTCTTGATTATGATGCCGTACCTCTTCATAGGCTAACCGTGGTAGCCAAAGACCAGGGCCTTATCTCTCGCCAGGCTTCAAGAGTCTTTACCGTCTACTTGGAAGATGTGAACGACAATCCGCCAAAGTTCAACCACAGCAGATACGATGCGTATATCCCGGAAAACTCACCCATTGGGACAACGGTCATTCCTTTGAAAGCATATGATGCCGACTCGGGTCGTAATGCTGTCATTGAATACTCAATCGTCGGTGACAAGGATGCGCAGAAGGTCTTCTCCATGCGAAGCTCGAGTGGTGAACTCATCACCCAAGTTCCAGGCAACCAGCTCGACTATGAAAACAGAAATGCGTACCAGGCGACCGTCATCGCGAGCAATCCTAATAGTCAGAAGCAAAGTACAGCAGTTATCGATATCCATGTGACAAGCGTCAATGAATACAAGCCGAAGTTCTTACAGAAGGAGTACAGTTATGTTGTTAGTGAGTCTGCAACTGTTGGAACTTCTGTCGGCAAGGTGTTTGCCTCTGACCAAGATACTGGAGAAGATGGTATTGTCTATTATTACCTGATGAGTGAGAGCAACAACAAAGGCTTTAGAATCGATCCAATAAGTGGGAATATCTATGTCACCAAAGCACCAGATCGCGAATCACAAGCATCAATAATTCTCGACATCATGGCAAAAAATCGTGGTCCGTTGCGTGGTGATGATGCTGACCATTGTAAAGTTCGTCTCGTAGTCCAAGATGCTAATGATGCACCGGTATTCTCTAAAGAAGTGTATGATGCCCTGGTCAAAGAAGATGCCAGCATTGGTTCTAGGGTGACTGTCGTGACTGCAGTCGACAAAGACCTGAAGCCGGAACATCGTCAGTTTTCATTCCGGATCCTCGACAACAACCCTGGTAATGTGTTCAGTATCAACGCTCAAACTGGAGAGGTGACTGTTGCTGGGAAACTGGACCGCGAGTCGCTGTCGTTGTACAATGTGACCGTCGGAGCAGTTGATACTGGTGTTCCGCCTCAAACCGGATCTGCCACCGTCAAAGTTGTCATCGACGACGTCAATGATAATGGACCATTCTTCATCCCAACAGTGCCAATTGGTTATCTCACAGAAGAGGAAACACCCCCTGCAAACATCATGGTTCTCACCTCTGTGACCTCTGACCCTGATCTCTCACGCAATCAGGGCCCATATAGATACAGCATTCCAAGCAGTAGTCCACTCGCTTCCAAATTCCAAGTCGATGCCGCATCTGGAATTTTATCCTCAAAGGTTCGCCTGGATCGAGAAAAAGAGCCTCATTATTTGGTCCCAGTCGTCGTCAAGGATGGTGGCTCCCCACAGATGTCTTCTACGTTGACAGTGCGCGTCGTGATGCGTGACATTAACGACAGTCCGTCGTTACCAAGACCGTTGAATATCCTTGTCTTTAGTTACCAGGACCAATACCCTGTTGGAAAGATTGCCGAAGTTCATCCAGTAGATCCAGACACTGTTGGGACTTACTCGTGTCGTAAGATCCAGGGCTCGGACTTGTTCTCCATACCAAATGCCTGTGACCTGCATGCCAAGAAGATCACCCAAGGAAACGCCTTCAGCTTGAAAGTTGGCGGAAGTGACGGAATCCACGCTGAAGTTTCCTATGAAGTTAGTTTGCTGTACAAGACAATCGACAACAGTACGTTGGCCAATACCATCATCATTCAACTGGAGAACATCATCGCTGAGAACTTCCTTCAGAACTCTTATGTCAATTTCATGAAAGCTACAAAAGAGATGTTCACGACATCTGATCATGTACTGTTGTTTGGTATGGATGAGGTGGCAACACATTTGAATTTGTTGATAGCCGTTAAGAAGAAAGATGGAAAGTATGTTTATGCTTCCATCTTAGAGACTTTGTTCAAGAACAGCCAGTCTAAGATTGAAAGTGAGGCTGGTGTGAGGTTCAAGGTCATTGGTCTCAATCCGTGTGGAGACAATCCGTGTATGAATGAGGGAGAATGCAGTAATTCCATTCAAGTGTACGCTGGCATGAAGATCACATCGTCTCAGTCATTGGTGATCACAGCTCCTGATAACAATGGTGGATTCACGTGCACTTGTCGTGACGGATTCAGCGGCCCGTACTGCAATATCTCCGAGAACAACTGTCAGAACAATCCATGTAAAAATGGCGGCCACTGCCACACTCTGCCGAATGGTTCAGATAAATGCGACTGTATGTCAGGATGGGAAGGCACAGTCTGCGAGAAGGACATTGATGAATGCCGCCGTAATCAGCCTTGTCGAAATGGTGGCGCGTGTTCCAATACAGCGGGATCCTACAAATGCTCCTGCAAGCAAGGATATTCAGGCAATAACTGTGAAGTGAAGGTCGACTACTGCAAGGGGACCGTCTGCAAAAATGGTGGCACATGTCTCAGCAAGATTTCAACTTATGAATGCGAGTGCCCGTTTGGAAATGCTGGAAGGAACTGTGAACACAAAAGCATTGGGTTCAATGAGGTATCTTACATGGAGTTCAACATGCTCAGCGAGATGGACAACTCAATCATCATTGAATTCGCCACAGTGATGCAGAATGCCTTGCTTGTCTACAACGTTGGGAATAAAAACAAAGACCCGAAGAAAGAAGAATTCCTGGCATTGGAGATCATCAATGGGAAGATTCGCTTCTCCTATGCGCTCGGCGATCCCACGACGACAAGAATTTGGGTGCAGAAGACGGTCAGCAACGGGAAGTGGCACCGGGTCTTGGCAACACGGCAGAGTCAGGTATGTAGTGAGAAAGTGTGTAACTGTCAGGAGATACCTGATGTTGAATTCAAGAAAATACTTGGCGTAATCATTTGATGATACTAGAATAAGATACCTTGCTAATTGAGAACTTTCTACTTTGGAAATATCTGACTGTGTGCCTCTGTTTTTTGCAGCAAGGGTTTGTCTCCGTCAGTGAGTGCCCTGAAGATTCCTTCGTGTGCGATAAATGCCAAGACAGCTCCTGTCAGAATTCCTCCTCGGCTGCAGCATTCAGTAGCCTCAGTGTCAAGAACCCGCTCACGATAGGTGGCGTCCGTGACCTAAAGATGATCCTCGACCACATACACCAAGTTGAGACTTACGACTTCGTCGGTTGTATGCGTAACATCACGATTGATGGGAAGGACCTACTGGCCGAGCCGCCATTGGCATCAAACTTCACCACAAACACTTGTCCGCGCTCGAAGCAGGGAGCATGCCAGAGCAAGAGCTGTGGTGATGGAAAGTGTGTGGATGATTGGGGATCTGCTCGTTGTGAATGTCCACCAGGGAAGGTGCCACCTGATTGCAAATCTGGTGAGTTTTCACTTGTATCATTCTGTTCTCATGTTTGTCCTATTGCCAATTTGTACAACCAGTTGTTTGTATGGTATTTTATGATTCTTTTATGTCTTGTTCTTACAGCCATTGAGCCATTTTCATTCGGTGCCAATGCCCGTGTGATTTTCAAACCAAAGGAAAGTTACAAGAGGGAGAAGATGTTTGAAGCAGCCAGGACGAATTCCCGTAAGAAGCGTTCTGTACCAGCCGCTGAAGAAAAGGTCTCGTTCAGGATAAGGACACATGCTGAAAATGGGTTGCTGTTTTATGTGGCCAGCGGCAGTGATTACACAGTCCTCATGGTAAGTGTAGGACTTAGATGTATGATGGGGGTTGATCAGAAATAAGTGTAAATAAGTTTTGCAGATGGGTTTCCTTTACAGAGTTGCTTGCTTCTGAGGGGCAAATATGCACAAAACCTCCTTTTAAAGGAGGTTTTGTGCATATTTGCCCCTCAGAGCAGTATGGTGTCTTGAAGATACAATGTTTGTTGTGATATTTTTGTTCATGCCTGTCTGTTTTACGTTGATGAATGTCATGATGACTGTTGATCGAAATCTGCTTATACTGCTCCTTAAATCAGTCAAACTTTTTCCCTGCAGGTTTCTGATGGTTCTATCCAATATGGTTCAGTCACTAAGGGAAGAAAGGCCACTCTCTCTGTCCCTGATGAGAAAGTCAATGATGGATACTGGCACAATGTGACCTTAAGCACCTCAGGAGGTCAAGCAGTCACCTTAGACGTGGACAAGAAGACAGCCTCAAAGACGTTCCGTTCCGTTCACAGCTTCCTGGGACTTGATGTCACAGCCATGTCTGTCGGAGGAGCTAGTTCTGCGTTAAAATGGGATGGGCAAGAACTTCAGGGTAAGTATAATCAATCAGTCACTGCGGGATTCCAGTGAAGTCTGAAGCAGAATTTCTTTCAACTACAGTTCACTGCTATGAAGTCCATCAAATGTTTGGTCACGAACTCTTCTGCAAAAAGTACTCAAATATCTATTCGTTGATTTCAGCTTTCAATGGATGCCTCTCACACTTCAAGCTGAATGACAAGGTGCAGCCATTTTCGGGTTCGACAGAGCGTTTTACTATCGTGGCAGTTGGTGGAGTCGCTAAGTCTTGTCCTGGTCCCAATGCCTGCCTTCCCAATCCATGCAAAGATGAAGAAAAGTGTCAAGTGGCAGGTGAAAGCTTCCAGTGTGTGCCACGAGTCGCACCCACAACACTCAACATTGGAATTATTCTCGTTATCGTCTTCTTCATCATATTAGTGATAGCGATCATCATCAGTGTTTTGATCATACGGAGACGCCGCATGAAAAAGGACGTGCCGAAAATTAACGGGAATGTAGTCATGGGGAATAAGCACGTCAACGATAGCGGGCACGCCAACCAGAGCTATCAGGATTCGGGATACACAGAAAATGGTGAAGTTTTGTCCGATGTCTTCATTCGGAACCACATTGCGGAGGAGCTCGCCAATAAAGCATTCAATGAACGAAATGTTGACAGTCCTCATTCACATACGCATCCAGATATCATAGAGCCAGAAAAAATGACTCGACGCCCAAATTCGCCGGCGCCTGTCCGCATGGATGATGGGACTGTGATAATAGAAAATGGTGAAGCTATGGGTTTTGAGGAGTCGCCAGAACTCTACGATTTAGAAAATGCAAGTAGCATAGCACCACCCGATATTGACATTGTGAAACATTATAAAAAGTATCGGAAATATAACGGCAATCCAAACTTGCCATATTTACCTAGTCATTTTAGAAACAGTCCTAATATTCATAATATGAACAGGGACAGCCCAGTAAGTGTCTCACGGCAAAGTCCAAACATTTTAGCAGAAAGTCCCACCATCTTAAAAATGCAAAACACGCCAATAAATCGCCAGAGTCCACTCAGTGTACCTGGCGGAAAAAGTCCCATGCCAGTGCAGGGATATTCAACTCCGGTCCGCCAGAGTCCACTCGGGCATTTGCCCCGACAGGGTCCTAAATCCATTGGTGCTAGTCCATTGACTTTACCGTCTACACAAATTCGGGATAGCAGGACAAATTCTGAACAGAGTATACCACATCCTGCAGGACGGAGTAACAACAGTAACAGTTCACAAAGTTTACCATCGCATGATCCACGTGCCCGGACACCAAACAGACTTGCAAACGGCCACGCGCCGCGCCCAAATAGCCGCATGGGTAAATCGAAACCGGGACAAGTTAAAGGACTAACAGTGGAGGAGATTAATCGATTAAATGCTCGTCCTTTGATTGCCACGCCACCTAGCACAATAGACGCTGATCAATCATCCACGGATGGTGGCCCTCCGCCACGCTATAAGGATCTTTTTGAACCCGCTGGACTCTTAGAGCCGCCGGAGTCATCCTCTGATGATGTTTCAGACGATGATTTCACGTGTTCAGAATTTGAATATGACAATCATGAAAAAATCCGAACAGACTTCGACTCAAATATCATGATTTTTCCCAAGGTTCAAGAGGAGGATGAAAATGAGGACAGTCCGATGGAATCAAATCGAACATTCTCGGGCGATGAGTCAGCACGCGGGTCGCTAAGTACGCTGCTCGTCTCTGATGAGGATGCACCCAAACATGTACATCATCAGAAAAATTTAGGCGGTGCTTTCAATTGGGATTACTTGCTAAACTGGGGTCCCAGCTTCGAGAAGCTTGTTGGTGTTTTTCAGGACATTGCTGAATTGCCTGATGCTAATGCCGTTCGTCACCAAGAGGCCATCAATGATTCAACCAATAAGCATGAGGAATACGTGTGATATGTTAATGGCCATGTGTGATCTCAGGACTCTTTTGATTGGCTCAGCTGTGTGAATACTGCTGAACCATAATGTGGAATGCCTTTCTATTCCAAATGCTAAATTTCAGCCCTTCTGAATCTCTGACTTCGGGCGCTGTGCCATTAGTCCCTTCCTTGGTGAAACGGGCTTCGCAGTACGTACAGCAACGGGTGACAGCAAATTGTGTTATGATACAGAGTCCATGTTATGAAATTGGGATACTTGTTGCTGATGTGGAGATGTTTTCAGTTGTTTTAATTTTATGCCACATAATACTTAAGGAAGTTAAGGATATTCATTACTTCTTGTTCAAAACCCTCGGTGAGATTTTCCGAAACATTCCTTTTTGAGATACGGTAACTCTTTGTGTCCGACCATATTGTTTATATGATACGTAACATACATGTCCTTTGAACCTTCTTGGGTAAATTTCAGCACAGCTGTTTTAAAAAGATTTTCGCCTTTTCGAGATTTATAACAGTTTGAGTTGTAACAATCCGTCCTTACGAAGTCAAGGGTCATTCCATAAATGTTGACACATTTTCTGCTGAGAGCAGTGTCATTATGCAAAACTCTCTGATATACATGTACATAAAGACAATCAGTCACCACTCATCCAGCCCAACATGAATGCAGTTCATGTTTTGTTGGCCGTCATTTATCAAGCTTTGTACATAAACCAACGAATGCAAAAACAGGCGCGAGTTCTCTTCAGATTTTCATGATAGATGTGTATCAGAACACCAACAATGTGACGCAATATTCATTCCATTTACTCAGTGAGTAAAAACACTTCAAATGAAGCCTATGTATGTGCCAAGGCTTCTATTTTAAAGCATTGTTTAGTATTACCGTATTGCTTTCTACTAATTTCTTCATTAGTAGTGGATATTGAAGATATTGTGTGTTTTATATTTTGTATCAGGTGAATTAATTGTAGTTTATTTATGAATTTTGAACCAAAAATTGCCCTCCTGCTCACCTCAGTCTTGAGTGTTTTAACACATGTACAGGTAAACATATCATAAGTGAAATGTACCGTACATGTACATGTAGCTCAGAGGCATAAGACCTTTTAGGTTGAGGTGGGTAATAAGGGCCTATGCACCGACTTGCCATTTTAAAATGGGAGTTAGAATTACATACCAAACATGAGCATTTATAGTGAAAAAGAAATTGTGTGTTGTTGTCTTATCCCCAAATACTGCACGGTTTTAATGGATTTTACACCAACTAGAGGATCTGGAACTCCCTACTCTCATGCTTTGAATAAGGCCACTTTCCATTTCTAGACCATACCATAACATGAACCGGTACAATGGCACCAGCAGGTATTCAGATTGACTTAGTTCTGCCGGCAGTTTTGGTCACCACGTTGGTGGCGTACTGAAGCCATACACCTCGAATACTGCTGAATTATGTAACTCTATTCAAAGCACATGTACAATACCATACCAAACCATGTGCTTTGACATGTAGGATGGTGCAGGTGATGAAATAGAAGCCATGTTTGTAATTATTCGATAAAATCCCGCCTGTAAATAATGACCTGATATCATGAGTGCCGTCCATTACTGGCGACTGCCAAGTGAAAACGTCCACTCCATATCATGAGGCTGCGTCCACTCTTCATTCGTTTCATTGGTCACCAGACTCATGTTGAAAGCGATCAAAATTGACATGCAATTCTTCAAGTGTTCCAGGTCACACACAAACCTGAAATTTTGTATCCATTGGCCTAGATCTGAACACAATTTTTCAATATGAGTCCAAGCAATATTTCAACTCCAAAGTACGATTTCAAGCGGTGAATTTATAAACAAGTCGGTCACAAAGCTTGTGTTGAATGCAAAGCGTTCCCAATGTCTTGGAATATTGCATAATGTTCACCATTACCTGATTGTATATAGCTCACTTTGTATTGTTTCGAGACATAGAGTGAAAGTTGGCCAATGTACGAATATTTTTACTAATATTTTATACTTGCTCCTAATTCTGATAGGAGCTTTTATTTATGAGAGAAAGTTCAAGTGTAAAAAGTACAGTAACATTTGTGAAATAAAATTTCATGAAATTTACATGTATTTCGTTTTACTTAGTTTCTTATTTTGGAACCAAAGACAGAGAGGTGGTGAAGGAAATGGAGGTAGAGTGACTATAGTACGTTTAAGTCATCTGGAGCTCGATGGGCGTATGTCAATCAAACCCTTAGTAACTAGACCACAATGAACTTAGGGTTTACTCTAAACGGTTCAACGCACATTGTTTTCTAACCAGCTGAACCTTGGTTTGAAATTGAACATACAACTAGACCTTGATTTGAAATTGAACACAGGCACAGGCGTGGGATTGGCTGGAAGTGTCCTGTCAATAAAACGCATGTCAATAGCCAGAATTCATCAACAATACCAAGGTCTGCCTGACAACCGAAGGTCCGCCCATCGAGCTCCAGATGACTCAAACGTACTATAGGCCTATGGGTGAGAGGCCAAGGGATGAGTTGGGTAGTCTGTGGCCAATTTTGACTCTAAACGAGGAGTAATTCTGTCATTTGTCAGAGATATTCAACAATGGAATTCAACAATGGGGTGATCAATGCCGACTCTTCCATTGTTTGGACTGAAGTTTAAAGCTGACGTGAACGAACAAAAAGCCCCATGCGACGAGCAAGAGAAATACAAACGCCCTGCAAACACCTCAGACGAAGGCTCAGAACATGATAGACCCCACGACGCCAGGAGGGCGCCACCTTATTTTTCTTCAGGCAACAGAGCTGTCAACATCTCCGGATACCTCGTACACAACTCAAAGAAAAGAAAAAAATGTAATCATTTAGACGGGATTCGAACCATCGACCTTGTGATTTGTAATCCACCGCTCTATCCAATCGGCCAACGAGCCAGCTGACAGAGACATGATTTGTGTTTGTCATGGACGTAGGCCTTCGAATAAGGCCTACGAATACTACGAATAAGTGAAAATATGGGAAGTGTTCCAACAAGTCCGCTGGCCGAATGGGGAACACGGTGGAACAGAGATAACAAGGCGCGGGTTCGATTCCCTGCTGGGTCAAACTTTTTTCTTTCAAAAAAAGTGTTCAGCAGGAGCTCACCAGAGGAGCTCACCTTGACAGCTCGAAGACAAATAAGGTGGCGCCCTCCTGGCCTCATGGGGTCTATCATTTTCTGAGCCTTCGTTTGAGGTGTTTGCGGGGCGTTTGCAATTCTCTTGCCCGTCGCATGGGGGCTTTTCGTTCGTTCACGTCAGCTTTAAAGGGACCATATAGAGCTAGCTATTAGGCTCATATCAGTGTGGTCACTTCATCATATGTGGCATTAGCAACTAACAACCTAAAGATTTTGGCTGAAATGTTGATGTTGAGTGTATTTTGTCAGACTTCGATTTTTATGCCAAGCAATCGAGGTAATGAGCATATCCCTTTAAGGGCCATTATTTCACCTCTGAGAAGGGGCAGGACTTTTATGAAGTTGCAAATTATCTGTAGAGTCATCCAATGAACTATCCAATGAACTCACAAGTTGGCACAGGCACTGGTGGTGCTCCTTCACATGCCAGTTCAAAAAACTGCCACAGAGCCTACTTCCATGAAAAAAATCTCAAGTGACAAACAAGGCACCATGAGTTGCCTAGAAGCATCTGCTGCACAACTGGATTGTTGCTGCTGAGGCCAAAGGCCCTCAGTGTGAGATACCGCCATTTAAAGAGGAAACCAACAAGAAATCTTCTTAAGAGGCTTTATTTACATAAGAATTTCATGATACATCAAACCTGGAGCAGGGCTGCCATCTATGCTCAAAAACAAGTATCGATTCAACAGTCAGCCCTGTGGGTCGGAAGGCAGTACACAGCTTGGACTACATGTCATATTTACCTTGAAATCCACACAAGTCTCATACAAGAAATGTCAGGAGATCGGTTTACAGGAAATCAGATTACCGGTACATCAGTCAGGATCCTTGATAATTGGCCAACGAATCATCGCCGATACAAGGTTGTGTCGTTTGCTAAACCTTGTTCGATTATCTGCAGGTCCCCTAAATCCTCTTTGATGATATTGATTAAATGCTGCAGACCCTCTTGCTGTTGTTTCAAATGCTGAAAGAGGGCACAAAGCATATTTCAAAGTTGAGGACACTACTTGAAGCAGTTTACGCAAGAAAAGGTATCACAACTTGGCTCTGTTTACAAGCAGTTCTGCATTGTGCAATCAGCACACTTGAACACGAACCTCTCCACACGCTGGCAGTACAAGAACTCTAGGTATATGTGTATGTGTCACATGCACATGTACTGCTGCATATCATGCTAACATTACTCCTAGTGCATTGATTATTGCCGGGCTTTTATCAACATTGTACTTGGCAAAATCTTCTCACCTGTTTGACCTCTTGTTGGAAAGCTGGGTCCATCTGACACGGAATATTCGCCCGAGCTGACAATGTGTGATTCTGCATCCTAATTTGTGACATCAGTTCATTCAGACGACCCTGAAATAAACAAGAAAACATATTATATTGTTCTTGTCAGAAAAACACGTCTACAGACTTATCATTTCCATCATATAATCCAGGAATATGATGCATTTTAGGAAAATTCTGGGCAGACGTAAACTTCCAGAACAAGA
Organism: Notospermus geniculatus; assembly: GCA_002633025.1. NCBI lineage: Eukaryota > Metazoa > Nemertea > Pilidiophora > Heteronemertea > Lineidae > Notospermus > Notospermus geniculatus. Next base: position 104,189 of record NMRB01000065.1, read on the forward strand.
TGAAAACCAACAAAACGTACTTTAAACTGTGTTGGGGCATTCAGTTCAGCTTGTAAAGTCTCTAACCCAACACGTAGTTGCTCTTCATCTGCCTGGATCGCATAGCCAAGTTTACGATGCGTTTCCTGGCGCACCATGACTTTCAGAACCCGGTGACCAAGCTCCAAGTATTTCCTCTTGTATTGTTCTGTCCTCGCTATCGTGTTGGAATGTTGGCGCTGTAATTCAGCAATATCACTAGAGATAATCTGAAAAGAAAGGTCTTTGATGGATCAGACATTTCGAGGTATTGTCAGGCCTAGAAGGAATGAAAGTACAGTTGAATTTTCCCTGTAAACCCCCAAACATTACAGCCACCCCATGAACAAAGAGGTGTGCCAGCATTATACTCACATCAAGTCTGTTCTGGTGAAGTTTAGTCTGTTGTTCCTGATGCTGAAGTCTTTTGAGTAACTCTGAGAAGCCTATCATAGGTACTGGTATAAGCTTGGAGGGGTTTGGATTGTCCAGCTTTGCCTGGTCCCACAGCAATGGATCAATTCCTGAAGGTACATGTAGACAGAAACTTCTCTAGAATAACATTGTAATAAAACAGCTGAAAATAACAACTGATAGACCATGGTAACTACTGAAAGATCAAATATGAAACTGACAAAGGAAAAAATCACAACAAACCTGCCGGTGGTGTATCTAAATAATGTTTCAGCTGCTCTTCAGTGAAACCTATCTTGGGGATGACCGTCTCAACATCATGCTCCGTCTGTAGTTTGGTGGCTATGTTGGGTTGGATGAGGAAACTGTTCAGTTCAGTAGCTGGGATTCTTCTCGTCGTTCCAATCGGCTGTCGTTCAAGGATGTAGATGATGAGCTCAGCCCTGAAGTGTTTTAAAATCGTTTTTTGTAAATGAACACTTAGGTCCGTATTCTAGAAGCCTCATTACTCTAAAGGTCCACTTTAAGGTTTTGTATTCTGCCCTGCAAACAATAGCTAAAGGTAAACCTTGAGTTAAGGAAGGTTCTAGAATATGGCCCTTAAGCATGACAACTTAAATGGTAAGCGCCAGGAACAATCAAAGAAAGGAAGAGAGACTTACTTGTCATCAGGTAAAGGTTTCAAACCATCCACACAAACAGACAGTGTTCTTTTACTCCCCATTAACTTGTCAAGACTGTCGACAAACTGCTGCTGTTTACTGCTGACCTCTGAATAATTCTTCTTGAAAAAAATTCCAACAAGGCCATCTTCATTTTTGGATCCTGGGAGACAACTGTAGCCCACGGCCTAAACCAGAGGAAACAGAAGATATTTTTGGTTTGCGGAGACTGATGAATCTGTCCGAGTCACTTTGGGCTTTTAGCTGATGTGGAAGAACAATATGTTAAGTGAATGATTCTGAAAAATGTACAACACCCAAGATGGATTTCATAATAATGTACCTTAAATCTACAGAACGGATTCTCAGGGGTGAAGTCAACAGCAGCATTCTGATTGCAGTAACCCTTCCCTGTCCCCCAAAAGGCTTGCAGTTGATTCCATTTGGCCAGTAATGAATCTCTCTCATCACTGTAGATAGTTGGCATTGAAACTGCTGTCACCATGTTGGCCAAGTTACTGGCTACCATTGTTTGCTGTCCAGAATCTGTACCTGGATAAGACAAGAGTATATAGCTTACAATACAAATAGCCAGTGACTAACTCTGAAGGGATAGAACGCGGAACAAGGACATGACATTCCCAAATACCAAAACAGCTTAGCCGAAATGCAGTTTAGTCCCATCATATTACCTGCAAGGCCAGAAGATGTTGCTCCGAATCCTGTTGTCCCACCTAGAGTTGACCCAGCACCAAATCCAAAGCCAGTAGATGCCGTTGTTGTGGTCGTTCCAAAGCCAAATCCGGTTCCTGTGCTTGTACCAGTTGTTCCCCCGAACGTGAATCCAGATGTTCCACTTGCTCCAAAACCTGAAATAATTGACGGAGTTATACTTTGGATTTTTCAATATACTGCAATGTTCTGACATGGGCATTTCTGCAGCTTTAAATGTCAGCATAAAATTGCACAAATCTTATAACCGTGATTCTACATTACATACCTTTGGTAGCTGTTGAAGTCCCGAAACTAAACGGATTAGATGCTGCAGTTGTGGTTGTTGTCCCGAAACCGAATCCAGTAGACTGTGCAGTTGTTTTGGCCCCAAATCCACCAAAGTTAAATCCTGTACTTGCACCTGAATGTGAATTAATGAGACATTTAAACAGCAGAATGGTTTTATCACCTTTCCCAAATGGTCAATGGAACCATCCCAACATGCCCAGTAGCGGGCCCAGTAGTAGGTCATATTGTAGCCGTAGGTAGACATGGTACTAAGATGTTGTTTGATATAATGAAATATGGTGGGCATGACGACAGCATGCATGAAGTACATACAAAGGCCTAGCTAATTAGGCCTACTGTCGCTCCAGGCGGCATTGTTGTCCACGTGCCGCCACACACGACATGGCGCTAGCAATCCGCCAATCATCTTCTTTCTTTCTTCTCTTCTTGTCTTGGCATTCATTCAGTCGGCAGCGGGAGTGATTGTTGGAAAATATGAGTTGCATTCTGAACGAGTTGGGCTTGGGTAAAAGAAAGCATCAGAAATTCTCACCAGTTGAAGATGTAGCAGTAGACCCAAATCCAAACGCGGGGGCAGTTGCGGTAGGCTTAGTTGTTGTGGTAGTTCCTGCCCCAAAGGCAGGAGGGAAGGTGAAAGCAGCAGAGGCCATGTTTTATCAATTTTTGTATGCAACAAATTCGCAATCGATTGGCCTATTCGTGGTGTACTAGGGCCTAGCTACAGATTATTCTAACAAAACATGAAAGTGCAATAATAACTGCTTTATTTTGGAAACGTTGTCTGGGCAACTTTTGCTTTTATTAACACAAAATCTTGGAANCATATTACCTGCAAGGCCAGAAGATGTTGCTCCGAATCCTGTTGTCCCACCTAGAGTTGACCCAGCACCAAATCCAAAGCCAGTAGGTGCCGTTGTTGTGGTCGTTCCAAAGCCAAATCCGGTTCCTGTGCTTGTACCAGTTGTTCCCCCGAACGTGAATCCAGATGTTCCACTTGTTCCAAAACCTGAAATGATTGACTGAGTATGTATACTTTGGATTTTTCATGTACAGCAATGTTCTGACATCAATGGGCATTTCTGCAGCTTAACACAACAATGTCAGCATAAAATTGCACAAATCTTATAACCGTGATTCTACAACATACCTTTGGTAGCTGTTGAAGTCCCGAAACTAAACGGATTAGATGCTGCAGTTGTGGTTGTTGTCCCGAAACCGAATCCAGTAGACGGTGCAGTTGTTTTGGCCCCAAATCCACCAAAGTTAAATCCTGTACTTGCACCTGAATGTGAATTAATGAGACATTTAAACAGCAGAATGGTTTTATCACCTTTCCCAAATGGTCAATGGAAAACCATCCCAACATGCCCAGTAGTAGGTCATATTGTAGCCGTAGGTAGACATGGTAGAGAGTCCGGCATAGTAGGCCTACTAAGATGTTGTTTGATATAATGAAATATGGTGGGCGAATGACGACAGCATGCATGAAGTACATACAAAGTCAAAGGCCTAGGCCCTAGCTAATTAGGCCTACTGTCGCTCCAGGCATTGTTGTCCACGTGCCGCCACACACGACACGGCGCTAGCAATCCGCCAATCATCTTCTTTCTTTCTTCTCTTCTTGTCTTGGCATTCATTCAGTCTGGCAGCGGGAGTGATTGTTGGAAAATATGAGTTGCATTCTGAACGAGTTGGGCTTGGGTAAAAGAAAGCATCAGAAATTCTCACCAGTTGAAGATGTAGCAGTAGACCCAAATCCAAACGCGGGGGCAGTTGCGGTAGGCTTAGTTGTTGTGGTAGTTCCTGCCCCAAAGGCTGGAGGGAAGGTGAAAGCAGCAGAGGCCATGTTTTATCAATTTTGTATGCAACAATTCGCAATCGATTGGCCTATTCGTGGTGTACTAGGGCCTAGCTACAGATTATTCTAACAAAACATGAAAGTGCAATAATAACTGCTTTATTTTGGAAACGTAGTCTGGGCAACTTTTGCTTTTATTATTAACACAAAATCGTGGAAAAAATAGCAACAATCATGCATTTTTTGTAATTTTCCGGGTTCGGTGTCGCATTATTCTACCTCTCTTTTTTCACTTGCTGGAGAGTTCATTTGCAACCTCGTCCTCGACAAGCGTTGTCAGCACCATGTAGTCGAGGTTGGACGGAGAGTGGCGGGAATGCTTCTTGCGGCCACCGCCAGATGGCGCTGACGGTGGGCGGGAACGAGTTGGCAAAATCTGTGCATGTCGGGACGTGGCGGGAAAAAGGTGGTTAATACATGTAATAACACGTGGTGGTGAGTTGTGACGTTGAGTAGTTCATGCATGTCATGCAGCTCGGACTTGAGGACGCCTAGGGTCATGAGGGTAGGCTATAGGCCTATGTGATTTTTTGTGTGTCCCGCAGAATGTAGCCTAGGCTAGGCGGTGTGCTACTACACTAAACGCCTAAAGTGCTGTTGATATTGATTGTCACTCCAGGTCACCAGTGGCAGTGCATGAGATGAGTGGGAATGCCATGCCACTTAGTAGATTAGGCAGGCCTAGTATGAAATCTACCAGTTGAATCTGCTTTTTTCTGACGTCTACTAACAACCTAGGCCTAGCCTACTAGGCCTAGGCCTATAGTATAGGGGCCTAGCCTATATATATAGGGGGGGCCTAGATGTCTACAGCTCTTTCTTCTTTTCTTTTCTAGGCTAGATCCATCCCCCACTTCCAGTATTCATATTGAGGCCTCCAAAAATCATCTCGGCTACCAAAAATTGGCAGTTCGAAGTAGATCTAGCCTACCATAATTTGACACGTTTCTTTGGTCAATGGTGTAGTAATTCCTTCCAAGGGATTCGCCTCACAATGAAGATCTGGGTGAAGATAATAAACTGGCCATTATTTGTGGTGCTTATTGTTTTTCTGACTCTGTGTACCGGTAATGCAGATAGCGACAAGAAAACTATCCTTGTTTTCGGTGGAAATGGATTCATTGGTGCTTCAACTGTCCAAAAACTAACTAATGACGGACATTCAGTGACAATTGTAAATCGAGGCAACTGGTATTGGGACACCCATGACACAGTCTATCCAAATGTCCAGCATCTTACTTGTGATAGATACCATGGTGCTCTTGCGGATTCGTGCCCAGATTTGGTTACATTTGTGAAATCTACAGAAAAGATAGACTTCGTTGTTGATTTCTCTGCTTTTGACAGAAAAGCTGTAGTAGAATCGCTGGAATTACTTGGGAAAAAACCTGGTGTGTATATCTACATCAGTACTGATTCCGTTTATGAAGTGGTGTCAAAGGATCACCCTGAGCCATCCCTGGAGGATGATGCATCCAGACCGAAGGACCAGGTGCTGCGTGACACATTAGCTCAGAATGATAACTATGGCCATGAGAAACTAGCAGCAGAGGAAGCTATCGCTGAAGCAAGAAGGGACGATACCGGGCCACGATATGTGTTTCTTCGTCTTCCTGATGTCATCGGCCCTCGTGACAACACTGACCGTTGGTGGCAATATCAGCTGTGGCTGATGTTGTCTGCCTCATCGACATTGGCTAAACCTGTAACTCTTCCATCTTATCTTCGTGGGCAGCCGCTTACTTTTGTTTATGTTGAAGATGTTGCTAATCTCATTAGACAAATCATCAGTGATCCAGACCCAAAAATCTTGGACTCGGCGTACAATATAGGTTATGAAGAAACCTATTTTCTAAGCGATGTTATCAGGGGAATTAAAGATGAACTAGGTCTCAAGAATGCAGACATTCAGTGGGTCTCACGGGATAAGAATCCGTACTTCCTGTATCCTTCAGTTACGAACGGGCCAATCAATGTCACTAAAGCTCTGAAAACCCTCAGTTGGAAAACCACACCTTGGAAACAGGTTGTACACGACACGACTCAGTTCTATGAGAATGTCTTCCGGAAAAATTCCAGTAAATTCTCCTGGCATATTGAAAAGGTCTTGTACAAACTGAAATTCAACATTTTCAAAGGTTTGGAAGCCGAGGTTGACAGAGTGTTGGGAAATATCTATGGCTACAAAAAAGCAAAGGATGAGCTATGATCATATTTGTTTTCTGTAGACTTAAGTACAACTGCCTATAATACTCGATTTTCCTGATGAAATACATGTAATCAGTATTGTATTGTACTAAAATTCCTTTTGGAGTTCATATCATACATGTACATCTTTACATTCACAATGTAACCTCATGAAGGTCAGCAAGTGATGACCTTGGCATATTCCTGATGAATAATCCCTTCAGTTACAACATATGTGTCAATTATGTTATATTTTGAATAAATGACATTGCTTTGCAATGCCGTATTCACTGTCTTTAATCAAAGGCACAAGATCCTCAGGTGAAATGCAAAATGAAAGAATTTAGGAACAAAAAATTCAGATAAGTTAAATCTTTATTTAGTACTTATCTCTACAACTAAACATAAAACAATATCATTTGAACGAAGAACTCTCTGACTATGACATGAAATAAAACTCGAGATCTTCAAAGAGTAAGGATAATATTTCTTTATGTAATCTAATACTAAAAAACAAATAAGTATCAGTACCGTAAACATACAGCTACAAATATGTATTGTAAATGCAACACGAGGACAAAACGAAGCACCATAATTAAGTCGTTGGTCTTTTGAAAATGAAATGGGACTGTGTACATCTACTTTATAAAGAACTGACCAGCAAGTCGAATGCAGATGATCAAAACAATCCGAAATCAGTCCCAATTATACAGAAAAACCAACTTGATAACTCATGGTCATAATGTTCATTCACAGGGGTTTATGTGTTCATTTGCATTGGCGCATCCAAGTCCACGACCTTTGTCTGGAACAATGAACACTCGACCACTGTTCCCGCACACACAGATGCTGTTTCCTCCAACAGCAAAGTGTCTTCGGCGAGATTTCTTCCCACTGCTTCGACGGAACTGTTTCACTTTTTCGAAGTAGACACCTTGTGGAGCAGAAAGCTTTAGTCCAGTTCCCTGAAATGAGAACAAGTGATTATGAGAGACTGAAGGAATCAGTTTTTGCTGTGATGATCGATGCTACTGACAATATTGAGCAATTCATGGTCAAATATAATGGACCCAGCAGGTAGTCATATGCAGACCCCCAAAAAATCAGTCTTGTCAAAGAAAGTCCCCATCTCATCACGGATACTAACTTGTGAGCGGAAGTGTACATCCTTGTTCGCCACAATAACTGCTTGATTGCCATGGACGCTCAATCCAAGCATTCCTTGTATCGTCGCATCACCATCTGACTCAAGGTGTAGACTACTACCTCGGGGACTGAAGATCTGCAGTGAAACAAGATCATGATGTCAAACAAATGTAATGGCTTTTGCTATTCTTTCTGAAGCTATTGGACAAGAAGTGGCAACCATGTCAACAGTAGACTGCATATGCACAGTTTTCAAGAATTAATCCAATCTCTTAGCATCCACATCATCAACATCCAGTTGAGTGGCATCCGAGGACATCATGGAAATTACATGGTTTGTGATGCTGATCTAGAACGTGTAGAAACAGGAACCACCTCGATTCCTACCTTTGAAGTGACCAACTCGGTCAATTCTATGTGACTGACGTTCTGTATCCAGGGCATGTCCAGAACGTGGTCATCAGTGGTGAAGACGGGCTCTCCCTGGGGACTTATCACGTGAAAGCCATCATTGGCAACCATTTTGATCCCATCTTCTTGGACAGACACTGAAATGTGATATATGGCATGAACACTTCCTTTTTCTTAATAGTTCATTTCTTGAACTACAGTCTTGTTTAGACAGGTAGCAACTTTAGTACAGGCCCACCAGCTTGAAAGAAACTAAGTCGACTAAAAGCTATTACATTCACATTCACATGATAAAGTTTTCTCATTCAAAAGCTGTGCTTTTTGCACATACCAGAGATTGTGTCTTTTCCAGTTGCACTTGGTGGGTTGTGGGTACAGATGTCTTCAACTTCCATTTTCACCTGAAATGAATCATGAATGCTGTTCACTTTACCGTTGCAAGGTAAACATCATTTCTTGCCTTTGCTTCATGAAAACTTCAAATTATCAAAACGGCTAAGTTGCCAAATCACCATCTGCCACAGAACAAGGCATGTCCTGACACGTACTTCTTGAGAACAATGAAACTGCCATTATCAGGATAATTTTTATCTCAATTCTTACAAAATGATTTACCTCTGATTCCTCACTGGTGAACACCAAATCTTTGTTTGGCAGACTGTCTATGACCCCAGAATAAGGTGCAATGACACCCTCTAACTCTGCATCTTGAACAAATCTTGTCAAAATATCGGGTGAAACCATTTCAATAGACTGCATGCCTTCAAAGTCAAATCTGAGGACATAGATGATGGCAGCAGATAACTGAAAGAAAAGTTGTTTGTGATGTTGATGCTGAATCAATATGTTCTGAAACCACAAATTGATTAAATTTACCACAGGCAGCAATTGGCGCAGCAATTGGCTCATAATTTGGCCTAGACCAGCACTCACTACTAGGTGAACCGTACTGAAATAGAATAGGCCTACCATGAAGCACTCGCTCTAATAGTTGAAGCAATGACATGTATACTAACCAGGAGGTTAGCAATGGCCATCACTATCATGAATATAATGATGAACAGCAGCATCCACTTCTTGCCTCCAGTGATGCCAGTTTCATGGACTTGTTTTCCTTCTGGGTACACGTAGGTGGCATGGAAGTTACCGTTGCGTTCTTGAATCTTCCTTGTGTGAAGAGCTTTTGTCATCATCATGGATGAGTCGGTCTCAAACCGTGGATAATGGCTGGGCTAAGATAAAATGAAAGGACGGTCAGTCGGTGCAGCGGAACGAGTTTAGAATCCCCGGTGAGGTAGTTGATTGACAGAATAAGCCGCATTGTACAATAGGATTTGCATTGTGTGCCATGGAGTAACATCACTTCCGATTGGGGATTCTAAACTTTAGCCCTGTTTTGTTGTGTTGACTGCTAGTGCTAGTGCTAACTGGTGCAGCAAGAAAGTGCATGATGAGTGCTAGGCCTAGGCCTAAAGGCCTATTCACTAACTATTCTGTATTATTATTGTATAGGCCTAATGTATGTTACCACTACGGCAATAATATGGCTTATGCAGGCCTAGGCCTAGGCTACTTTTTACTTAAATTTTTGCCTTGCCTATCAGCATCATCAGTAGGCCTAGGCCGCGCCTATCATGATCATCACTCAGTCAGCTGGTCAGTTTCAGTATCATGCTAGGCCTAGGCCTATGTCTACTGTTAAATTAGTATAAGCTTAAGACCCTCAAAAGGGTTATGAAGCTTCCAAACGATACATAGGCCTACATACATAGGCCTACATACAAATTAATTGTAGCCAATATGTAGGCAATATGTAGGCAAAAATGCTTGAAACCCAATACTTTTTTTATTCTTTATGGTAAAATCTTTCATATGCAATGGTTTACTAGAAGATCGCACGAAACATAAAGGAGCATTCGATTAAAATATGAAGGAATTTCAGAAGACCTACATATGGGAGCGCCATCTTGCTTTTCTACTTCCTGGTTGAAATGACCTTGACCTGCTAATTGGCCCGTTATCTGGATGTCAGCGCCACCGTCGGACGGCGAAGGAACCAAGTTAATTGGTCCGCAATAAAAATCGCTGAGGGTGCTTTCGTTCGTCACTTACATTCAACTAATGGAACACATAGGGCCATATCATAGTTTAGATAATCACTTGCTATACCAGGACCACTCGGGAACGTGCAACAACAACGCTGACAGATCCTGAAGAAAACAAGATCGTCACTACGCATGCGTAATTGATAATTGACACCGCGTCAAAATGGCAGACCTTCGACGGCTTGTTCACATCGGAACCTTTACTACACTCCAAGATAAACTTGACAAATGGAGCTCAGACTATCACGTAAGTGCGATAATATCTTTTTCGAAATATCTGTTTTATCTCTGCCGATTTTTGTCGTAATTGCGTCATTTCTTCCTGCTAAAATCACATTCCGAATTGAGAACGGGCACCTGCCAAAGATTCATGAAGGCCCATCCATCGTTGCTAAGGACCGGCGTCTTTGGTAACTAAGGCCGGTTTGCGTGACATTGGCCATCAAATCTTAAGTTAGGAGTGTTTACTTGAGATTTCAAGGTATTTTCACTGAGGTGCCCGATAGTGTTTGCGGTCAGAAATAGCTGTGGGCCATTCACCGGGAGAATTGGACATTTTTATACCTGAAATGGATCATGGAATATGGATGGTTAGCTTGCTAAAGGTCTAAATAGGCCTATACATTGTATTCTGTCAATGCTGTATCATGGTATTGGTCGAATGCCAAAGACATTGTGTATTATGCAGAATTGGCATAATAACGCATGGGGTCTAGCTAGGCCCACAATGAATTAGGCCTCCTATCGAAGGAACAGGCATCAGGCCCAGTTCGATCTTGCAATATGCCCTTCCAGAAATGAGAGACAACAAGACTACCGGTATTATCAAATTCTACTGGTATAATTAGCCCATCAAAATTAGCCCTTTATGGGCCCTCCATCCAGGATGGAT